>JAYDZK010000070.1:13939873-13959656 GCA_034509185.1 Euphonia xanthogaster | reverse complement strand
CTCTCTGCTGAGGGACATCCCCAGAGCACTGCCCAGTGCCCCCCTTTAAATAAAATCCTGCCCTACAACCTTTCCTGCCTCTCCCAGGAGATAAAACTGTAATGAGGAAGATTTCCTTGAGTTACTGTTTATTTAGCATTATTTTACAGCTCTGTTGGCCTAAGGTGTGTGTTTTTAGTGTCTCAGATTGCTTCTTCCATCTAGAGAAATAACAGTGAGTGCACAACATGTGCTGGAAAAACAAACAGTTTTACTGCTGGCTTTCTGAAAGCTTTTGGCAAGTAGCTGCACCTGGTTCCACGTGTACTTTGTTCTAAGGTGCTGGGGCAGTGCCTGCCTGACGCCGTGCTCCCTGAGGTTGTTAATTAAGAACCTTGTGTTTTATTGGTGCTTGCAGCTGGGGCTGTGTTGTGAATGTATGAATGAATGGCACCCTTGGAGAATATTATTATTTCTCCTGGAATCCAAATTGAAGAAATATGTGAATAATAGAGGCAGACACTCTTAAAACTGCTCAGTTGATCCAATCCATTTCTAGAAAGTCATATTATCCAGCTGAGAGTACATCAATGATGCAAAATTGCCACGGCAGTGAGCTATTTCAGGATATTCCAAACCAAAGGAATAACATCTTGGTACTCCTGTGATGGATTTATTGAGTGCTGATCCTTCTGCACACCCCTGTCCTGCAGTCAACGAGCAGCTCTCCTCTGGGAAGCTCAGGAGCTTTTAGCATCTGTCATCTTGATGACTCCAAATCTCTCTTTAATGGTGCGAGCCCCAGGAATGGTGTGCACCTACATGAGAGTATGAAATTTAATTTAAGAGTACTCCCTGAATGTTAATAATGGGAAGGGGACAAGAGGGCAGTGGGAAGAGTTTTAGAAGCCTGCTGGCCTACACTGAAGATGGATCCCACGGGTAACACCTCCCGGTTACCTTTGGCCTTCGCTGCTGTTAGTGCTGCTAATATAAACACCTCACTCCACACAAACCTCCTTGTATCATTCAACAAATGTGAAGAGAGCAAATGTGACAGTTTAAGCACTTGTACAGCCTTCCCCCAGCAGTGGGGAAAGCATTTGCTCAGAAACCTCAACTACAGCCCTGCTCTTATCTCTGTATTTAGACAGGTTTGGTCATTTTGAGTGTAGTGTGTGCTGCTCACCTCAAGCAGCAAATAACCTGCCATGCCACACACCCCGTGCACCTTCCCAAAGGCTTGGGAGCCTTGCTGCCCGTGTGGGACCCTGCAGCGACCCCAAACTGCCCTCCCTGTGACCCTGGTGAGGAGCCCTCGTGGGCTCAGCTGCCCCGGGCAAAGGAGAGAACTTGGTGCTTTTCCTGCAGCACAGTCAAGTGGAAGGCTCAGTTCAAACCCTGCAGGAATGCTGGCACTGTGGGGAGGCTCTGGGGATGGGACACGGAGGCACCATCAGCACAGAGCCTCCTCAGGCCTCGAGCAGACACGGAGTGCTGCTCATGGGCACGGCGCTCCGGAGCGTCCCCGTGCCCACCTGCCTCTGGCCACCTCCCCTGGCATCTCACAAACACCAGAGAGCTCTGTAAGGAGCAGGGGAGGTACAAGCCAGACCAGAACACAAGCCCGAGTAATAACGCTGCTACACCGTCAACTGCTGAACCCAAAGAAACCACTTTTATTTCCCTTTTTTTTAATTCCCTGAAGGTATTGGACAATCCCATGGCAACCAGCCTCCCAGAGTGGCTGCCATTTGGTCAATACAGCTTAAGTCATCAATCAGAAAACCAGGTCCTTTCACCTAATGGATTTATCCCCACAAAGAAGTCATTTGGCCTGTACAGATGCTGTAAAACTGCCCCCAACCGAGCTGCTTTGGGATGATGTGCAGTGGGTGACAGAGCACAGAATCTCTTGCTGCAGGAGATTTCCATCCAGCCCCAGGGAGTGGCTCAGTCACAGACACAACACAGCCCGTGCAGCCCAGTCTCCATGGCTTCAAACTCACAAGTGACAACTGAACTGCCCCCCACACACAGAAACACCAGCCTTTCCAGGGAGGCCCTGGAAGCTGCTGCAGGTAAAGCCAAGCCCTGGCTTCCACCAGCCCCACATCTACCCAGGAAGCCTCAGCAAGAGCCCACGGAGCCCTTGTCCCTGCCCGAGGAGGGGCAGCCCCTGCTGCTGGGAAAACAGCAGCACCCCGAGCACTGAGGCCAAGGAAGCTGCATGGATTTCCTTGTTAAGGACTGTGTTTCTAGGATTGCTGGCTGACCAGCACTGTGATTTCCAAACGAGACAGAAAGGGCAGAGAAATCTCCTTAGTGACAGGACAAACAACCCAGCAATGCAACAGGGCTTGCTCCAAACTCAGATCCTGGCACTGACAGGTTTGAATGGGCCTGCAGCTTCTGCTCATCACTTGCCAGGCAGTCTTGAATGGCACGAGGTCGTTGGTCATTAATTAGAGACAAATTTTATAGTGTGACAAATTTTATAGTGTGACCCTCAGGGAGGCTGAGGGCTCACAGTGCCCAAACTGCCCCACACACGAGCCCTGTGAGAAAAGGGAGAGATTCCCTCCAAGGGTGATAATGAGAATGGATTTCATGTGGGAATGAGTGCCCAAGATGAAAATCTGTGCTCAGTTCCAGTGCTGGGAATGGCACTGGAATGTCCCATGAAATGGGTCAGTTTCTCTACCCTCTCTGCATTTTTCTTTAATTCCTTCATTACTTTTCACTGTTTTTGAAGTGGGGAGTTGCAAATGAATGGCCAAGAGATGACCTGAGAGCAAATGCTGAAGAATGGCAAGTCTGGGCAGCTGGCAGGGGTGGCAACTCCTGTGCTCACCTCTGGCTGGGAACACCTGGAGGAGGAGGAGAACAAAGGACACCAACGCTGCTCCAAGAAAAGCCATAAGAGAAGAAAATAAAACGGTGGCTTCACCCAGCATTTCAGGACAGGAGGCAAATACTGAGGCAACGTGATCCACCCTCCTCTGGTCTCCTGCCAGTGTGGGGCAGGGCCAGTGGGACCCTGCTGGCCCCTCTGCTGCCGGGAGGGTTTACTGGGGATAAATCCGTGTGACACCCTGGCTTCTCTGGGCCATTCCAGACCCCAGGCAGTGTCCGTAGACTCCCAGCTCTGCCCTGGCACAGAGCCCCTGCAGCAGAGCCCAGCACAGCTTCAGCTCTGGGGGGACACGCAGACCTCATGGAAGCACTCACTGAGTGAAGCCCACGTGGACACGTCCGGCTGAATTAATTAGGCTGGAAATAAATAAGCAGCAGCAAAATTGTGTTCAAAGCTTTGGTGTGGGTATTTGCAGCTGAACACAGCCACAGCCTCACACAAACAGGGCACGGAGAGCAGAGAGCTGGAGACCACTGTTCAGTGTCAACAGAGGTGGTTTCTCCAGCAACCTCCTCATCTCAGTGCAGGCAGAAACTACGGCAAACATTGGCTGCCCTTATGCTCATCACTGCACAGAGGCTCAGGGCCAGCTACCTGCAGGCTTTACACGTGCTGCTCTCCCAAATTTGGCTATTCCCTGTCCCTCACTTGCACACAGTCTGCAGGGCCACAGCTTTCCAGCACAGCCTCCCCAGGACAGTCTCTCTCAGCAGACAGCAGACTCTCGTGCTCACAGGCTAACACACAAGCATGCACAAGGACACTGTCCAGAAGGAAAACAGAGCCCAGGATGCATATTAATTACTGCTGGCACAAGGCCCAGGCAAGGTTGCTGCTCCACAGTCAGGCTATCAATCTGTCCAAATAGGATTCTGACCACGTCTGCCTTGTTTACATGACTAAATTTTATGGCCATGTGATTCTCCACCTGGCGAGGGAGAGCACCCTTGCACAGCCAGTGAAGGGCTGAGATTTGCAGCCTGCTGAGAAGGGCCTGGCTGCTCCCTGGCCGGGCAGTGCCCGTGCCTGCAGCACTCCCTGGCACCCCCAGCCCCTGCTCAAGCTCCTGGAGAAGTTTTATGCCTTTATTCTCCCCAGCAAAAGCTTCAAGCCCCCTCCAGGCTGTGGAGCTTTCCAGGCTCCTGCAGGGACACCCACCCTCTGTCCTGGGAGAAGCCTGGCTGCCATGGGCAGCTTTCAGGGGATTTCTGCTTTCAGAGGGGCCTTGCTCTGCACTTTGGGAGGATATTTCCCAAGGAGGTCAAAAAGAAGTTCACCCTCTCTCCTGCAATGAGACTGGCTCTGCAATGCCTGTAGGAGGGAAAATCAAATGCTGCTTGCACCAGGGAGGGGGAGAGACTTGAGCTGAAAGTGTGGTGGCAGACTGATTGCTGAATTAGAGAAAAAAAACAGGTTTTCTTCCCTGTGTCAGGCCTTTCTCACAGCTCCTGGGCCCAGCACTGTCACAGTTACAGGCACAAAAAGCAGATGACAAGAAAGTGTCCCAACAGACAGAAACATAAAATAAAATTTGGATTGTTAAACATCTGTTCCACAGAAACAATTCTCTGTAGGCTTCTTGGACGTTCCAGATGTCACATTAACCTGGAGCACTCAAAAATTTTAACTGGAGGAGGAAAATGTCCCTATTTTTATAGAAACTTCATCAGCACATGCTCCTAGCCTCTTCAGTGAAATGGGTCCTCTAACTGCACCATAACATGCTCCCTCTTTGCTACATGCTTAATGTTAGAAGCTGCTTGAGGCTTGTTGACTTTGAGGAGAGCTCTCAAATACTGAATGTTGTGTGTGTGCTGAAGTTTCCCACTCTTAGCAAGCGTCTCATTTTGCCTCCAGGCAGGTCCAGCTGCAGGCTGAGCTGGATCAGAGCCCCGTGTGTGCCCAGAGGCAGACAGGGGGATCAGCTCACTCTAACACAAGAGGTAGCTCTGAAAAGGGGTGGGGAAGGCATCTTCCATCCCTTGTTATTGCACAAACACACAGCTCCAAAACCCTTCATTCTGTCCTGTGTCCCAAAGGAAAACATTTGAAATAATCCATATTCATTGGAGTTTTTAATCCCTCACAAAGCAGAATTCAGCAGGCAGCTAATGAAGAAGACAATTATGCAGCACTTCACACAAAGAGCAACCCAGAACAGGTGCAAAGCTGGAGCCTGCCACAGCTGCTCTGTTCTTTGGCACAGGGCTTGGGGCTTTACTTAAAACACATTCACACATCCCAACAGTTTAGGGACTCAGCCTGAGAGGAAAAGAGGTGGCATTTAGGATTGATCATTGGCTGTTGACCATCGAGGATACTGAATCAGAAAGGAGACAGCTGGCCAAACTCAGCTTTATTTGTGCTCCTTCTGAGGGGCACAGGCAGAAAGGGGGCAGTGCCAGCAGGGCAGGGAGCACACAGGCTGGGCTTGGCTTGCCCCGTCAATCAGAGCTCTGATCTACAAGTGCAGGGCAACAGAGGGGTGCCCAAAGGACTCCTGTCCAACCAGACAAGGATGGGAGAAGCAAAGGCAGATTTCCAATCTCTCAAAAGCAAAGAGAGATTTTTGCAGATGATGGTCAGAGGAGCAAGAGACTAAAAATGCCCTCTTGGTGCAGGAAACTCAGAGCAAAGCCATGGCCCAGAGGTGCCAGGAGCAGCCATGGCACTGCCCACAGGCTGTCCCCTCCCTCACTCTGGGGAGGGCTGGGGGCACACAAACCAGAGCAGTGCCATGGAGCTGAGTCCAAGCACACAGAGCTCCTGGACTCACCAGAAACAGCCTGGGACAGACAGCAGCAAGGAGGTCAATGGTGAAGGGCTTTTACTGAAGGAAACAGCCTTTAACACAGGGGTTCCAATGTACTTCTAGTGTAAAAGATCATTTCTGTGAGCAGGAAGAAGGAGCCTTTGCCAGGGTTATGGCTTATTCCATTCCTGGCAAGTGCTAAGGAAAAGAACTGTTCCAACAGGAAGGTGATAATACAGGGAATAAGTGACAATGAGATAGCAAAGATATGAACTGCTTAAGGACCTCGTGGAAAAGGAAAAAAGAATAAATTTAGGAAGAATTACTTTCTGTTATTAATTTGTTATCCTGTTTCTGTCAGGATAACAAATTGCTAACAGACAGGTTCTGATTTGCTGACCACTTCCACACACAACTGCACCTCACACAACTCACAGCTATCCTGCTTCTACACACAGAGATTGCCTAATTGCTTGTGTAAACTTCCAGACCCATCCAGTGTTCCTGATCTGCACGTGAAATCACAGCAGCCGTGGGTACAGCCCCCTTCCCTCACACACCCCCCTCAGGCGAGGCCAGGAGGGGATCCCAGAGCCCTGCTGGACTGCCAGGGGCTGCCAGGGACTGCCAGGGGCTGCCAGGGGCACCCAGGGGCTGCCAGGGGCTGCCAGGGGCTGCCAGGGGCTGCCAGGGGCTGCCAGGGGCACCCAGGGACTGCCAGGGACTGCCAGGGACTGCCAGGGACTGCCAGGGGCACCGGGACTGCCAGGGGCTGCCAGGGACTGCCAGGGGCACCCAGGGGCTGCCAGGGGCACCGGGGCTGCCAGGGACTGCCAGGGGCTGCCAGGGGCACCCAGGGGCTGCCAGGGACTGCCAGGGGCTGCCAGGGACTGCCAGGGGCACCCAGGGGCTGCCAGGGACTGCCAGGGACTGCCAGGGGCACCCAGGGACTGCCAGGGGCTGCCAGGGGCACCGGGGCTGCTCCAGGAGCCGCTGAGAGCAGCAGCCCCGGGATGGGCACTGGGACAGGGCCAGGCAGAGCTGGACGTGCCCCCCTCCCTGCCTGGGACACCCCTCCCCAGCACTGCCCCAGCTCCAAGCCCTGCTGGACTCGGATCCCAGCCCGGGGGCTCTGAGCTGGGCTCAGGCACGCCCTTCCCCTGGGCACCCAGGCCAGGCTGCCCATGGCATCAGCAATCAGCCAGGCTGATCCCACACCTTCCCCAGCAGCTTTGGCTTTCTCTGTAAAACATATTTATTACTCGTTTTGGGGTAGCATACACGAGCTGTGAGTCAAGACCCTGTGGTACTTAGTGCTATATAAACACAGAACAAAAAGACAGAACTTCCTACAAAGAGTTTATAGATTAAATTAATTACATCTATAACTCCTGGAAGTGGCATTGCCATGCTCAAGTTATCTGGACCATGAAGCAGATTTTCCAGAAGACAGTGCAAACTAAGATGTATTTCACAGCCACTTTACAGAAGCTCTTAAGAGCATCTTTAAAAATAACTATTAAGTCAAGTGGGTTTCATTCTTGGCCATTCATTCATAGCCAGAAACTTCATCAAATGTGTTCTTTAGCTTGATGAACACGCAAAAATAATGCAATTGCATTATGAACACTGCCCCAGTGCTCAGCAGAGGGGAAAGAGAGGCCAAAGACCCCTCTGCTGAGACCTGATGCACTTGCCTAGCATGACAGAAATCTGATATTTGAGCAGGCATGTGCTGGAGCTTTGGCCAGGGCTGCAGATGTTAAATGAGACCCTTCCCTGGGATTGCAGGAAGTCTAAAGTTACACCTATAGAATAACATTGTGTGTAAACACAGACAGAGAGAGCACAAACATGCCAATTACCAAAATGCACTCTGATCCCTGATGTGCTCTAGAATGCAGCACATCTTATGTTTGGGGGAAATATCTCAAATATCTCCTGATCAGGACAGCCCAAAGTGTCCTGTCCTGCTGAGCCACAGACAGGAGCCTGGAGTCAGGAAGGGTGAGAGCACACACCATGAGTGCTGGGTCTGGGTGGCATGAAGAATGCACGAGGCTTTGGGCCCTCAAAAACTCCCTTTGACAACATCTGCTTTGGCCAAGGCAGGGTACTAGGGCTCTGACCAGTAGGAATTAATCATAATTCCTAGACTACACTTCATCTGCCTCAAATTTACCTTGGAGTAGGATCCAATATACCTGGAGTTACCAAACCCGCCTCTTCATCAAAACAAACCAAAAGTAAATGCCACTCATGTCACTTGGCATCTCCTCCATGAGGAGAAATTAGGGGTTGATGTACCTGAGAGTCTCCTGGTGCCACAGGGTGCTCAGCACTCCTGGGAAACTGGGCTCAGCCACATCCTGGCAGCTCCCCCAACACCAACAGCACCTCCCTGAGTGACCCCAAACCTGGCAGGTCTCTGCCAGTGCAGCCCCAGCCCAGCTGCCTCACAGAACAGGCAGCACCTTCCCAAGACAGGGCTCCTCTAGCTGAGCTCTGCAAAACCTGCTCAGGTCAATCAGAGTCTGACCTGGGCAAGATCAGAGGCAAAGAATAAAAACCGTGTGGGCAAGATCAGAGGCAAAGAATAAAAACTGTGTGGGCAAGATCAGAGGCAAAGAATAAAAACCGTGTGGGCAACATGAGAGGCAAAGAAAAACAGCTGTGTGGGGACTGCCCCGAGTCTAACTCAGCACCCTGGCCATGGGTGGGAGCTGCAGCTGCACACTGAGCAGGCATTTGCTGGCAGAACATTGGAGTCCATTTACTTTCCATCTCTGTTCTACCCTAACAAAAACTGTTCCTAAGGGATGCCAGCCAAGGTAACGAGACAGAGGAGCTCAAGCAGCTCAGGCCAAGGAGTGAGAGGAAGGAGCTGGGGTGAGCTCTGCAGCCCACCTCTGCAGGACTCCCTGGAGCTCTTTGAGTGGAAAAGAAGGAGCAACATTACATGGGGACACAACGAAGCCTTTGCCATCCCCTGGTGGTCAGCTGGGGGTTAGAGAGACCCTCTGTGGGACACTGCATGCACCTGCTGGAGCCCTTGAGGGCCCCTCCTGCCCAGGGTAACAAACAGAGACTCTCCTGGAGCAAGGATCAGTCAATCCCAGTGCTGAGGCAGCTTCAGAGACAGCTGCTGCCACCAGCCCTGCTGCTCTCAACCAGGACACAGGACCTGCTGCCAATCACAACTTTCCTCTTGCCAGCAGAGAAAATTCTGCGTTGGTCAAGAAAATCTCCTGTCTGCTGTGTGCAGCCTGTGTCCAAGGCCCCAGAGCTCCAGAGGGAGCAGCACTGGTGCCCTGGCAGGGAGACTGTGGGATTCACACGAGGTCCAGCACAAAGTCCTGCTCCAGCCTGCTTTGCCTTCCCACGCCAGATGTGCTCCTGCCTGGCTCTGGGAGATGTTCTATTCACTGAGCCTTCTGTGCTGTCATATTTCAGTGCAGATTGATAGCAAGAGTTACTGCACCAGGCAGGCGTGAGGATTGCTTAATTAATGTTTGTGAAGCACTTTTAGATCCTCACATGAAAGCAGCTAGGAAACGCAACATATAATTATTATGCATTATTAATAAACTTCTGGCACGTTGACAGGAGGGAAGACAACACTTCTCTTTTTTTATCCTTTCATTTTCTAAAAAGATTCAGCTTTTATGCTATGAAGGACAGATTTCCCAAAAATTCACGAGTAAGTAAACAAGGAGTGAAAGCTCCCTGTTCCACCAGGAAGGCAGACAGCAAACACTGCCTGAGGAAGCGAGTTCCACTCCCCATCAGCCACTTGAGGAATCCATGGTTTTTGAGAGCAGCCAGTTATGGAGAAGTGCAGGGATGTTGCTAAGAGTGGAAGTGGTCAAATGCACCAATTGCAAGGAGCAGAGAGTTTGTTTAATGTGTGGTCACTATGGCTGGCAAAAGCATGCACTGCAGAAGCAATGAAGCACCCAGAGCAAGAGATGGACATTTTCAAACAAACAGAAGAACCACAGCTGGGTGGACCAAGGTTTCAGAGCTGAGAACGTGCCAGACACAAGCCTGATTCCCAGAAATACACAGAAAGCCAAGCTCAGATGGATTCCTAGGCAGCTCCACAGAAGGGGTCAGCTCTCATGTATTCCAGCTGCTGCTTGAGCACTTAGGGCTGGGACCCAGGGAAAAGGGGGCCCAGAGATTGGGGGTGAATTGCAGCTCTGCCCCTTCCTCCATCCCAGACCCTGAGAAGCCTCAGCAGCCTCTCCAAATAAGCCAGGACGATCACACTGCTCGAGCTGGCAGGACAAACAGCCAGGATGGACAGGCAGCAGAGAAGGCCAGGAGAAGGGCAGACAGGGATACAGAAGGGTCCTCAGGGAGCCAAGCTGCTGCTCCTGGTGCCTTGTGCCACCACACCTTTCCATTCCTGTCTATGCTGCCATTGGATGCTATTGGACCCCCCCAAGCAAAAGCACATGGAAAAGATTCCTTGCCATGGGAAGGGTGCTTCCTGTACTTCCTGCCCCTACAAAAGATTGTAAGTGGTGACACTGCAACAGAGCTCTTTGCTCACACGATTTTTAGCAAAAGGAGGGGTTTTTTAAGAGATACCCACAAGGAATCTTGAATCTGAACATTTGGTAAGCATAATCATGCTTTAGAAGCATTTTGCCTATCAGTACCAATGAGAAAGCATTTCTGGTGTTTATGCTGTTTATGTACTGCAAATGAGATTTACAGCTCCATTTTGTTCAAAAATGAACAAGAGCAAATGGACTTAAATAAAATAAAACAAAACTAATCTGTGCTTTTGGCTAGAGACCCTGCACAAATCCTAGTCCAAACAATATTGAATAAGTTCAACTCATAATAACAGGAACTGATTATATACAGCAGAAAAAAAAGAACTTTCAAATAAATTGTTCCTTCAATTTGCTTTGACTGTTCACCAGCTTTTGTTAGGGACACAGGCTTTTAATCAGATTAGACAGATACCCGATGGATGCTATCAATGTTAGCTGAACACCAACAAGTGCTTGGTTTTGGCTTTGCTGTTCATTTATCTTGCCCAAACACACAACCAAGAGCCCGAGAGCTGAGCTAAGGCCACCTTCCCCCACTGCAGTGCCAGCAGCTCGGGGAAGGGTCACAAATCATCCACAGCCCTGCACCAATGGTCCACATCACTGAGCCAGAATAACTGCAAACTTCAGCACAACCCCACAGGATCACAGCGGGACTGGGAGAGACTTGTGAACAGGGAAAGGGGGAGCACACCAAACCTGCAAACCCATCTTCAAGGCCTGGCTGGAAGGAGCTCCCAGGCTGCCCGAGCCATGCTCCGAGCTCTGCTCCTACCACAGGTGGCAGCTGGGGTGGCTGAGGAGACACTGCTCCTCCTGGGTAACACTCGGGTCACTCATTGCATTTGCTGTGCTCAAAGCAGAGCTGGCTGCACAGATTAGCTCTTAATTGAAAAGAAAGAACTTCCTCTTAGAGGTTAAGTTTGTGAAAAGGAATCCCCATATGGATGGGCAGGTTTAATGTGTGTTCATACATCTCAATGTGCAGTGTAGCAGTTATCATTGTGACTTATCTGAGCATTTCACACCACAGGTTTTCCTGCGTGTTAGGCTGACATCTGCACTCCCTTGCTGCTCAAAACACTTCAGCAGCATCCCCTCCCTGGAGCCAGAGCTGCCTGGAAACACCCCAGCACAGACCTTCTGCTTTTAGATCTAGCAGAGGAAAACCTGCTGGTTTTCTGTAACCACTCATCCCCCAAACCTGACAAAGGCTTCCAGCACTTTCCTGTGCAGGCTGGGCTCCTTCCAGTGGGAATGCCTGTGCCTGAACAGCAAGTGGGCTGTTTTCTCTCTTCATGCCCTGGATAAAGTGTCAGAGGGCTGCCAGCCCCCTGCCCTCTGCAGGATCTCATAGTGGGCAGAGCAGGGAGCACAGGAAGCTCATCTAGACCATGAAAACCTCCTGGTGACACAGGAGACTGGGAAGGCAGGGTCCCCCCAGCCCTGCCCGGCCTTCCCACTGACCTTGGGCAATGGTCACCTCACTTTAAGATGGGGATAATACACATATCACAGGTTTGTCCTGGCCTTAACTAATCCATCTTTTCAAAGCACTTTGAGAGCTTTGCTTGATGAGCACAGACACTATAATACTCATCTGTTCCCAATACATTCACTGGGACTTTTACCCTCCACAGAAGCAGGACTGGGGCTGCTGGTGTTATTGGGGACCTAGAAAATAAATCTGCTTGGGAATCTAGTGCCTGGGGAGGGGCCACAGCCAGGCACCAAGGCACAGTGCTGACCTCAGCCCTCTTCCAGGCTATCCCTGCAGTAAAGGGTAGAATTTCTCATTAGAAATCACAACTCTACCTCACCAAGGTAAACACATAAACATGTTCAGCAGGTACCAGGCTGTGTAGGAGACAGGGGAGGCCAAAAGAGAAGCTAGGACAGTGGGGAGAAAGCAGAGACCAGGCCAGCTTGGGGGAAGCTCTCTACAAGGTTTACAATTGTTGGGAATGGGAATGCCAGGAGGGAAACACGAGGCTGCTGCCCCAGGGGCTGAGCTCAGGGCAAGGATGGAGAGTGCCAGGGCTGGAGCAGCTTGGGCAGGCCAGCGAGGCACTGGGGAGTGGGCAGGGGGTGCCACCAGCCCCTCAGTGCCTAGCTCAGCAGCATGGAGCCCCTTCTCCCCCTGGCCCCAGAGCTCACCCAGCCCCAGCTGCTGCTCCCAGCCCTGGGGCACCCCTGGGAAACCAAACTGACCCAGGAGGGAGCTGAGCCTGCAGCTGATCTGGGAGCCAAACCACACACCTCTCATCACACCTATCCTCATCTGCCTTGGCATGACAGCATGGATGCAGGGCTCCTTGAGAGAAGGCTCACACTGGGGCCTCGCTCCAGCACAGCAGCCCCACTGTGCTGCTGCTGCCAGGCTCCCCACAGAGTAAATCACAGGGCCTGTGTTTATTGGAAGAACTAAGTGATCAGCTGTGAACTTTCTTTGACATAAATATTTTGCCATTAGCAATGACAAATAGCAACGCTCGTGTTGTAAAAGTAACATTGGGTCATTCCTCTCCATGGGGGCATTCACATCATGAGAAATCAGAAGGAAATTGTGATTGGAGAAATGGGTAAAAGGAAGACTGTGACAGCAAGGATATTTATCCACTGTGTCAGAAGAGTTAAGAGAAGGATGGATTTTTCCACAGAGCTCTGGAGTGCCCCTGCAGAGCCAGCTCTGGGCACTGTGGTGGTCAGCACAGGGCAGGGGCCTGGCCCCTGCAGCAGCTTTACACAGGTACCTGCCAAAGCTACACCTGCACCTTGTGCACATCACACCACACCAGCAGATCCTGGGGGGCTGGGCCCAGCACTTTTCTTCTGAATCCCATTATTACTAAACCTGTGCAGTTACAGCTGAACAAAACAGGAATTTTCCATTGTTGCAACATTTTCTACTTTTTGACTGCTGATGTTGGCACCTCAAACCCTGTCTGCTCTCAGGCTGAACAGGACGGGAGAACACTGAGCAGCGAGGGGAATTAATTTCTCAGAGATTTTTTCCAAAGGTACAAATGAGAGCTGGTGCTTTAAAAATAGCATCAACTATACTTCTATAGCACACGTCCTCCAAGGAATTCAGCCCAAGCATGTAAGCTTGTCACTTCCCTCCAGAGGCAGGCAGGCTCTCATGGATGTGGATGCTCAGGCAGGACCACAAACCCCCTCCAGGCTCCCCTAGCAGGGAGTTACAGAGAAGTTAAAAATCCAGCAGTGCTCCAACATACACATGTTCATGCATACTGGCACTCCATGGGCTGGATGGCAAGTGCACCAAACGAAATACAAAGCCCAGCAATTAACTTTCCTTTCACAGAATCCTCTAGAGACCACAGAGCTGCAGGCTTGGATGGGAAACAGCTGAACCCAAACCATCCTCAGTAAGGAGTGCCAGGAAAGTGCCTGCCTGGATCCAGGGGCTGAAACAACAGCTCTGGGGAGAGCATCCCCTCGGGCAGGCGAGGATCCCACCTGGAGAGCTCAGAACCAGCTTAGCCTCGGCAGGTGCAGCCCATGCAGGAGGCAATGCCGAATCACAAGGACTCCCAGCAAGCCTCTTCAGAGCCAGGAAAGAACCACAGGACACAACTGCCAAGCTGGCAGCTTCCCTAGGGTGTGGCTGGGGGTTTTCTGCCCCAGCTGGGGATTTGTGGGGGCAATAATGGAGAGGAGTTCTGGGAGCTGGCAGCACAGCAATACACTCTGGGCAGGTCCAGCGGTGAGACAGACATGGAGGACATTGCAGGGAACTAAACATAGGAATTAGGGCTCCCCAGACACAAGATTTAAGTCCACTGGAAGGACAAGACCCAGAAAGCAGCCGCAGGATGAAAAGAGATTGATCCAGAACAGAAATCACTTGTGTCCACAGGACAGGGCTGTGCTAGAAGCCCAGTGATAAGCTACAGACCAAAGTGGCAAATCCCTGAGCCCAGGGGACAGGCTTTGGAATGAGGCTCTGCTTTTGAGGATCTCTGAAGATATGAGTTCATTTTGGATGAAGGGAAAAAGTCTCCTATATATAGCAAAAAAGCCAAGGCAGTAGCTGCATCACACTAAAAAAAGTTACAGATGGAGGCAAAATATGGGCAATCTGCCTTTAATAGTCAAAGTCAGCATGTGCCCTGAGCTGGGACCCTTGGAGACAGACAGGACACTGCTAAGATGTGACCCCTGCGATTCAGGAGAGGGGTTTCCTCTGCCAAATGCTAAATTCAGGCAGGTTTAGAGATGAATGAAAACTGCACACCATAAGGGAGGGCCAGGAATAGAAAGCCCATGTGGGGGAAGAACGCTCTAGATGTAGCAAACGCATCTCCAAGAGGCTTTTATCATTCTTATTTTGTCACTACTATCAACAATAATAAGAAAAGAGCTTACAGAGCAGCCTCCCCAGTCCCTGAGCAATGCATCCAGAGATTAGGAGCAGAGAGCAGTGGGCAGCAGAGAAAAGCTGTTCAAGGAATGTAGAGGCATGCATAATGAGATTACCGAATTGGAGTTGCATGTTTTCAAGGATAAATGTGATATTATTGCACTGGCAAAGGCATAGCAGGAGCAGGGGAAAAGATGAGAAATAGCCTGTCAGAAGGGAGGGATCACTGCAGCTGAGCTCCCAACAGGACAGGGACAAGTGGGAAGTGGAGGCAGCGAGGAGGAAAGGAAGTGCACATCCTACTTGACATGCAGATATGCAGAGAAGCTTTTGGCAAAGTGGGTGATGTCATCGTGTTTTTCTCAGCCTTCAGGACAGCAAGAGAAAAATAGATGAAACCAGCACATGCAGAGGAGTCTGTAAGACGAGCAGACTTCCCCCCACACCCCATGCAACACTAATTGCTCAAATATTGATCGGGGAAATCATTTGTAAGGACTAAAGGAGGAAAAGAAATACTTTCCTCTAAAGAAGCAAAAAGGGCAATGTTCCTGCAGAGCTGCTGGAAAGGTCCAGGCAATCAGAGAATTTCCAGAACCATAGATGCTAACCTAAGATGTTGAGCTGGTCCAATTTGCTATTTGTTTATACTGGAGAGCTCGAACAACTGCAGTCTTTTCTTTTTCAGGACAGCACAAACCTGAAGTCTAGTTGGAATTCCAGCTAGGCTGGCTCTCCCAGGGGCCAGGCAGGTGAGGGACCCAGGGATCCTAACTAGCCTTGGTTAGGGGAAAGCAGCAGCTTCAGAGGTGACTTAGGCAAGCCAGGCTGGGCTGAGGGTGGCAGGAACCAGCTGCCCAAGCTTAGCCTTGGCAAGGGAAGGAGCAATTAGGACTAAAAGCCCAAACCAGGATACTGGAGCTGTCTAACCACCACTGCCCTGGCATGGACACTACGCCCGAGGCAAAGCAGCAGTTCTGCCTGGCTTCTGGAGAGCTGCTTTGCTTTCCTGACAAAAGGAAAGCTGCCATGCAACAAAGTGTGAGAGCTACTCCAGAAAATATCTGCACCTCGTCAGCTTCTAGAGTAAACCATGACAGAAGCGAGCACCAGAGTCCTCTGTGGTTAAAAATGGATGTTGTGAGTACACCAAAGCACATGAAGAATACTATTTAAAAAACAAAACCAAGAATCAACCACCAAACTATTAAAATAGACTGGGAGAATGGTAAAAAATAAGCATGAACATGCAAAACCAGTGATTGCAGGAAGAGGAGAAAGCATCCACAAAGCCTGCAGTGAATGTTTGTCAGGGATATGCAGGCAAATAACCACAGGAAATGGGAGAATGGGATCCTATAAAATACATGCTAAGGTTAGAAGGAGATGAACACAGTTTTATTTAATAACTGCCTGATACTTCTTTCATTTGACAGAGGCAAGTCCCTGGAGTGCTGCATTCTGTGCCCAAGGGTTTCCCTCTGGGCAGGTGAGTGCAGGGCAGCACAGAGCACCCCAGCCCAAGGCACGGGGCTGAACTGAAGCCCCTTTGGGCCCTGGGTGCTGCTCCTGGTCTGCCCCTGGCCGGGCTGGAGCCGTGCTGGGGCTCTGGCACCTCCCAGAGGGGCAGAGGGGCCGGGCTGTGCCCAGGGACAGCAGCACTGTCCCCTCCCTGCTGGGGGGTGACAGCAGGGGGACAGCCCCAGAGCCTCCTCTGCGAACCCGGGGCCTCTCCAGGAGTGGGAATTGGGAAATCCAGGAGGGCTCTCTCCAGTCACAGACAGGGAGAAGCCTCGCACATAAATAAGACCCTGCTTGCCACGATGGTTGGTTTAAAAGCCAGACAGAGTAATCAGAAGATATGGGCAAATCTCCAGGGAATAAGAAAGCAACAAAAACTAAGATCTGGGGGATTCTTCTTCTCTTATTTGAATGCTATTTTACAACCTGGGGTATTCCACATATTGTCCCATTTAAATAAATAATTTAAAAAATCCGTAAAAAACAAAACAAAAAAAAGCATCCAAGAATAAAAAAGGCAAAAAAGGCAACCCCAAATCCCTGAAAACCAAGCAAATAAAAAAGCCTGTCTGTTTAACGGGTCCCAGTATAACCCAGGAGTAAGCTGGTATGGAGGGGTGAGGTGTGGTGCTGTGCAGAAAATGTTAAAATACAGCCAAATGCTGCCAGCCAAAGCCCCTGGTTTGGCTGGGGGACAACCTGCACCCGTTTTCTGGACTTCTTAAAGAGAACATGAAGGTATCTTGTGTCTGTTGCATGGAAAACCCTTTGCACTGAGTTGAACAAGCCTGAAGAAAAAAAATAAACAAGAGTAGTTCAGATTTCCCCAACAGCAGTTTTAGGGCCTTGTGTGACATTAAGCCTCACAACAGTTTACTTTGTTCCTTTCCATAGGATCACTTGGAGCTCCCAGACCTGGGAAAGCAGAGGGAGTCTGGCTTTAGGAGAGGCCACAGGAGCTCCTGTGGCCTCTGCACGAGTGCTGCACTGAGCAGGCAGCTGGGGGAGGCTGGCCCGGAGCTGCCAGCCAGGGGCTCAGCCTGAGCTCACACAGCCTGCAGGGCAGCCTGGCACAGCTGCACAGGGCAGCTAAGGGGTCAGGCTGCCAGTGCCTCTCCCCATGCCCTTCCATCAGAGGCTGAAGGGTGACTCCAACCCATTCAATATGTGGATTGAATTCTCGGGCAGGTGATCAGAGCTAAGGGCATCCTCTGGCACGAGGGAAAGGCAATCCACCAGCAGGGAGCAAATCGGATAAAGAACAGGCTTAGCAGAGCTGCTGCCCCTGCCTGCTAAGCTAATTGTTCATCAGGCCTGCTTGCCCTGCTAACACACGAGAGGAGTGGGGACTGCTGCAGTATCTGAGGTTTGAGAGCACACAGCAGCACTTTCATTGCAGTAATGAAGGCACAGAATGGCAGCTGTAAATGCTAAGGGTAATGATGCATTACCATTCCCTCTCAATTAATCCAGAGCCTGCAATGCCGGGTGCACTTACTCCGAGAATTTTCTCAGAAAATGAAGCTAGAGTATTTCATTTATAAATCACAAAAGACACTTATTTGGCAAGAATGACCCTTGCTCATATACAATAAATCATCAACATCAACAGTCTCTAATGCATTTTGAGTCAGTGCCACAGCCAGCAAAGCCTGGGGCCTGTGTTTCAGGATTCCAGGACTGTGCCAAAGGAGCCTTATAAATTATTAATGTGTTCATCACGATGTCATCTGTGCCACTGGAGAGACAGAGGCACTCTGGGGCCCTGTTTGACATTAAAAAAGTGATAATGGGTTCAGCAGGCAGACCATGCCTTCCCTTCCCGTGCTGGGCTGAGCCAGTCCACACCTCATGAGATCCCTTCCCCAAAGTTTCATACTTGCTCTTAGTTCACTATGTGCAGCATTTTGGGAAGAGAAAAAAAGAGGTAAAGAAGTCTGTTTTCACAAGTAGCCCACCCAAGCCAGACCTGTAAGGGAGGGAGCCAAGGTCTGCGTTTGCAGATGTTTGTACAGAGGTAGCCAGGGCTTCTTGTGACTTCTCTGCCATACAGCGAGGACGTGGATATACAGAAAATTCAAGTTTTGGTCCCTACTGCTCAGTCTCTCATGCTTTTCAGTTATTCATCCCACAGTTTTCAACCTCTCCCCCTTCACTTTTGTCCCCATGGTTACTGAATCACTGTGTTCGCAGAGATTTTCCTCACTAAAGAAAATGTGACTAACATGAGGCAGCTAAATTATCAGAGCCAACTCTGACATTGGTTTCTCCCAACATGGACCTTATCTTCAAAATGCCTTCAAGTAGATCTGTCCACTGGAACTTCAGAGTAAGCAGCACTTCAGCTATTGACAGAGCTGCATCACTTGCACAGGGAAGACAGAGGCTGGAATCAGGTAGAGGATGAAATTCAAACACCAGCTTTAGCAGACATGCAGCCTAGGAGTGCGTGATACAAATAACTTGGAGACACATTTCGCTACCACAAAAAAAAAAAAAAATGCAATTAAGCCCTGGAGTGGGAGACATTATTTCCCCACTGCACCTGGTTCTAGGAGTTCAAGCAGAAGTGGGTTCTTGAAAGCCGATTTGGTTAAGCAGCAGAAGACTCACACGTTTTAGGCCCAAAGAAATCTCTGTTACAAACTGCACCAATACAGTGGGTAACAAGTCTAAAATGCCCAGCCACAGCAGTCTGTGCACGCTGACCCACTGCTCAGAGGAGCTTCTCCCACACTGAGCAGCCTGGGCTGCCCCGGGGACGCTCAAACCAGATCCCTTCCAAACTACCAAAAAACACCCAAAAACCATTGAAATTCATTTGTATATGAGAGGCCTTCCTCTCCTCCAGTCACAGCATCCATCCAGCCACAAGTGCCCAGACACTAAAGCAAGGGCAGCACCTCAGGGAGCATCACCAGTCAGGAGCCAGTAGACAACAGAGATGTGGGACGCTTACCTTGGCCGCTACAGAGGAGTTGGGCTTCTCCAGGAGGTCCCAGAGCTTTTTCCTTTTCTCAGCACAGCAAGTGTTATCGAATTCCTCCCCTTCCCTTTCCCTCAGGGTCTCTGCTTCTCGCTTCAGCTCCTCATTCATCTGCTCTTTCTTCTGGTGGTAGCGGGCCTGGCAGCAGGACTCCAGGTAGATCTCGTCCACCCCCCAGTAGTCCAGCTCCTGGCTGAAGGACAAGGCGCACATCTCCTCCATCATGTGCAGCTTGCCGGTGCGATAGAAGTTCAAGATCGAGGTGAATGCCCCGGGATGCCTGTCGAAGAAGTACTCGTTCTCCTCCAGGTTGTAGTCGTCGCAGATCTCCATGAGGGAGTCGTGCGTGTTGCAGTCTCTGAGCTTACCCAGCCTGGTCCGCGGCAACCTGTCCA
The DNA here is from genome assembly GCA_034509185.1 of Euphonia xanthogaster. Classification (NCBI taxonomy): domain Eukaryota; kingdom Metazoa; phylum Chordata; class Aves; order Passeriformes; family Fringillidae; genus Euphonia; species Euphonia xanthogaster. The sequence continues at coordinate 13,940,151 of JAYDZK010000070.1, read as the reverse complement.
AGGTCCGCCAGAGAACCTCGTGGGCCAGCCCCCCCACGTTGAGCTTGACCCTTCGGGAGCAGGCCTTGCTCCTGACGATCTCGGTGGGGTCCGGAGGCAAAGAGGTAGTAGAGCGAGATCCATGCTTATTCATCCCCAGAGGCATCGCTGGTCCCGCTCGGGCTGGACGCGGCACGGTGCGGCGCGGGGCAGGGCGCGGGGCCGGCTCTGCTCACCTCTCCCTGCCCTCCATGCCCCGGAGCTGCAAGAGAGGCCGCGCGTGGGTCCCCGCCCGCCGC
>JAYDZK010000070.1:13925326-13937935 GCA_034509185.1 Euphonia xanthogaster | reverse complement strand
ATTTCTAGTTAGTTTACTTATTCTTAGATTGATATTACTTATTCTAATTACAGCATGAATTAATACTACTCATGACAATTAGGAAAAATGACCCCCAGTGCTGCTTTCCTCCATTATCTATGCTTCTCTCGTGCCTGGCTCCTGATGCCCAGTGTTCTCAATGTCAGTGCTAGACTATTATATTTGGTGTTTGAATGCCTACATCTTCCTGAGAGGTGGCTTTCTGAAATCCCAAACAGTGCTTTTGACCAGTACTTCACACAACTGTGTATCAGCTGTATATGTATGAATTTCTTACAAGGAGTTGGTCACTACCTTCCCCTTAGAGAAGAGGGAATGAAGATATAGAAAAGCAAGATCACCCAGAAAGGGGTGGAAGGAAGAATTGGGAATAAAACCTGTTGACCAGCTTAATCCCAGCCCAGGGCCCCTCCAGTGAAGTAGTTCCTCCTACCCCATGAATCCTTCCAATGCAGGACAGACATTAGGGCAATATTGAGAGCACTTCAGCTCTCCTGTTGCTTTGTCATCCTTTCACCTCCACACCCGGCTTTACTCCCCCTACAGCAGAGACAAAGCTCCTGATCAGGGCTAGGAAGCTCAGTCTGTTAATGATTATAAAATGCATTGAAACTTCCAGCTGGCAGGTGCCACAGGAGAGCAAGGGTTTGTCAGCACTGACCTCCTGGGCACAGTATCTCCCCTTGTGATGCTGGGAGGGAAAATGACAAGTAGCCTAATGCAGGGAGATGCGTCAGATTCACCAGTTAAATCACTGGGGAGAGGCACCTTGGCTTTATTAGCAGGGCATTTGTACCTTCCTGCGTCATGCAGGCTCCTGCCACTGCCACTCACGTGCTCTGCCCAGGGGCTGGAGAGGCAGCCCTGGAGGGGGCACGGGCAGGGGCAGCACGGGCTCCTCCAGAGCTCCCCTTCCACGCTGCTCCTCTGGCCACTGCTGAAAATGGCACTGAGGAAGCTGGGAGAGGGAGCCCTGCCCCGGGCAGTCCCTCCAGCTGGCTCTGCCTGGGGTGATCCACGAGTCTGGGGAGAGGAGAGGATGTTTCCACCCCCAGGACATCTGTTCCCTGCAGCATTTCTTGTCCCACACGAAAAGTTTGTCAGCGAGGGGCAGTGCAGGCCTGAAGATGCAGAAATGTGCATCTGGCTCGCTCTTCTCCAAGGTTATTTCACCCACTCTTGGTTTGGATACACATTTCAATTGATATTTTTGTACTCTGAGCTTTGCAAACTTATTTTATGGTTTGTTATTTCCCCAGCCTGTGGAGCCGGCCCAATGTTTGGATGCAGTTTGTGCAAACCCTGTTTCTCTCGGGTATTACAGCAGTTATTGACAAGGAAACACCTCAGACCCCGAGCACCCTACAGGAAATATGCAGTGCACAGCAAAGATGTGTTCTCCTGGGCCTGCATAGACATATCTGGATTTCACTGCCAGGCAGAACAGGTCTGCAAGGCAGTGCTTGTTGAGCTACAACATGAGAGGGAAATAGGCTGAGCCCGAATGTGGAAATAAATATCCCTCTGCTGATCTGCAGTGACTCCTCTGCCTGCATAAGGAAAAGCAGCACATCTTCCCAAACACCTGTGCCATGGGACAGTCTGGCATCTTCCTGTCCATCCTGTGAAGCAAGAGGGAAGGCTGGTTCACTTCATTTTACTGCTGGCAGGAAAACCAAGGCTTGTGAGGAAAGGAAAGCTCTGGTCCCTCTGCAAAGCAGGGCCAGCCCCATCACAGCGATGGCGTGGGGGACACAGGGTCCCCCCAGAGAGGGGAGCAGCAGCTGTGGTGGCCCCGAGGCTTGGCTGGTCCCCAGAGCTGAGTGTCACACTCTGAAACGAGCTCTGAGGCAGCAATAACCCATATTGTTCTTGCAGCCCAAGGGCCCTGTGCTTGTCCTTGGGAGTGGGAAAGGCAATCACGCACAATAAACTGCCTCTGTTGCAGAATGTTTCCTAGTATGTCCCTTTAAGACTTCCCTCAGTTTCCAGGGATTTTCTTTCCAGACTGGAAACACTTTAGGTACAATGGAGATTTTATTTTATAGCTCAAAATTCTTTCCCTTAAATGGGGAAAAAATTATCAGGTTCCTTGGCAGAGATCCATAACAAGTGTTGAAAAGTGCAAAAAGAACTGAGATAGATAGTGGTTGTGCTACTGAGAGCCCAGGAGCATGGAAACACTGGAATACCAGGGGAAAATTCTGGAAGCAGACAGCAAAATATGATCCAAAAATGAACCTTAAAGAAAGATAAAGAGTTGAAGTTTTCAGCTTGTCTAAACTTTCTGGATGCATTTTGAAGTCCCAGGGGTGCCCCAAACCCCCTCGTTCCAGGCTGGCTTCCCTCCCTGCTGCTGCCCCGAGGAGGGGCTGGCAGAGCTGCAGCCCTGCTCACCTGGCAGCGCTCTGGAGGAGGGTGGGGAACACTCCAGGTTACCAGAGAAGGTTCAGGTTCCCACAAGGCACACTCAGGGCCATCCCGTGGCCCAGTTCTCTGCCCTTCTCAGGATGTGCATTTCCTCCCGTGCATCTGTCAGTCTGTCTGTGCTCACTGACCACAGGCACTGACCCTGGCTCCTCTTCCCAGGGATGGCTCTGTCAGACCCACCTCTCCTCTTTCCTTGATGAGGATGACTCTGGGGGGATTGGAAGGTATGGAAGCACCAGCCTATTCCCTAAGGTGTGTGAAACATCCCCTCCTGGCTGTGTCTGTCTTGTTCACATCAGGTTTGAGACCAAATACAATTGCTTTGGGAAGGAAAAATACAGATTTCTGAAAAATACAGATTGGGAAGGAAAAAACATATTTCTGCTGGCTGAGGAATGAAAAGCTGCCAGTGGGTTGATTTGTCCCTGTCACCCCTCTGCTTGGGAGCTTGCAAAAGGATCTGAGAAATTTTCTCCTGCCAATCAACAATGTAGGCCAAATGCTTGGGAGAGCCAGGGTCCAGGACCTGGGGGCAGCAGGAATTCATAGGCAGGAGGCCCTGCCTGCTCTCAGTCTTCACAGCAGGGCAGGAGTCAGGTCCCCTCCCTGAAGGGCTTCCAGCTGAACCTGGGAGCAGAGCTCCCTGATGTGGCAATAAGGGAGCTGTGACCTGAGCATGCTCCTGCTTGGACTGACTCCCGTGCCACCCCTGACTTCCATCCCTGGCCTAAGGTCTGCCCAGCTCCTCTTTAACAAACACAGGCTGGGGGCTCAGCCTTAGAGGCAAAGCAAACACTGAACTCAGCCACAGGCTAAATCTGCTTCGTGGTCTAAGGCTGGAAAAATGCCATCAGTTGAATGTCCTGGAGCGCAGAGAGTTTCCTGAGGATAATGAGAACAAGAATTGCTCTGCTCTTGCATATGTGGATCCTAAAAGTGGATATGCAGTCAGAGAGCAATCTCACATGGTTCCTGGGAAGAAAGTACCATAATATTCCCTTTCAGCCTGAGAGATGGGTGCCATGGGATGGGGGATGAATGAGCAGCTAAATGTACTTTAAATCTGAAGAGATGTCCATTAGTGATTCCTACCAAGACTGTTTGCCTTGACCCTGTAACCACTGACAGAGGCTGTTGCCATCAGCAGGAGAAGCTCTCAGGAGAACTGCACATCGAGGTGAGAATCAAGCTGATGGGAGTTTCCAACAGGTTAAGCTTTTTATGGCTCACCTTTTTTGGGAAACTGGTAGAAAATAGGCAGGCCTTGAAAAAAGTTTCACAGAAGCAGCCCTTTTTTCTTGGCCACTCCCTGATCTGAATTGCCCTAAGCCTTGAATAAACCCTCTCCTTCTCCCCTCCTTCCTGCCATTCCAACAGTAAAAGCTGGAGTTGCTTTGGGGTTGGGAGCCCTCATGCCATTGGTTGTGAAGGGACATGGTGATGAGGGAGTCAAATTGAATTTCAAGCAACTACTTAATGTTCCTCCCAGTGCCGAGGGAGCCCTGCTTCCCTGGGGAAAGGCATGGGCATCTCCTGGCTCCTTTGATCTCAGTGACATCCAGGCACAGCACAGGAATAGCAAAAATTGTCTCTGGGAAGGGCCACTCCCAGCCTTTTTTGGGTTGTTTTGCATCTGTAACTTGGCTTTAATAAACTACATTTTAATTTGGAGGATTATGAAGATCATTTTAAAGCAGCTTATCTAACACTCTGTTCTCCTTCCTGTTTTTCCCCAAAGTGTTTGTGGGTGATGCAGAAGGCTGCAATAAGCCTTTCTTGGAGGCTGTCTCAGATTAAACTCCTTCACATGGGACAGCACCACTCTGCACGTGCTTCAATGAGCGCTTCAAAATGCCCTTTTGTCTGGGGGGAGCAGGAGCCAGCCCCAGCAAACCAGAAAGGACCAAGGGGAGGTGGTTGAGAGCCCTGCAGCCCCCGATGGAAAGCTCAGCTCCGCTCCTGGGGCAGCAGCACAGCACAGCTGGGAACCACAGCAACGGAGCAGGGAGCAGCCTGAGGCTGACCAGCAGGAAAACTGGGCACTGGAGCCATCTGAGGATCAATGTTCTGGTTTGTCTGGCCCCTCTTCAGGGTGCCAGTGACATTTTCCTTTCCCCTTGGCGTTTGCAGCCTGAGACCCCTCCTAAAGGCTGCTCTGTGTGCTGCATCTTCCAGGGCATTTCTTAGTGTCCACTTTGTTTATCAAACAGCAGCAGCTGAAAAAGGTCGGAAAACAGCAGATTTAATTTTCTTTTTTTAGAAATAGCCCCGCAATGAGCACTTGTCCAGAGAGCAGAGACCCCTACTCAAGTCCTCCAGTTCAGCGCCCTCCCTGACCTCAGCTGCTTTTGGTTTAGGCACGAAAATTCCCAACAGCCTTGCAACAAAACCTTTGCCCCAGCACCTGAGCCAGTCATCCCCTGCCCTGCTGAGACTCATTTTCTGGCATGACTAAACATCTAAAAAGGTCAACAGCTAAGAAATTTCTATCCTCTCCAAATTCCAGCATTGGAGTGCTCTAAAAAGCATTTTTCTGTCCAAACTCCTCATTATAACACAGAATTCTGGTGAACATGTTGTTTTCTGCAAAAAGCAATTGCAGTGCAGCTCTTCAGTAAAGCACATGGGGCTCCTTCTCTGCAAAGGGCAAAGGATGTGGCAGGGCAGCCCTGGAAATCCTGCTCTGCACTCCTGCCAGCTCTGCAGGGTTCAGCAGGTCCCAGACCCACCGGGGAGGACAGAAGTTCCTGTTGCCTGGCTTTAAGCAGATGCAAAATGGGGTCTGGCCAAGCTCCCCTGGCTCTGCAGCTCCCACCCAGCTGCCCTTCCCATCTCTGCTGGCTGGGGAGGAAAAGGGTCCTGAGGGAAGGGGAGAAAGAGCCCAGGCTCAGGAAGCCTCCCTGGGGCCCTGCAGGGGATGTGGCACCCACGGGCAGGGGCACCCAGGGATGCAGGAGGGGACACACAGGGCAGGGGCAGCCAGGGCAGGGGCACAGGGCAGGGGCACAGGGCTGCAGGAGGGGACACCCAGGGCAGGGGCACCCAGGGCAGGGGCACAGGGCAGGGGCACAGGGCAGGGGCACAGGGCTGCAGGAGGGGGCATCCAGGGCAGGGGCACAGGGCAGGGGCACCCAGGGCTGCAGGATGGGGCATGCAGGGCAGGGGCAGCCAGCCCAGCAGGGCTGAGTCCCCAGCCCAGCCCACAGCACAGAGCGTGGCTCAGGGGCCGGGGGAGATGTGGCCACAGCCCTCAGGAGCTGGGCACCTCCTGGCCCCATGGCCTCCCTGTCACTCATGCTGCAAGCTTCTGACCCTGACCCTGGCCCTGGCACAGAGAGGTTTCTCTCCCTCCTCCCAGCCTTTATGTTCTGTCCTTCCAGTAACCAAAGGAACACCAATAAAAATCTCTATTGTGACAATTCTGAGGAATCTTTGTATTTTAAGAGAGTTGTCAGGTACCTAACAACAATACAAAGATTCCTCGGGATTGACATAATAGAGATTTTTATTTTAGAAGAGTTGTCAGCTACCTACCTTTGTCTTTTTCCATTCATTAAATATTAACAACATAATTAACAACAACCAACGTAATGCAAAATTTAAAAGGCCCTCAATTCAAGCTGTTAAGCCCCATTAAATCAGGAAATCCCAGCAAACTCTCAAACTTGACAATAACCATCATGTTTGAAAAGCAAGCAGCCATTTCAGTATTTCACAGCTGTTCTCCAAGATACTTTGATGGCCCTCCAGGTTCAAGCTTAGCCTGCATTTTTAGCTGACCTCGCAGCTCCTGTTGGTCTCAGAACAGGCAGTGAGGACTGTGGAAGGCAGCTGGGGGTGCCCCACCTCTGCTCTGCCCCAGGCATCCCCACAGCCCGGGCACTGACATCCTGTGTCAGCTCCCTCTTCCCCCTGACCTCCCTGCCTGTCCTGGCTCTGCTCAGAGGCCACAAGGAGGGGGTGTCTGCCCCCTCACACACCCTCACCCCACCTGTGGGAAGCACATCTGGAGATGCTCTCCCCAGTTTTATTTGACTCCTTCACCCTGTCTCTATTTCCTGGCACGTTCACAAAGGTCAGCCACAAAACCCACAGAGGTGAAGAACCGAGCCCCCCCAGCACCCCCTTGGCTCTCCTCCCCATGGCTGCTCTTCAGTCTCTTTTTCCCTTGCACACAAAGACTGAAGGTGGTTCTCCACCAAAACCAACAGAGGAGGTAATAAATGCCTCTGCTGAGCAGCCCATCAAAGCCTCCTCTCCAGGCCAGCATGGGGGTGCTCTCTGCCTGCCCTGCCCACACCACCCCCTTTGGGTCGGAGGGGCTGGGCAGGGGCAGGGGAGGCCACGCAGCAATCCAGCTCCTCTGCCAGCCAGACCAACACCAGCTCCATGCTGGCAGATCTCAGGCTCCATAAAGCAGCTACAATTTCCTCCTAGCCTAAAGCTATTGGTCCTGCAGGGGTGTTTTTCAACTTTCTGCAGTGAAATCCTGATCAGATGTGAATTGGCTTTTGGGGTGCTATGCGTGGCTGCACAAACTGTTCCCACTTCCAAAGGGGAGGAGGAGGGGAGCTGGATGGCAGCAGCGGGGAGGCTGATGTGGGCTGAGTGAATGTCAGGGGCTGAGCTTCAGGGAATGCGCCGCCTCTGGCAGTGAATGCCCATGGTCCCAGCAGCTGCTTTTCCAGCTAAAGCAGATAATAGCCCCCAGAACTCCTGCAGACAAGGGAATTCAATGAAGATGCTAAAAGTGTTAAAAGTCAAACTCAACAATGTGAACAAAAGGTCTCAGTATCTGTTCTCAAAGCATCTGTCTTTGCGGATTTCAACTTAGTAAACCAAAAAAGAACAGTTCAATTTTGCAAAAAAAAAAAAGATGAAAACTAGAGTTTCCCTGGGGAAAAAGTTTAATTAGGATAGGAGCAAGCACAAACAGGCAGCATTGTCTGGGGAGCCACCCAGGAACTTCAGTGGTTTGCTTTACAAGTCTTTGCAGTGCAATTTGAAACCAAACCTCCCAATCATTTGCTTAATCAGGAGAAATGTGATGCCCCAGCCCTAATACGGACTAAAGTACATTTAGGGGGTGACTTTGTGGGTACAAACAAATCCTTTGGCCTGCTCGCAGTTTCCAGGTTTGAGTTCAGCGTTGCCGGATGCCGAGGAGCAGGAGGCAGTGTGAGCCCTGGAGAGCTGCAGCCGGAGGAGGGGAACCTGGGGCCGGCGTCCTGCGGGAGGCACCGCGCACACCCAGGAGCGCCCCAGCCCCAGCGCCTCCGTGGCCCTGCCGCGGATCCGTGTGCAGGGTTAATTGCAACTTGCAACCTTCGGATTCTGACAGTGTTTTCCCTTGAAACATCTCCAGGATGAGCTCTCCAGGGCTCAGCTCCTGGGAATGACTGCAGAGCACACACAGCCCCCCTCAGACCCTCAGGCACAGCCTCAGAGCTGCAGTCCCACAGCTACAAAACTGATATAAATGAGGGTGGGCTAGAGTGCAACTTTTTCTCCAGTTCATCACCCCAATGCACTGGTTAATGTATTGGTTGGGTTAAAAAGCAACAATTCTCAAGAAAGAGAGGGGTGGGAGATGGCAGCCAGGTGATGGAAAGCAAGTCCTTCTGTTTTTCTCAATGTTCAATTGATATTGAACCCCGATGCCTTTTTTGGGGCTGTGATATCCCAAAGTGGTATCTTTCCTTCTCAAACCCCAAGATTTATGGCCTAATGTCTTTCAAATATGGTTCAGAAGAGCTCAACAGAGGGAAAATGCCTCTGAGGGGATAAAGGAGTCGGTGCAGAAGAGCTGCCTCCTATTGCTGCACTGGGGACACCTGCCTGACCTGCCCAGGGTGTTCTGTATTCTGTTACTTGTACCTCTGCCCAGGCTAAAAATGCTCAGGTTGGAATTTTCCACCATTTGTTGGTCTCTAGAAGGAATGAAAGGCCATTTCAGGAAAGGTAGCTACTTCCAATGACTCAACCAGGAGGAAATTACACAATATTAAGAGGGATAAGACATTATTGGAGGTGGTAAAGAATAAGGGTTTCATCTGACATTTGCAGGTTGCACTTCTGTGTAGATTAACCAGGGAGAGGAATTAGGATTTTATGAGAAAACCTTAATTTTAGCATTTCATACCAACCAGCAGCTTTGTCTTGCAATCCAAGTATCCTTCTTACAAACTAACAGAATTAAATTACTTCAACCACACCACCATAATGAAACCAACAGAGTAGAGCCAGGATTCTGGGAGATCTCCCACTCTATTGCACCAATAAATAATTCCTGCAGTTTAGGGCTCTTCCTGAGCCATGGTATAAAACCCAATTTTTAATTAAATAGATAAACAAGAACTTTGGATCTAACAAGAGCTGTAGATCTAAAAGCATCTAAACAATTTGCTGGGCAATAAACACAAACATAACAGATGGCTTTGCAGTGAAATCATACACTGGAGGTACCAAAGGCACACGGTAAATTTTCCACGTGATGACCTTTCTCTCAGGCTAAAGGACTTCAGCTGGATTCGGGACCATTCCTGGGCTGGGTTTGGGACCATTCCTGGGCTGGATTTGGGACCATCCCTGGGCTGGGTTTGGGACCATTCCTGGGCTGGGTTTGGGACCATCCCTGGGCTGGGTTTGGGACCATCCCTGGGCTGGATTTGGGACCATCCCTGGGCCGGGTTTGGGACCATCCCTGGGCTGGATTCGGGACCATTCCTGGGCTGGATTTGGAACCATCCCTGGGCTGCGTTTGGAACGATTCCTGGGCTGGGTTTGGGACCAACCCTGGGCTGGATTTGGGACCATCCCTGCCAGGAGAGCTGCACTGTGCCCAGCTGCATTCAGTACCCTCCCACCCCACAGCTGCTCCAGCAGTTAAATATTTTCCACTCCTCCAGGAAATCTCTTTTTTTCAGTAGAGCCTCCCCGAGGATGTTTGCTGGGCCAGAGCAGAATCCGGGCCCCACGCACCAAGGCTGTGGATGGAACAGAGCCCCCGGATCCATGGGCAGCAGTCTCCTGACCCCACAGAGCACTGGGGGTGCTCCAGGGGTGCCCCCATTTCTGACCTTTGGGTTCCACAGGTGGCAGCAAGGAGGGAGCAAGGCCTGCCTGCACTGTGCTGCAGAAGGAAGGACGGAGCAGGGCTATGGGGTAAAACCGGCTCTATATTTAAGGGCTGCACTGGGTTGTTATGGCAACAGGAATTCCAGCCACCACCGCGGGCTGCTCCGACGCCTCCCTGCCATCCTCTGCAGAGCCCAACTTTGCATCACGCAGCAGCCTCCCGCCTAACGCTTGGGCTGAAGGGGAGGGGGGAAATGTGCAACTCATCTTCTCCCAGAGAGCCTTTTCCTTCAGGAGTGCAAAGCAAATGAGAACGGCTTTAATGAGTGCCTGTGGATACAGGCACCAAAACCCAGCTCCAGCAGCAGGAAGGTGCAGACTCTCTCAGCCCGTGGGGCCCACAGGGACTGGGAGCCCCCAGCGTGGCAAACCCAGGGTGTGTGCCCAGGGGGCAGCCACAGGGCTGCTGATGTGTCCTGGGGAATGTCCTGTGGGTGGGAATGAGCCCGCTCCCACAGCTCAGCAGGACAGAGCCGGGCTCACAAACAGCAGCAGCCACCGTGGGGCCGCTTCCCCACGCTGGGCTCCTTCTGTCTGACTGGTGAAATCTGCATTTCATCCACACATCCATCTATGCACTTATATGGTCCTCATCTCCACCATGTCCAAATCTCAAGGGCTACCAGGACATTGTTTGCTTTTTTTTTGCAGCTATCATGCTGGAATTCATAAACAGAAAAGCTGTATGTGAGACACATGCCCTGCTACCACAGCCTCGGCTGAGTCCTGCGTCCAAGTTTGGGCACTGCTCATCGAGGGAGTCAGGCCCCAACTGGCGAGAGCCCAGAGGGCAGCAAAAGGAGTGACCAGAGATGTGGAAAGCAGCCTCTGAGGAGAGGTGGAGGAAAATGGTCAACTCATGGAAACAGAAGGCAGAGCAGAGATGGGGTAACAGTTTTCTGTTCATAAAAGGCTTCCGTAGAAGATAGCAATGGTTTGTGTTCCTTGTCTGCTGGGAATTGGACAAAATACAGTAGGATGGGAGAATTGGGATGACTTGGGAAAGAATTGAGAATTGGGAAAAAATGGGTAAAGTCCTGGGGTAGTGTGCCCAAGGAGAATAGGGAGTGGACACATCATTAGGGCTTTCAAGAAAAAGATCTTTGAGCACCTGTCAGGATGGTCTAGACATATTGATCCTGGCTTGGTGCAGGAGGATGGATTAGGGTGCATCTCCATCTCCCTTCCTGCCACGCTGTGATTGCTCTGTGAGAACCTCACGTGTGCTTTACAGTTGCACACCCCTGGAGCAGTGCAGTCATCTTGGTTGCAGTGCCCAGAATCAGGGCTGGTATTTCAGAAGGTACCTAAGGTTCTCAGTGTCCCCCATGCCCACCTCATGTCACACACTCAGCAGTTCCCAGCCTGGCCATGCCAGCCGGGGAGCTCAGTGTCCCAGCAGCAGCACCCAAGGGGTCTCTGCTCCACTTCTTCTCAGTGATTCTCCTTTTCCTTTAACTAGCAAATCCTGTTATTAATCTGTTGATCCCCCGGTCTTGGAAATGGCAGCAATGCAACAACACCTTCCTGCAGCCCATCAGTTCCTGGTTTCCAAAACTGCTTCTGCTAAAGAGTCTTGCCTGTTCTGGAATTAACAGCACATTAACATGTCAGTCAGTCCCAAGGGTGTGGCTGCTGAGCAGCAGGGCAGCTTGAATCCCACCTGATTTGAATAGCAAATATTAAAAAAAAAAATAAAATTGATAACTGAAAAGAAGAGAAAATGAAGAGATGCTGGTAACCAAAAGAGGCAGAAGAGGAGCACCAGCCCAGAGCCCTGCATCATCCAGCTACACCCACACATCAGCCTTGCAGCGTGTCCTCTGCTTCAGGCACTGCTTCTAACTCACCTTGAACTGCTGCCATGGCTGAAGGGAACTTCAGAGAAATTGGAGAAGCCAGAAAAACACAAGGCCTACATTTCCCTAAAAATAAACACCCGAAAGGACCCGGAGCTGTTCAGAGGTGAGTAGCTGGAGTGAGCAGAGCCCCTCAAAGCAGCACCTGGGTCAGTGACAGCACCACCGTGGTGACAAATGCACGGGGTGATAGGAGCCCCATCCTGGCTCCCACGTGGCTCCAAGGCCTTCAGGGGCTGTGAAAGAGCAGCAAGACCACCACTACTGCAGTGTGAGACTGGCAGGAAAAGCAGCCCATCAGCGGTGCAGCAAAGTATCAGATGGACCAGCTGGGGTATTTTTGTTCTTGGTAATAAATAAATAAATAAAATTGTGATGATTAAGTGGAAGCAAAATAGCCCTGTTATTGATGCCTTTGCAGTATATTAAACCCAAGTAATTTAAAGACCAGGGCACTTCATATAAATAATTAATTGTTTTTGGTTAGCACGATGCCACTACAGCTGCCCAAATTTTCAGAGAGGGGGGTTGCTTTTTAATTAGAATATGGTCATTACAAATGCACGTGGGTCTTTAATCATTCATGTTGGAAACAAGCTGACTTGGTCATGCATCAGACAGAATAAAGCAGCTCTTATCTCTCTCTAGATCACACCCAGCAAACCTCAGGGCTGCAAATAAGTGAGGAAGTCTGCCTCGTGGTGGGAGCGTGTTTTCATCCCTGTGCAGAAGCATTTGCTGAGGCCAGGCTAAGAGAATGAAGGGCTGGAGAGCCAATGGCATGCAGAATCAGCCTGTCCCAGCACCAGTCTCAGGCAGGTTCTCCCCAGCAAACAGGGATGCTATGAAGGTGGACAGCCAGAGTGCAGGTGATTTCTTTTAAGGGTTTTATTGCTTCCTTGCTAATAACCTTGCTGGCAACCATCCTCCCCCTCCTTTTCCAGATCTCTGGCTCGGTGGAGAGCCAGTCCCAGCTGGTTTGTGAGGCCTGGCCCAGGCAAGGACAGTGCACGGGAAGCCCAGCCCCGAGCAGTAGATACTGAGGGTATCTCCCAGCTGCTTTGCTGCTCTGGCTTTTCAGCTGGAACTCTGCAGAGATGCTTCATTCTCCCCTGCATGCAAACAGAAGCCGAAATTCAGGTGCTGCGGTCGCCTTGCAGCG
>JAYDZK010000070.1:13895396-13925278 GCA_034509185.1 Euphonia xanthogaster | reverse complement strand
GGAGCGGCGCCCCCGGCAGCGGCGGCGGCAGCGGCGGCTCAGCCGCGCCAGCAGTGCCATCTATTGCCGCGCTCCGCTCCGCCGCCCGGAGCCAGCTCGGGGCGCCAAGGGGCGCAGCGAGAAGGCTAATTCCCACCTGGAACAGGGGAGACTTCTCTTGAACCCACGCACTGCTCCACTTCGCTAAAAAAGCAGAGAGCTTTTAAAATATCTGTGTGTGTTAGAACACGCTAATCTCAAACCCTGTGATATCTGAGAGCCGAGTTCCCCATCAGAGCCCGGGCTCCCCAGGGATCATCTCCATCAAGTCTTTCTCCAAGTCCAACTCCCTCAAGTCCCAGCAGGAGAAACCATTGTCCTTGGGCCGGTGGAAAGCAGCCAGGAAAACAGGGCTGAGTGAGTCCTCACAGCCTGCTGAGCTGCAGCCATCAGCATCCTGAACGTGTCAGGGGCTGCTGCAGCCACACCGGGGGCTCTGCAGTGCCAGACACACCCCAGGCCAAGCAGCAATTCTCAAGGTATCTTAAAGAGAACAAAACCCCCCAAACCCAGCAATGAAACAGCAGCTGAGCTTCAGAAGCCTTACCCAGCTTGCCCTGCCAAGGGCTGCTGGGCAGTGTGGCTCTCCATCCTCCCCTCAGAGCACCCCAGAGCGCTGGCAGGGGCAGCTGGGGCTGTGCAGCCTCCTCATCCTGCCTGGGCGGGCCTTGGGGACGCCACTGAACAAAGAAAAACATTCCACTTCTTCACTTCACTTGAGCCAAACATTTCAGCAGCTTGTCTCTTCCCTCACACATCTTACAATACTTTGTCATCATAAATTGCTTCTGGTTTATGTTAACTAAAACCCTCTCTTGTTCAGTATCTGGTTTGAAAAATGTTGGCAATAAGCATGAGTTCAGAGCAGATTTATATCCACAGACCCTGTGGAGCACTGGGATGAGTTTCCCAGAACATGAGCCCAAGTTTACCAAATAAGAACATGAAAAACCCAAAGAACTCATTCACATCATCCAGCTCACACATGGCAGATCCATGGGGGCAGCGGGAATCTGACAGCATAAACCACAGGCAGACACTGCAGTGCCCGTGGATATGGAGGAAAAACAGGGACTGCAGTGTCTCAGGAGGAGAGAGAGCCTGAAAGGTCTGCAGGATCAAATTTAAAAATTCACCACATCCTAAACTGGACACAGGAGATGCTTCCAGGGGATCAGCTGCTGCCACTGGCTTGCACAGGGTTTGGGAGCAGGGATGAGTGAGTTAAGCCTTTAAGACACTTGGTTTTCCAAGAGACACATAGCTCCCAACAAACTTCCCACTGTAGAAAAAACCTCTAAAGATAGAGTCGTGGGATGTGCAGAAACACCTGTCTCCTTTTCCAGATGCCTTCCCAGATTGTCCCAGCTTACATCCCAGCCTCCTTCTGTGCAGTCCACCACCTGGCTTTTGGGCCAAACAGGCAGGGAAGGAAAATAGGGGGAGCTCAAATATGTTAAGCGTTAAAAAAAATCTACCATTTTTATCTTTAAAACAAAGCTTTGACATTGTTTAAAAGAAGAAAAATGTTGACAAATAATAACAGAGAAAAGGACTAAAGAAAAGGGTAAAATAGCACAAACATAAAACATAATTTTTGAATTTCAGGACAGATCTGAGCTCACTGCAGCTCAGAAGTTTGCCTGGTTTTGGTCAGGGGGCAAGAAAACCCCCAGCAGACCCAGACCTGCGCTGTGAAGGGGCAGTGAGAAGAGGGATCTTTACTGGGCAGGCGAATTAAACAGCTGCAAACCAGTTACAGTGGTTTCTTCTTGGTAGAAGGTGACGTCTGTAAGAGCAGGGATAGCTCAGCCAGGGAGACTGAGGTGGTGTCACCAGGCTGCCTGGGAGCACCTTCAAGGCCGAGAAGCCAAAGCCCCCAGCTGCCTCCCCTGGGCACGGGGGGCTGCGCTTTCCCTCTGCACCCGATATCTCTGAAGAACTGGGATTTCTCCCCCTCCGGCAAGAACTGGACCCCGCTGTTCCCCAAGCAAGGAGAAGTTCCGTGCTCTCCAGGAGAGGGCCGGTGCTGCCATGTGTCGGTGGGGACACGGCGTGGCAGCCCCGCAGGTGGGGACACGGGCACGGGGCACGGGGACACGGGGACATGGGGCACGGGGACACGGGGACACGGGGACACGGGGACAGAGGACACGGGGACGGACAGGCGTGGCAGCCCCGCAGCCGGGCCGGGGCCGGGGCCGGGGCCGCTCCTCCCGGCGCCGCCAGAGATCGCTGTGGGAGCGCACGCCGCCGGCACGGCCCGGTCCTAAAGCCCGGCCCCAAAGCCCGGCCCAGCCCAGCCCAGCCCCAAAGCCCGGCCCCCAGCCCGGCCCCGCTGCCCAGTGCCCGGTTCCGGTGGCACCGAACCTCCAGCCCACCTGCGGCTTGTGGAGCTAAGGCGGCTGCGGCACTGGGGGCCCGGGGCTGCCCTCCTCCAGCCGCCCCGGCCGGTTTGGGGCTGAGCTCTTTCCTATTGTGTTGCCGTGACGCCCGACCGTGGCTCATTTACCGCCCGACAGGCTCTAAGGCCCCACGGGAACGAGCTCTGTCAGGCACGGCATCCTTGTCAGCCCTAGGACTGGCTGCTGGGCCCGGCCGTCTCCAGGCTCCTCAGCTCAGCCGCCTGGGAAAGGTTTCCAGCCGCAGCAGCGGCTCTGAGCTATGGATGAATGTGCTTTGTCAAGCGCAGGGCTGCGCTCCGGCTCAGCGATCAGCCCTGAGCCCGGTGCTGGAGGCAGCTATTGGCAGCAAAGCCCCTGCCACACAGGTCCCCGGGGTGGATCCGGGGCTGTCACCCCATTAATTGGCATTAATAATGCTATTCGCTGCTCTAATGCCATCGAGGGCAGCGGCGCTGGGATGAGGGTGGGGAGGCACCTGTCACGAGGTGACCCGCGGGTTTGTGGCCACCAGAACCTGCAGCGCAGGTGAGCGGGTGGCCCCAGCCATGTGGGGGGTTGCGCAAGAGAGTCCCGAAGGTGCCGCCGCATCCGCGGCCTTCGGACTGTCCCCGTGGCTCGAAGCAGCGCCGATGGAGAGGATTTCTCAACCGTGTCCAGGCATCCTCTGCTTCTCCCGGCTGACCAGCTCGGCCGGTTTGGCTCAGCCACCGTGGCCCATCCGCATCCCCGCGGGCGGTGGCATCCGCGTCAGCGGGGTGAGGGACCAGCCGAGCGCCGCTGCCCGCGGGGAGCGTGCTCTTGTTTCACCCAGGGGATACCAGGAGAGCCACAGGCTTCCCCTTTCTGCTGCTGTCGGCACTAACCATGGGAGAACAGCAGGAAGAGGGAGAAGCCCCCTCTTCGGCGGTGGGTTTTTTGTGAGCTTGGGGTTTTTTACCCACTGCAGAGCAGGGGGATGTTGCAGCGCAGAGGGCTGAGCTGTTCTCAGCCCGCGCAGGAACGCTCTCCCTGCAGCGGGGGCTGCTCCCAGGGAAGCCGTGGCCGTGCTGCCGAGCCGGGCCCTCGCAGGGCTCCTTCCCTCGGCACAGCCCGCCCGAAAGGGGCTCTGCTCCCCGCTCCTGTGTTTGCTGCTGGCCCCAGCAAGGGGATCCCATGCACCCCCTGGGACATGGGCTGGGGCTTCCCTGCCCTTCTCGTTCTCCCTGCACAGGAGCAGCCCCAGCCCTCTCCAGGGGCATCCATCTCCCACAGCCGCTGCGAGGGTCACGCGGGCAGAGAAACCCCCGCAGCTGGGTACCCCTGGAGCACCACGGGTGTTCCCCAGGCAGCTGAGGATCCCCCAGCACGGCAGGAGCAGGAGCCCCGCGGGCTCGCACCCTCCCTCCGGCGGGCGCTGGGGCAGGGCTGCAAGGAGCCTGGCACCCCCCGGCTCCAGCCCAGCGCCGCGGGTGGGAGGAAGCTTCCCAGAAGACGGAGAGCTAAAAAAAGACAAGGCTTGGAGCAACCCAGGGCTGCCAGCTATTTATTCTAGCATGCCTGTATGCTGCAGAGCAGGAGAAAGATATTTTAAAGCTGCTGCAAGGAAGCCTGTCTGTCTGCCTGGGTTTGTTGTCCAAAAATTCAATTACCAAAAGTCCCCAGCACCAGTCCTGCACCACCTTCAGCCAATTGCCTTCCTAACACCCTAAGGCAGCCAACCCCTCCACCAAAGCTACACTGAAGCAGATGCTTGGAAAAAAGGCTTAGGCACCAACACATCAGGAAGAGTTTGGGGAGCATTCGCATCTCACACTCTATTTCTGGAAAGTCCTAATGAGAAATTTCTAACCAGCTTTTAGCACCAAGGGCTCACCCTTACTGACTCAAACTCTCATTGGCACTTACCCCTCTGGGCTTACAATCCTCACCTCCTACTAAAAAAGCACACCCCAGCCTCCTGTTAAAAAAAAAAAAAAAAGCAAAGCACTGCAATCTCTGTTCTTGGATATGTATTTTTTACTGAAAAAATCATTCATAAATTAACAAATACAAAAATGTACAAACACATGGGTAAATAAATGTAATGACACAAAGGATTGCTTTGCTGAGAAGTGTATGTGTGTTGTAAAACACTAATCTTCAGTGCAAAAACGTCCCCCTGGCACCTCTTAAAAACATAACAGTAAGCTCAAAAGCCATGATGATGGAAAGCTGCTTGAGAGTTTAAAGCCACTTCTGATGGTGAGGGGCCTGAAGTGCGCGGCCGATGCTCAGACGGTACCTCCCTTAGAGAAGCAGAGCTTTATGGAGAATTAACTGTCAATAAATAGCTTTGCAAATAGAACCCACATGGTTCATTTAAAAAAAAAAAATAAATGGGCATCGCACAGGACCTGCCCTCCAGCAGGGCTGACTGACGGCGCTGACGGGGAAGGGGCAAACGAGTGGCCTTGTCGAACTTCAGCTGCCAGAATATGTACAAGTTCTCCTTAATACAAGAATTTTTACACCATAACAGCACATGCGCTTGACAGTATGTTTTTAACAGTTACATTTACTATACAGTATTTGACATAGCTGATAAGATTAACAGTGCACATTTTCAGATAATCCACATTTTAAAAAGAGAAAAAAAAAAATTCAACATGGTTAGAAGGAAGGATGGGATGCTGCTGGGGATGGACCCTTCTGTGCCAACCACAGAGTGCAGTTCTGAGCAGAGGTAACGGCTTTTGTTCCACACCAGGTGCGCTGGGTGTCAGGGGCATGGAAGGCTGAGGATCCCAACTAAGGTAGTTTAACACTTACTCACACACACATGCATGATTCCGGGGTAGTGAACTTGGACTAGTTGAAATACATTCCTTGTTTGAAGCACCATTAAACAAAGACAGGTTTCTAGCAAGGTCTCAAGATGAAAGAAAAGAGGGGCAGGGCAATGCGGGTTCAACACCCGGAAAGGGTCCACGTGAATTACAGATCAAGACTCTGAAGCAAAAGTCTTTATTGCTGTATGCGCCAGAAAAAGCAAATCCTCACCTCTGCCTATAAATAACCAGGCTGAATCCCCTCGGGAAGCGAGTTTAAAGCACATGTAAGTTCAGAGACTTTAAAACTTAGTTACAAACTCATCAGCGCTTTTCAAGGGCAGGCTCGCTGTCCTCTCATGCCGGCCGATAAGATCTACACAAAACTTGTGTTTTCTAAACTAACGTTTTCTGGATCCAGGTTAGGAATGCCCTGGGCAGTCACACCCACCACAGATGCGTATGGGGATCATACGTCCACAGAACTGAGAAAACAGTGTAAACCACGACAAGTTAAGGAAACCGAAGGCAAACAATGCAACGAAAAGAGTTCAAGTCCTTCGGAGGTCAAGTACCCACCCTTGTTGTGTGGAAATACAAACTAAAACCAACACCCAATGTAGTTACTTTTAAGTCAGAGAGGTCCAGTGAAAGCGGTGGTGTCAGTGCTGTGTAAGGGCTGGACCGTGTCCGTGGGGAGAGGGCCCAAAGTCCAGCCTGCCCACAGTGTGAAGGAAAGAGGGATGACATTGAATGGCTGGATGGGCTGTCAGACCCAGCTCTGGCCCCCAGTCCTCATATTTTCACATGTCCTTCATGTCTCTCACTGAGCTGTGCCCCATCCCATGGCTGTGCCCATGCCAGTGCTGCCAGGTACCGAGGGGGACAGCACAAGGTGCTGCCAGCCTCTGACAGCACCTCTGTGCTGCTGGATTTACACGACAAACACAAACTAAACCAACCTCCCCAACGGTTCCAGCACGTTCCAGAGCGAGGGCAAGCACTGCTGTGGGGAGGGCTCACGTGGGAGCAGTGGCTCCATCCCGGGCACCCCCAGGCCCAGCCCTGCTGTCAGTGGGACACAGAGCCACAGCCACGGGACTGCCTTCCACAGGGCTTTTGGACTCATTACACATCACACTCCAAAAGTGACAGAAAAGGGAGGGTTTGGAATAAATACTCCCATTTCCTCACCCTCCCTAGAACAAGCCAGCCCTGTGGTTTCTGGAATGAGTGATGACCTGGCTGTATTTCTCACCCACTGCACTGGAAGGTTCTGGGCCCTGGCCCACAAACATTTCTGCATATGCCCAGCTGGAATCATGCAAGCAGGCTCACTGGCTTAAAAGGGAACACCTTGCACAAGTACAGTGATGCTCACACAAGTGTTTTCAGAACTCAGGACTAAAATGAGTGACTGTATGTAAACCTCTCGCTTGGACTTGAGCCATAGGAGGAAAATAAAAAGGGGCGATTTATACAGCATATTTACACTTACACTTCTTTAAGAAGCGATTCTGTTGTATGTACTTCAAGCAGGTCATTTAAAAAACCGCACAGACATAGGAGAATGGCATCAGAAATCGTCTGATCTCCCACCAGGGCAGTTGCCAACCAAATTGCTCGCGACGTTCAGTCAAGAAGCCAGAGTCCCTCAGCTGAGCCGCTTCCCAGAGGAGAAAGCACATCCCAGGAGAGTGCCAGTGCCAGAGATTGCTAGAGGAGGAATGTGGAGACGAGAGCAGCAGGTCGAACTGTCGTCGTGAAACCCAGCAAGCAAGTGGCAGAAAAAATAAAGAGACTGCTGAGCTCGCTGCCCAGGTATTGGTCTGGATTGGTACAGCTAGGGCAATTTGTGCGTGCACTTTCAGCCTCATTCTCCAAAATACTGTGATCCTTCATTAGACAAAGTGTTGCTTGTCCTCAATAACCCTTGGAAAAGAAAGTCTAGCGTGGTGCTTTCTTGGTGGAGGGCAGAGCAAAGTTATTTTCTGCTCTTAATATTCGGTCACCAGAGCCAGCTCCGGTGTCAGGTTAACAGTGATGTTCTTATACAAGGCGTCATATGTGACGTTTGGAAAGTAGTTCAAGTTATTGAGGCCGTCCAGGGCTTGCCTTTCTTTTGACTTCCTCAGCAAGGCGTACCTGTGCAACGAGAACCAGAGGCCAGAGTCACTCCCATGTATCTCACAGCACCTGCACACTCCTCCCAGGGCTACCAGAACACCTTTCAAAGAGCCAGGTCTGGGAGCAGCTAAGAAACAATGAACTTCTGAGTCCTTAATAAAGGCAACCATCACATTTAAACACCCTGTGTTAGTAAATATCAGAAAATTACAGAGAAATCCATCCCTTGATAAAGAGCAGAATGCTCACTGTGCCACCAGCAACCACTCAGCTGCCAAAACAACCTGGGGCACCTGCCCAAAGCCTGCAGGTCCCATTCCCAGGAGGGGGCTGAGCATGGGGGTCCTGCCAAGCCCACCTTCCACGCCATCCCAGAGAGACACAGCTGAGGGGGGATGTGGTCCTTGCCACCTTTATGAAACCAGACATGAACAAGAACAGAACTAGATGGCTTCAGTCTGACGGATGGGGGCGAGGAAGTAAAACCAGCAGAATGATGGTATGGGGAAGGAAACTGCAGCTGGTGCACAAAAGCAGCCTCAAACACAGAGAGAGGCAGCATGAGGAAACAGAAAGAGGAGGGTTGGGAGAGGAAAACAGGCAGAAATATCGCAGCAGGACAGTGACTCCCTTCAGCACAGGGCTGGGGGCCTGGAGGCCCCAGGGCAAGTGGGAGCTGGGCTAAGACCTGGGCACAGAGAAGGGACCAGGGAAGGGTTGTGCCATGAGGCAGGGGAAGGTGCTGGGTGAGAACAAAGAGGGAAGTACCAGGAACCAGAGCTCGGTCCCATGGCATTATCAGCCTGCCATGCTTCACTGGGTTGACTAAATATGGTTTTTTAAACCAAAAGCAACTTCTTTTTTTCAAGAGTGAAGTAAGAGAAGCATCTCTGACTGGCTGCATTCTGTCAAACAGAGAAATGAAAAGTGGGGCTAAAGATGGAAACTCAAATGGAAACAACCCCAAAAATGAGTCTGCTGCAAAAGAAGACCAGCAGATAGCTCAAATCTCTGCAGCAGCAGCCTACAGCCCTCTGCAGAACAGAGCTTGCACTGCTTGTCCAGCAGCTGCTCAGCTGCAAGTGTTGATTCCTGAAGCTGTTTGTGAAAGATGTATTTCTCTGGTTCTCTGTTGCACAGTTTCCAGAAGACTCAAATTCCACTGTGGTCTTCAGGCAACAGCAATCAGTCAGCCCAGGTATTCTCTGAAACAACCCTGGCTCTGGGACAAAGGGGCTGGAGCCCTCCTGGAGAGCTCCAGGGAGGATTTATCTTGAGAAAAATGCTCATGCAGTACTTGTCCTCCTCGGGGCCAGGGGACAGTTACCACTCCTGATGGATGTCTGCAGCCTCACAGGAGAGCAAACCCTGAGCTCAGGGCTCTGTACACCCACCCCAGTCTGGGGCCAAGAAGCAGAAATGAGAATGGAGAGTGCGTTGCTGTCGGGCTTTGTGAGTGTTGCAGGGACACCTGAAGCTGTAGCAGCCACACTGCAGGACAGCCCTGCTCTGTGCTTCCTGCAGGCTGAGCCATGCCTCCTTCAGCACTGAGCTCAGGCTCTTCTAGAAACATTGAACTTCTCTGACACCTGGCAACAGCCACCCCTGTACATCCTCTGGAGATAAAGGACAGGCCCTGAGCCTGCCATGCTGACAATCCCCTCTTTTGGATGGCAAATGAGCAGCCACACAGCAAGGACCCCTCACTGCAGGGATGCAGGAATCCTGGCAACACTCTGCCTCCATCTCCCTGCAGTTAGCTTCCTTCAAGAGTTCAGGCTGTTACTGCCCTCAAACAGCTGCAGGGAGCCTCTTACACGGTACAGACTCCTGGTGAAAGGCTTTAGGATTCTTAAAAAAATTTACTTGCCTTCCTAGGAACTGCACTTCTCCCCGATGATGGTGGGGAATTGATTTGTATTTCCCTGTGTCTCCTTCCGGTCGAGTCACTGAGTAGCCTGCATATTGTACTCTGCATTAGAAAGGGGAGAAATAAAATAAAATAAACAAAAAATAATCACCCGTTGTGTTTGCTGTGCTGGCAGCGCTTCCAGGGCTGCAGTCAGAGCTCCCGGGGCTCTGGCCATGGCTCAGCCTTCCCACCCACAGAGCAGCCACACAAACCTCCTGCTGCCCTGGGCTCAGGCACACCCCACAGCCCCCAGCACCTTGGAGCCCTGCTCAGCAGCAGCGTGGGACACTGCACAGAGCCAGCAGCTTCCCAGGCAGCACTCCTCTGCTTCCCACGCACTGCCCGAGCAGGCTGGAGCAGCCCCTGCCCCACGGAGCCAGCACGGGGCAGGCAGGCACAGCGAGCCCAGCGCCCCTGTCCGGGGTGGCAACTGTCCCCTCCGAGCACCCAGTGCCAGGCTCAGCTCACAGAACCAGCCCCGGGGCCCATGGAGCCCATACCTGTTCCAGAGGTCATCATCCTCGCCACCCCAGCCCCAGAAGGCGTTGGGGAACCCGTTGATCTTCTGGAACTGCTCGACAGTCAGGCCACTCACCCCCCCGAAGAACTCGTTGTATGGGAGCCTGAGCAGGAGAGAAGGGTCAGGGCAGAGCCCACTGCAAGGGGCTCTCCCACCTGCCACGGGAAAGCCCCAGCCCTGAGGATGCTCTCTGACATTCCCTCTCATGCTCCCTTTGCACAAAGCCTGAGAAAAAACCCAGACCCGTTCTCTGCCTTAAAAACAGATAAATGAAATCTAGCACTGGGTCCTTAGCATCTGTGGCAGCAGGGAGGAAGAACAGTGCTCACAGGTACATGTACTTATCCAGCTTGGCTGCAAAGTGCCTGGGCATCTGTCCGCAGCCATAGTAGTTCCGGTCGTTCTCTGGGATGTGGTCCACGTCGTGGAAGATGAGGCAGTCCCAGTCCAAGTCCTTCATTGCTTCCCGAAAGCCAACGTTGAAGAGCATGGCACGGTTGAAGGGTTGGTTTCCAGCCTGGCAGGGAGAAAGTTCCTTCTCAAGAGGAGTCCCTGCAGTTCCTGCTCTGTGTGTTCCCAGCCCTGCCTAGAAAACTGCAGAGAGCAACCAGCTCCCATACTGGCATTGTGAAGGAAGTGATGTATTGGAGCAGACTAGTAAGATCAACCAACACTGGAATATTCAATTTATTATACAGGAGTAGAAATAAAGATGCCGAAGCCTTGTTACTCAGACACTTGAAAAAAACCCCAATTTTGATCAATCTGTTTCAGCTAGAGCTAAATATGGAGGCAGATTTACTGCGTGGATGAAGCCAAACAGCTTAAGTGAGAGGTCCGCATACACATGAAATTACAGTCATGCTCTACATGAAATGCCTAACTCTGGTCAGGCCATTCCTGTGCCTAGGGGATGCTGCCTGGAACTACTGCAGGGATATACAAAAAAACTGAAGCATTGTCTGCAAATACCTGGTCCAAACTGCAAATACCTGGTCCAAAACATTTTTTAAAAGTTTTTTTTTTTAAAATAACTCCTACAAAATAGAATTTAAAAAATAACAACACAAATTCCCAGTTTCTATTTTTCATATAAAACCAGTTATTTCTGGGCACCAGTAATCTCTCAGCTGTGCCACTTTCAGACAGAACAGGACAACTTACACATGGCAACATGAGCCCTGCACCTGGCACATCAGGGACACTCCTGTGCCTGCCCCCCGCTCTCACCTGCTCCACCACGTAGAAGGCGAACTGTAAACGCTGCCGCTGCAGCATGGGAATGAGGTGCCTGAAGAGGACGGGCAGGTGCTCGTATCGATTGCGGAATGGGATCAGGATCGCCACCTGCCGAGCAGAGAGCAGGGCCCTTACTCACTGAGCCCGGGCTGGGCAGCAGCTGGGCTGGTGTGGGCTAGAGGAGCAGGAGCAGCACTAACCAAGCACTCGAAGCTCTCCCATGTAGAGCAGCCTGAAACCCTCCCAACTCCCAAAACATGGATTTCCTATTCAGTTTTTGAGGAATTGTTGCTTTGGAAAAATTCCATGTCACCTTGAGTGAAAGGGAGACTTGCAGTGCCCCCTTGTCCTGTCTGCCCAGCACTGGGGACACTGAAGCAGCCCTTGAATTCACTATTCCTTCCCTGGGCACTGCATTCCCACAGTTCAGAGCTCCTCCCATCACTGCACTGAGGATGTGGCACAGCAGAGGTGCTCCCATGAACACCCTCCTGCTGCCCACACCAGCAGGACACGGGGCTGCCCAGCTCCCAGTTACCTTCCAGCGAGGCAGGCAGTCACTCGGCTTCCAGTGCCCTCCCAGCTTGATGGAAGGGTCTCTAGAGAAGAACTGGTGGATGTCCTCCATGGTGATCTCGCTCATATTTACATCAATGGGGCCCTCTGCAGAGCAGGAGAAGCAGAGGGGGTGAGGACCTGCTGAGATGCTGGGGCAGCACTTCGCTGCATCCCTCTCCTCCATCCCCAGCACTCAGCTCCCTTTCTCCAGCACCAGCAAAAGCAATTAGGAAATGCTGCTGGTGTAACACCTCAGCCTCCTCAGCCTTTGTGGCTGCTGTTGGATGCAGCATGAGAGCCCCACGCCAGGGGTACCCCTCTGCTCCTCCCTGCCTGTTTCCAGCAGACTAAACCCCCCACCTCAGCAGAGAGCATTCCCCCCCTTTGGAAGCACTTGCCCTCAAAAGCCCAGTTTTCCACCGGAGGGCAGCCTTGGTGGAAGCATTTCCTGCAGCTGCAGCTCCCCTGGGGGTCCAGCCCATGTCCCACAGCAGCCCCAGCACGGCTCGGGGCTGGGACTGGCAGCACTGCTGAGGCACAGGGAGCCGCCCCGCCGTCACTGCCCCTGGAAAAGGGCTGGCAGAGCCTTTCCACCGGCTCCCAGCACACAATCCCTCTTTTGTTTGTGTTTGCCAGGCAATGGGCTCCTGCTTCAGCAGGGAGACATGCCTCCGACACAGCAGGGATTAATTCCTGAGGGTGGGTAAACAATGATTTCCCAGGAGGGAGCTGGCTCAGAACAGTGCTCCCATTCATCCTAGGTGCCTGGCAGGGAAAGGTGCAATGGTGGTGAGACTGGGAATGCCACTGAGTGCCCTCCAAAGCCATGGGGAGCAGGAGAGGGGCACAGGGCGACAGGATGCCACTCACTCATAGAAGGGAGCCTCTCAGGACAGGTATTGTTGGGGAAGTAGGTGAAGTCTTCAGGAAGAAACGTTGTGGCTTGCAGAAAGGTGTCATTGTGGTTCAGATCAAGAGGATAATCTGGGGGAGAGAAAAAAAAAAGAAAAAAAAGAAAGAGGAGAAGCTTTCACCTGAGCTATAGATCTGTTATTTCCAGCCACCTCCCCATGCTACTGTGAGCAGACTCCAAAGTCAACCACAGCTGAGGATGTCCCCAACAGCACAGCTGTGCCCCCAGTGGAACATGCTCCAGCCTTGCAACCCAGCTGGGTGCTCATCCCCATCCTGGGACAGGTGCCAGCAGAAGCTCCAGCAGCCCTAGCACCAAAGAAACCTTTGCATTTTCTGGGCAAAGGAGGAATTGTGAGCATCACCTTTAGGAATCACAAAGGAGCATGTGGGTCTTGGAAGGAAAAGCTTCCAGTGCCTTGTCCCTGAAGGACCCTGGCACAGCAAGAGGGGATGTGCTCCTCCAGCAGGGCCTTTCCCAACAGGAGAGAGGCAAGTCTCAATGCCAGCCAGGACTGCCAGTGCAGTATCCTACACAGGGCAATCCTGCCTGGAATCCTCCTCAAAGGATCAATGAAAGCTCTCCCATTACACACAGACTTCCCTCTACTTCCTGCCATGCAAGAGCAGAGGAGCCCCCGAGCCCCAGCAGTGCCCAGCCCCTCCCCATTCCCCACATCCTTGAAGCTCCCGGGCAGCCCCTGAGGATGCTTGAAGGTTTTCCTTCAGGCCATTTGCAGTGGGTACTACTATGTAACATCGTGTCAGCAACCTTGTTTATTCACTCAAGTAAACAGTATCCAAACTATCTCAAAACTCAGGATGTGCCGTACGCAGAACCTAAGGGCTTTTCAAGTAGGATAGGTGTTATTTTGGATGCTTGATACCATTCCAAATTTCCAGAAGCAATTTTCCCTGTAAACTCCCATTACCAGAGCACACCCACAGTACCCAGCCCAGGTCCCTGCCCACAGTGAAGCTCAACTGCTCTGTTTTGCACCAAGGGCTGCCTTTTTTGCTGGGTTTCCTCTCGCAGCTGTCACACAGCCTCACTGCCCACCCACAGCAGTGTGGGGACAATGCACTCTCCAGGCAGCGACACCCAGGCACCCAAAATCTGTCAGGAAGGGAAGGTTCTGACCCCAGTGTTAATGCAGGCCCTGTGGCCACAGCACCAAGTGCCTTCCAGACGTCACCACCACCCATCCTGCGTCTGCTCTGACCTGCCTGCCAGGGAAGGTCGCCCAAGGACGGCGCACGGTGCTTGTATGTGCTAAAACTGTCCTCGTGGCTGGGGCTGCTGGGGAGGGACAGTGTCCCCACGTGCCTGCGCAGCTGGGGCCGGGATGAGGTTCAAGCAAAGCCCAATATGGCAGCAGCAGCACTGGTGTCACTGGCACTGTGGTCACCAGCTCCCTGCCTGCTGCAGGAGGACACAGGCTCCTCGATCACCTGATGCCTCCCAGGCCAGAGCCCCAGCAGGATGAAGGCTCTCACCACCTCAAGCAGCGCCAATGGAGCCTCTAACACTCCTCCATTCAGGGGATCAGCCACTTCCTCACCCTGCCTCTGCTTTACTTGATGTTTCCAGTCTTAAAAATAGCCCAGGGTGGCTGGTCTGGCTGACCTCGTGCAGCACAGGGGGTGACCCGGGGTGTTCATCTCCTCGTAAGTCGATAATTCCCCTCCCGTGCCATCCCCAGCCAGGGCACAGCTGGACTGGTGCCTGCACCTCAGCAGGCTGGGCAGCAAGGACACGGCTCATACTTCTGCTAATGAGAAAATGATCCTGCCTTGTAAAACTCTGTCAGCCCCTGCTGCTGAACCCCGGCGGGCGAGGAGCTGAGCCGAGCTCCCCACGCCAGCCTGATGCCAACAGCACTGGTGTGAGGCTGTGGGGACGTGCCAGCAGGGAAGGGACAGGCTGGGTGCCACCAGCCCAGCAGCAACACCTCGCACACAGCCAGGGGCAGCTCTGCCTCACTGCACCACACTGCCAGCCCTGCTCGGAGCCCCACACGCTCCCGTGAGTGGATGATGAAGAGGCTGGGAGGGCGAGCCTGCGCTCCACTCCCCACATCCTGCCCAGAGTTCAACAGATTATTCGTGGCAGATCTCCAGCCAAGTCAGCTCGGTTCATACTTGCACGGGAAGAGTGAAGCTTATGGGCACAGGCTCCTCCACGTGCCCAGAGCCAGGGCTCTGCGCAGGCGCACGCCTGGGAAGGTACTCTTTAAATATGAAACCTGATCCTTGCACTGAATTTGCAAGTGTTTACCCTCAGACTGGTTGAAGCTACAAGTTGAATTCCTGGAAAGCAAAGAGGTTTTCAGATCAAATCCCATCACTTCAGACCAAGATTTTCACCCCTTATACAAGTTAGAAGCATTTGAGCTTTTTACATATATAAATAAATAAATATAATTTTTATATTTCGACAGTATTTATATATATAGGGTATTTTCATGTTCTATATATATTTTATCTATAAAATTAAAAACTGCAGACAATTAATCAAAGCTTCCACCCTGCATTTACCAGTATAAATTAATGCCTTCAACTTAATTTTCAATGAGAATGGGACCTTGAATCAAAATTACAGTTATTCAAGAAGTACCTGAGTCATTCACACTGCTGTTCCTCTTGGCATAGGCACTGCGGACCACCTGCTCGTACACCTGAGCTCCTATAGTTCGCATGTTCTCACGGATCATGATGCCTTGGGCTTGCATCATGAAGAGGTAGGTGTTCACTGCAAGGAGGAAGAAAAAGGAATATTTCCATGAGCACCAACTTTTGTAGAGAAAAGAAATCAGGGTCTTTTGGAAGCACTCCCAGCCTCCTGCTTGATTTCACTTCCATGCCAGAAGGGCCCCTGGGCTGCACGTGCCGCGGCAGAGCGGGGAAGGGCAGGGAATCAGGGCACGTGTGGGAACCCAGCTGGGTGACAAGGGGGATGTACCCGGCCAAACCTGACTACCAGGCTGTGAGACAGCACTGCAGCTTAACCAACAGCACCTTTGGCTGCTTAATTAGGGAGGTTTAATTAGGAAATATCATTATAACAGGAAACCCAGCTGTGTGCCTGGAGAAGGGCAGCCGTTCCAGACTGCAGCACCGAGGGCTGGCACTTGCCTGGCAGAGGCACCCCAACAGGCACCACAAAAAGCATCCCCACACCAGGCTCCGAGCCCCCAGCATGTCACACCCCAGGGCAGGCAGCAGCACAAGCCCTGGGTCCCCTGGGCAGCTCCCCAGCCACATTTCTTCCCCCTCTCCTCTCCTGCTGACCCTGTGCCTTGGCACAGCTCAGGCTGAGCCTGATTAGGTTTCAGTTTAAGCTGACACCCAGCTGGCAGCACCAGGCCCCAAAGCAAACAGCAGCAAGCACAGCCCTGTGTCCCCAGCAGCTCCCATGGCACAGCAGGACAGCCACCACGCACAGCACCCCTCGCCAGCATCACTGTGCCAGCCACAGCCCTCTTGGTGTAGTTTGAGGCTTAAGAATGAAGTGGAAAACAAATAAAATCTTGACATGAAGATACTGAGAAGGGGCAACCTAGAAGGCCTATTCTGCGCTTGTAATTAAAAAAAAACAGGTCAAAAGACACTCCAGGAGGGATAAAGAGGGCACCAGGCCAAGGAAACAACAGAGACCCTGCTCAGAGGAGGGCAGTAGCTGATGCAATGTCACCAGGAAACACCCACACCAGACAGGTCATTTGTACAGCAGCCATATCACAGCCTGAAACCAGCAGCTACGAGTGCCAGGAAGGCACAGCCATGGCTGGAGTCACCGGGAGCACAGGTTGGATATGGCACCGCCACCAGAGAGCGGGGTCCCCACCCCAGGGTACACACCCTGCAGCCCCATGGCTGCCCCCCTTCTGCACCCACACACTGAGGCAGCTCCAGAAAGGCTGCCCAGATATGTTTCCCAATCCCAAATGTATTTTGTTTTCACACAGTAAAGTAAATATTTGAAAGGGGGATGGAGCCCCACGTCATGCCCAGAGTCCAACGCCCTGCCCGGCTGCTGCCCATGCCCAGCCTGTCTCTGAGCCATGGGGAATCACTGGATTTTCAGAAAGAAGGGGGTCAACTGCATTAAGTGCTTGGCAACTAAATGTCTCAAAATGCAATTTTGAATGTCCATTTCCAGCCCCTCCCTTCCCATACATGTACCCTTTGCAGTCAGGCCACTGGTGGCACCTTAAGCCAGTGGTTACAGCAATGAGCAGGAGCTGGCTCAGACAAAGCTCAAACCCTCTTGGCTCACCCACCTGTTCTGGGGCCAGCTCTGGAACCAGAGTGACCGCCAGGTCAGCTGGTGGCAGCTACAGCTTAAACCAGAGGGAGCTCTGGTGCAGTTTCTCAGCAAGGCCCAGCCACAGCCCTGCCTCGGGTGTGCCACGTTAAGGGTTGGTGCTTGGGGCACCTGGTCCCCAAGGCCACGTCCTGCCCAGTGACAGCAGCCACCCCACTGCTGGCACCAGGCCCTACCAGGAGGCAGCAGCAAGCAGCACATGCAGCCACGGGCACAGCATCCCCCGAGCCGGGCAAGCCCTGCAGCCACGGGCACAGCATCCCCCGAGCCGGGCAAGCACGGCAGGGCACGGGCACAGCATCCCCCGAGCCGGGCAAGCACGGCAGGGCACGGACTGCGCGGGGTAGCGGCACCGCAGCCTCGGCACCGCCTCCAGCCAGCATGGACAGCCCTCCCAAAACCACAAAGCCTGCTCCAGAGCCAGGCACAGCTTCTCTCCTCTGCACAGAGCAATGGGGGGCTGAAGCCGCTCGGCTGAGCTGTTCTCGGGCCCGGGCTGCTGCAGGAAGGGGCAGCCAGCCTGCATCTCCCAGGGCACACGGAGCTGGGTCAGCAGTGAAAAACGACTCGCTGATGCTGATCAAGTAATTTCACTTTCTACTTCATTATGCTTCTGCTTGCTGGGTAAAGCAGATCCAGGTTTGGTGAAGCATGAAGGAACAGGAGAGACAAATCAGCATGCAATCCCTGGTTAATGTGAGGAAGAGGGAGGTTTGTCGGGCGCAGTGAAAGCGCCGTTTGTTCCCCTCCGCGGCGGCAGACGGAGCAGGGCCTCGCCACAGGCACATGACACGGCTCGCAGGGCCGGGCTGCTCCGAGCTGCAGCGGGAATCCTGAGCACACTGTCACAGCATCCCAGGGGAGCGGGGCAGGAACAACACCAGCTTTGTGTCAGGCAGCAGTTGCCTTTTCACATATTAACCCCTTTAAGGAGATGATTGAGAGATACCTGACGAAGGACAGTGTGTCATCAACACGCCAAACACCCAACATAACTGCCCCCCACGACCAGGGACCAGAGCCCCTTCTCCTACCCCCAAAACAAACTGCCTGCATGAGATAAGCTTCACAAACACTGTGTTTATCCAGAACATGCAATTCTTTCAGGTCAGAAAATCGGATTTAAACCATGTTATTGTAAACATTTCACTCCCTGTGCACACACGGTGCTTAGATTAGCTCCAGGGGCTGCTGTGACCAGGGCTGGGGCTGCACCAACATTTGGGAATCGCTGTACCGAGCTCAAATCTCACTCCTCCTCCATTTACTGCCCTTTTGATGAGCAAATTAGCCATGTTTTAAATTTATTAAGCCTGACCTGGCTGACCCTACAGAGCCCAGGGCCCCTGTACCCAGAGGCGCTTCCCAGAGCAGATGCCCATCACCCTGAGCATTCACTGCTGCCGACACAGGCTGGTGGTGGGCTTGGCCTGAACCATGGTTCAGCCAGAAAGCAATTCTCCCTGTTGTGATATATTGCTAATCTCATCACACAGGATGATCTCGAAAATTACATCGGCCTTCTGCCTTCCTTCCCTTTGAGCATGCAGTGCTTCAGAGCACACACACGGAGTGACAACAGCCTGGCTGCTGCCACTGGGCAGCTGGACAAGGACAGCATGGGAGAGGGGAGTTGTCCCTTCTCCTATTAATTTCCGGCAAATCCTCACTCCCCACCCAGAAAACAAGCAGAATTTAAGAATCCATTTGCCCAAATAACTGCCTGAAGATTATTCTTGTTGGTTCATTAAAGGACAAGTCAACCCTGCTGTGATTTAAACACATGGAAAACATGACAGCTTGTTACCAACTGGAACAGAAGCACGAGGCTGCACCCCAGGGCATGGCACCCCTTGGGATGTCGCACCCTAACCTCTCTGCTCACAAGCAAACTGGGAGAGCAAGTGCCCACTCAAGCCAGGAGTGGATGCAACAACTTCAGCCAGGGAAGTAAAGTCCAATTACATAAATGAGCACTGAAGTCTTCCTGTAATCATTTCTCTGTTAGTATTTTCGGAGCACTTCTAATCAAGAAACAGCTGACTCTCCCATGGAAAATTAGTTTCATCATGGTGATACATACTAGAAGAGGCAACAGGGTAATTTGCAGCTTGGGAGCTGATTTGGAAGAGGACTGTGATCTATGCCAGCCCCCAACACAGGACAGGGACAGACCTGACACATCCCACTCCTGACCCTGACACGGGACCTTCCTGCAGCATCCCATCCTGCAGCTGCAGGGACAGCGGGGTGCCCCGAGCTGAGGGACACAGCCACTGCAGCCGGGGGCAGGAAGAGGGGCCAAGTGGCTCCCAGCAGCCCCGCGTGCCTGCACGGTATCAGCGCCCAGCACAGCAGCCAGGCTTTCCTGAGGAAGGAGCCAGCCTTCCTCTGCTTTGAGATTTAGGGCGTTCTGTCACATTCAGCATTTTTCCCATTCATTAGTGCACTCGTGCTGCAGAAGCACAGAGGGGCTGTTTGAGTTCATCATGGTCTCACTGCTATGTGCAGCCTTCTCCTGCCAGCACCTGGAGCCCTGTGCCAGCAAGGACAATCCCTGCCAGCCCCCAGAGCCCCCATTTCAACCAGCACAGTCACAAACCAATGCACCACCAGGGAAACTCCTGCTGAACACTCTACCAGGTGCTTGGAGTGGGCACAAGGCACCCAGCAGAGCTCGTGGGACACGTCACGTGGGAGATGCAGCGGTGACTTGGAAGGGGTGAGGGTCCCACAGGCAGCAGGGTGGGTGGCAGTCACCCTGCCAGGGCTGGGAGGTCCTGCCCGCTGCAGACACCTCCCGCAGGGCCCAGAGACAGCAAAACCAGCAGAGTCATGTCTACGTTAAGCCTTTTGCTAAGCTCTCCCCACAGATCCCCAGCATCAATCCAGCTCCATTAGCATTAGCAATATAAAGGGGTTTAATCAAACTAAGCCTCTAAGGCACTGATAGACAGTTACGATAGTCTTAACTCATAAATAACCCAACTAGGAAAAGTAGCAGCATCCCAGCGCTAATACACCATGAGACCTCTGTCTCCATTAGCTTTCCAGTGGCACTGTATTCCCCAGACATGCTGAGTGCCAGAACAATTAAATAAGAGGTTCCTATTAGTTTTAGAGAACTTAATATTAATGCCATCACTGTTACTTAGCCCTTTGCCTCTAAATAGCACAGGAAGGAATAATTTGATACATTAAATGGTCTAAGAATTAACAGTGCAGCAGCAGCACTGAGCTGGTAATTACAAACCACTTGTTCCCAAAATTGGCAAGTTGGCAGCTTGCACGTGCACACAGCAGGCAGGAAGATGGGAGGCTAAAGTGACACTCAGTCAAAACCTGAATATGGGAAATTTGTATCTGAGCTGTCTTACAGAAAAATGACCCTGGGGAAGCCTCAGCAAGGGGAGGAAAATCCATATTATACTAAGAGACTCTAAACTTCTCATGTACACATTTAAGGTGGCAACTTCCATTTGCACCCCCACAGCTGCCTGCACTAAGGTGTTTGTGCCACTGCACTGCTTTAGGATACCCAGCAAGAGGAGCACAACATGCTCTGCACACATGGGAAAGCCCAGAAGGCCAAGGGAGCTGATAAAACACACACAGCACCAAAGCACCCATGGAAGGAGCCCTGGACCCCAGCAGCAGGCGAGGCTGGCGGTGGGGCTGAGCCCCAGGCCCCCCAGGGGCAGTGCCAACATGTGCAGCGCCCAGCTCCGAGCAGGGGGAGAGCCAGGAGCACACATTTACCTGTGCACCGGGGCAGTAATGCCAGGGATGGCTGCAAAATCACACTGGGCTGTGCAAAGCCCAAGAGCAACCCAGGTCTCTGCTGCAGCTCCTCTCTGAGGAAGGGCACAGTGACACGTGCAGGATGGAGCACAGAGCATAACAAGCATTTGCCTGAGTTAAATATTACCCTACCTCAAGAGATTCAGACTCTCCTACTATAATTGCTGCTCAGGAGATGCGATTGCACATGTCTGTATGTCCTGTCTATTTTCCATCCCTCCGTGCCCATCTCCAGCCAGTCTGCTCTCCCCATCCCACTCTCCCTTCACCAGCATCGGCACAAAGGCTCCCCAGGAGGAGCAGAGCATCTGCCGGCAGCACGTTCCGTGCAGGCAGAGCACAAACGCGCAGCCACCACCGCGCACACAAATGAGCAATCAAAGCCTCTTCAGCAGGCGCTGACACGGACACCGACCCGACCTCGGGGCTGGCAGCACCGGCTGCTGCTGCCACAGCAAACATTTACACTTCCAAAGACTTACAGCTCGGCGTTTGTTCCTTCGGTTCATTAGGAGACAAAGGGGTGGGAATTTCTGCCTCCTGGACACCCTCCCAAGGCGTCAGGAATCCCAGAGCCTGAGCCCAGTGCTCATATAGGATCACGATGAACAAACAGAGGGAGAGCTTTCGTTAAGAAAAATAATAAATAAGAATTAAGTGAACGCTTGGGCAAGCAAGCAGAGCCTCCCCAGCACTGTCCTTGAAACAGGAGGGCAGGGAAGGACATGGGGACAACTCCTCATCCCCTGGGCCATGGGAACTGGAACAGCTGCAGGAGACAAAGGAAATCCTCTACTGCAGGCAGGCCCTGCCACCAGCCTGGGCATCCTGCTCAAACAGGCAGTCACAGGACATGCAGGAAAATGGGGACGTGGAGTGGTGCTGCCGAGGAAATGCAGTCAATAGGGAGATCCCCAGTGCTGTCCTTCACCAGCTGGAAGCAATCTAGAATACAGTCAGACCACAGCAGAGAACAGGAGACAGGTGGGATTTGGATTTAAAATTTCCATACACATCAAACACCAGTTAAATAGATTTTGAAATCATCGATTTGTTACTCTTCCAAATTAGGAGATTATAGCCATTGGAGAGTACCCATTGGAAATTGTTAAAAAACAGCTTAAAAGCAGTGGATCTACTGACTTACTTCACACACCACAAACTGCACTCTCTGGAGTTTTAACACCCTGACTTTGATGGAGAAAAAGAGAACAGGTTCCGTTGTTTTGGTTCCTCAAAAAAACCAAAGACCTGATTTTTCAAGCATGTTTTACAAGTTCAGCGTGGCTGAACAAAAAGGGTTATCACATGTACAGACTCATGTCTGCTGCAGGGAGCCGTTCCAAGGGGGTCCGGGAGGCTGTTCCGGGTCAGTGCTTTGCCTGTCACACAAGGCTGGCCCGGGCTGCGAGGAGCGGCACGCCGGGCAGG
Source organism: Euphonia xanthogaster (assembly GCA_034509185.1). Classification (NCBI taxonomy): domain Eukaryota; kingdom Metazoa; phylum Chordata; class Aves; order Passeriformes; family Fringillidae; genus Euphonia; species Euphonia xanthogaster. Next base: position 13,903,221 of record JAYDZK010000070.1, on the reverse strand, counting down.
GGCTGCGAGGAGCGGCGCGCCGGGCAGGGGCTCTGCTCGCCCAGCGGCGCGCCGGGCAGGGCGGTGCTGCAGCATCCAGGACAGCGAGCGCTCCCCGCTCTGTTCAGCGAGAGCCGCGGCACATGTCCCAGTGCCATTTATGGCTAGAGCACGGTCCAGCATGTCCTATTTACACCGTCTGAAAAAAGCAGCTCGGGGAAAGCCCTGCTCCCAGCCGAGCAAGCCCACGATGCGTGTGTCCCAGGAGACCCGCACGGGGAGGAACCCAGGGCAAGGATTCTCACGCCCGTGGAGGGCTGGCCTGTGCCGAGCCTGTCCCTGCCTCCGACCTCCGCAGGGCGGATGGGGACACCCAGCAGCCACCAGGGAGGGGCACGGCAGGGGCAGAGTGCGACACCCTGCCCGGCTCACCCTGGGCACACCCAGGCACCGCCAGGACTGCCCTGCTCAGCAGGACACGCCACCTGAAGGAGCTGTGGCCTCTGACCTGATGTGAACCTGCTGCTTCCACTCTCACCGGGGCTAAAAGGCCCAGAGACAGGCCCATCTCTGCAATGCCACGTGGGAACAAAGCATCCCGAGCTGCCTCGGCCCTGACCATACAAAGGCTGCTTTGCAGCAAGCACGATTTGCACCATGGAGACCAAGGAGAGACCCCTCAGCAGCAACATCCCGAGACTGTCCCTGCTGTGGCTTCTTTTCTGTACATTGCCAAGTCCTGGGAAAGTGGCCATGACAGCAGCCAGGGAAGGAGCACAGCCACAGCCCAACCTCCACACTATGCATCTGCCTGGCTTGCCAGCCCTTTCAACTCCTAAAAATTTCTCCAAGCGGGAATTCTTCAATCATGTGGGATGATTGTTGTCTGAGATTTTCAAAGGCAGCAGCTCAGAGCTCCCTGCCAAGGGTACTCTCACCATGCAGGGCCATTTAAGACCCACAGCAGCTTGGCCTCCACAGTCAGATTACAGAGTTGTTCTTGTCTGCAATAATTAAAGGCAACACTGAATGGCCTCTCCAGCTGCTGTGTTTTATAGAGGCAAAAAAGCTATCAGAGAGAGGGTGCAACTTTGAACTTCCAACACACAGACCATTACTTACCGGATTTTGTAAGAACTCTGATGTCCCAAGACATTTATTAGCTTCGTTGTGAGCTATGCAACATTGGAATACACAACATTTTTACATGATTTTCTTCTGCCTGACAAGCAAACTGGTAATACAGCTGCTGTAAATAGATTAACAGATTCCATTATCAGTGTAGGGAATGACTTCACTGGAAAAAAATCATCCCTCCATCTTTGAACTTATTTAACACCTAACAGACTGCCCATCAAATCCCAGCCTGTGTGACGCCTTCCTATATGTCAGCAGAAAAGCAACGGCATGAGTCTGTTTGGGATGCCATGAACAGTGGAAAAGAAACAACCCTTCTTTCCACCACCCCAGGCCTGTGCCACCTGTGCCCTTCAGGACCAGACCCTGTGCAGGGCAGGCTCGTGGCTTGCCCCCAGCACTGCCCTTCCCTCCTTCCCAGACACCACCAACCTTTACCAGCAGCGCGGCCGCGCCGGCGCCAGGCACGGGCAAGCCCTAAACCTTATCACGGGCAGGGGGAATTAGAGAGCAGATCAGCACCACCCTGTACCACAGCAGCACTCCAGAGCCGTGCCTGAGCACTGCCATTAAGTTACACATTAATCCCAGATAAGCGGCCACAAGGCTATGGAGCCAGCCAGCTCAGCAAGGGATCAGCACTCGCACAGCCCCAAGCTGCAGCCAGGGCTCACGGGCCACATCCGACTGAGAGGGACAAGGCTCACAGCCCACCAGGCTCACCTGGGTCTACACAAACAGGAACAACCTGAGGCAAGTTCAGCTGAGGCTGTCTGTGATCAGGCTGTGGAGATGGGGCACTGGGCACAAAATATCCTGCCTGTCCCTCTGTGGGCAGGAGCAGCCATCACTGCCTCATCAGCTCTGCAATTGCTTGGGAAGAGATGAGCACACACAGGGGCACATGAGGGAGCAGCAAACATCCTTTTCCTCCTTCCCTCTCTCCCACTGAAACACCTTTAAGCTCCTCACACACAGCAGCAACTTAAGTTTCCTTAAGAGACTTGGGTGTCTGCCAAGGGTTCTGACCACTCTCCCATTGATACGTGCAGCAGGGCAGAAAGGGATAAAATAATAAACTAATCAATTCCAAGCTGTCTGCAGCCAGAAGTCGAGCTCTGCAAACATGAGTCAGATATATGGCTACCTTGGAAAAATTAAACACGTCAGGAATGAGAGGCCAGTGCTCCCAGGTGGAACAGCCAGAAGAGCTGAGCAGGCAGCGAGGGCAGGACTCCTCTGGGCCAGGGCAGCCCCGAGGGGCCTCAGCAAGGAGCTGGGTGAGGCTGGTATCCCACAGACCCTGCCCACACAGGCACCTCCAGCTCACTGGGCATGGCATGAGTCCACAGCAATGCAGCAGCCCACCTTCCTCCTCCTCTCTTCCAAGGCACCAGCCATTCCCTCCACTCTGGATAATGAGATTTTAGATTACACCCATTTACCCATTCAAGTTACCCAGTTTGTGCAGGTTGTGTTTGCTTCCCCAAGCTATTACAGCCAAAGGCCATCCTCCCCCACTGGCCCCTTCCCCCTCCTGGCCCCATAAACGCCGTGTTGCTCTCCGGCAGCATCCCGTGGTGCCTGAGGATTTGTGACCCCTCCCCAGACAGGGGCGGACACCCCACGTGCAGAGGGAGGCAGCTGGGGGAGGGCAGTGTGGGGAAAAGGGTCAGAGTCAGCACCCACCCTGAGCCCTGCTCTGCCCCCAGCTTTCTGCAGCACAGCAGCAAACCAACAATGGCTGTGTTGACAGGCATTTTCTCTTTTTTAATTAGGTGAAAGCAGGGTTAACTTAGAGTGCCATGAAGCTGGGCAGCCCCGCTCCCTTCCTGCCACAGCTCCCTCCATCTGCTCCTGCCCTAGGGCCCTTCCCAGCCCGATGCACAGAAGCAACAGCCCTGGAGCAGCCCCACGTACCAGCAGAGACCCTGCTGCTGCTGCAGCCCAGAAACTGCCAGACCGTCCAGTACAGCCCAGGACACCTGAAAGTCAGGCTGAAGGGGTGACTGCACACTGACAAACCTGCCCAGGCCCTTCAAACACAAAGGGATGCTTGACCAATCCTTTCCTGTAACTCCACATACGAGTTAGGCAGGAAGATGCATAATGGGTCTGGGCAGAAGGAGAACTGAGGCAGCACCTTATTTGCAGGATTGATTAGCAATAATTGAACACGGAACGTTTTACACCTGGCTGTGACACAAGATGCTCTGCCAGCCCCACACCAGGGCTCAGGTCACACCCAGGAGAGAGGGGGCAGCCAGGACAAGGGGCCCACAGCACAGGCAGCGTGTGACAGAACATGTCCCTGCACTCGATCCAGGGCTGTTCCTGCAGCAGGCAAGGAGGCAAAAACAAGGAGGTCTGAGAGGCAGAGGAGAGAGATGTTTGCAAAGTCCCAGGGCTGCTTTATGCAAAAGGAAGGAGCAGTGATGCTGTGGGGAGCACCTGCTGCTGCCTGAGAGCAGCCTGATTGACCTCAAAGCAGAAGCTTCCCCGTACCCCTCCAGCCAAGCCTTTTGGTTGGGGTATTTTCAGTTCTACAGGCAGCACCCACAATCACAGAGTGGGAGAGCTGTGACCTATGCTTGCCATTCTTGCATCAAATGACAGCAAGACAGAGCTTGGTTCCTAGAATAAACTTCCCCTTTTCAGAAAGAGAGAGGGTGATTTGAATAACCAGTGTATTTCCAACATCTTGCTCAAGCGTAGCATCTGTGCCCAAGGTGAAGCGGTGCAGACCATGCTCACAGACAAGGGCACCCCAGAGCACCAACACACCTCTCCTGGCAAAAGCCCCAGCCCCACAGGAAAGGGACACCACACACCTGGGACGGTGTGCTGGCCCTGCCACTCCAGGCCAACCCCGACAAGCGCAACAGCTCTGAACTGGAAAGTAATTTTAAACTTTTCACACCTGCCTATAGGGACAGCTCTGAACTCTGGGCTCCCCCTGCACAGCCAAGGCCACAGCAAGGAGCGAGTGCCTCTGGGCTGGCAGCAGCAAGGAACACCCTCTGTTGGCTCTGCCTGGCTCCTCCACAGCCAGCACCAGCTCCTCTGCTGCCAAAGCCCCGCAGGTCCCAGGGCAACGCTGCACTGGGGGCCAGGACAAGGGGACAAGGTGTGAGCTCCAACGCTGCTGACAGCCACTGCACAGAGATGTGGGGCTCCCATGTGAGCAGCAGGGAGTCTGGTCTCCAGTGCAGAGCCACACAAGCCCACAAGAGTCACAGCTGCTTTTCTACAAGGTGGAAGCCTGACTGCCAAACAGCAGAACATCTCACTTAGCTGTCAGCACAAGGTTTATGTATCTGGAAACGTGGATTCAACCTGAAAGCTAGAAAAGGAAGCCCTTTCCCCCAAATGCTCCGTGATGGTCAATGACTAACAACATTCTCATACTCCTACGTCCCCATCACCTCAGACCTCTCCAATCTGGTTCTGCATTTGGTCACTGCTGCTGTCAAACCTCCCTGCTGAACCTCAGGCTTGTTCGAAAGCACACGGCTGAGGCATATTCCCACTCAATAGCTGGTCTCCAGGCTGGCATTTCCAAGGGCTTTGATCCATTCCAAATAAGGCAATCAGCTTAGCCCTTGATTAAATACATAGCATAATCCACCTAAATCTTGTTAGCTGAGAAGCAAGTTGCTCGTCTCACCAGTTGTGGGTGGCACTGTGTGCCACCGCGGGGCAAGTGGGGCTGTGGCACTCTGAAGGTGTCCCTTGGGGCATGTCCTGGGCAGGCAGCAGCACTGGGGCAGCTGCTGACCACAGCAAGGCTGCTCCAGCCAGCCTCTCAATGGACTCCCATTCATTGATCCTTCTGCAAAGCTTCCCCTGCAGCATGCAAAAAGCACCCACGGAAGGCACTTGCACCCTCCCAGCTGGCAGGTACAGGGAGGGTGCCCCCAGGGCACTGGGCACCCAACAGCCAGCAAAACCCTTAAAAACAAAAGAAAAAAAAAAAAAAAAAAAAAGGAAAAGAGGATTCATTGATCCTGAGCAGGGGGCCAGGCTGCAGCAGGGAAGGAGGATGTGCTGCAGCTTTGGGGGAATTTCACACCACAGCAGTTTTTCCTTCCTTGGGAGGAATGAATCAGTAGCCCAGCACTGTAGAGCCTCAGCAGAAGAGGATGGTGCTGAGGGGGAGCACGGCACAAGGGCAGCTACCCCCCTGCCAGACAGGGGCCTGGCCCAGGAGAGATGCAGCTGTGCAGCCAGGACATCAGCCTGACACCCACAGCTCCGGCTGCTCTGGCCAGTTCCTGCAGCTGAGAAAGCAGGGAAAGGCAGCAGCTTCCTGCTGCTCCCAGAGCCCTCTGCACTCCCCAGAGCAGACACCACTGTGGGTGCTCACATCCTTGCACCATCCCCAACAGCGGGACAAGGGGAATGAGGCAGCTTGGGAAGTCTGGAAAAGGAAACCCTGCTCCCCAGGTGAGCCCCATTCCTGTCCTGCATGGCTCTGGGATAATATTTACAGGTGAGTCCTTCAAAGCCTGCCGTGGCAGAGCTCCGAGCAGGGGGAGAGCATGAGGATGCTGCTTCCCAGCACTGAGGCTGTGTGCACACACCCCACCAGTGAGTACAGCCACTGCCACCCAAAGCTGGACTGGGACAGGGGGATCTGCTCCCGAGACCCCAGTGGAGGTGTTACTGAAGGCTTTGGAAGACAAGTTCCCTGACAAGTGCTACTGCTCCCTGTTTCCCTCCAGGTTTTGGACCCAGCAGGTGGGGACTGGCTCTGCTTGCAGGTGACCCACTGGGGGCTGGCCACAGCCTGCGGGCAGGAGCCCTGCAGATCTCCATTCCATGCTGCATTAGCAGCTCCAACACTTCCTGCAGCAGCCAGGCACGTTTCAACAGCTACTGGAAAGATTTTAAGTTAATTTAACCCCGTTAACACATTATATGGCTTCTGACATCCCAATTACCCTAAAAAGCCCAGGTATAGATCTCAAGAGGAGTGCAGGGAGGAGGAAAAAAATTATTTAAAAATTAGTAAGGAGGGGGAAAAAAGGAGAAGAAAAGTCTTGAGCACAATCCCAAAACACAGTTTGACGCAGATCAGGAAAAAACTTCACAGGATTTCAAACAACAACAACAAAAAAAAAAAAAAAAGCAACCAACAGAGGCAATATCTGCTCTCACCAAACACTAGCCAGGAAGGCTGAGCAGAGCTGAGCTCGCCAGTCACCAGCTGGTGTAACAGGAGTCAGGTTTTTGGCATGGGGATCCTCCCCCCGAGCCGGGCAAGGGAACAGGCTGCCCGCAGAGGAGCTGGGATGATAAATGACAGCAATTGAGCACTGCAGGGGCATTTCACCGCTTCAGAGGTTGCTGCTATAACAATCTTCTCTGACTCAGCAGCTGAAAGGGACGCCGGGAAGGAAGCACCATAAAAAAAAATCATGCATTATTAATATGGACTCTGGCAGCAAGACATGAGTTGGAAAAACACTGAGGGAGAAAAAAAAATGACTGCAGAATAAGAGCGAGCTGCATGTGTGGAAGCAGTTCACATTCCTGCGGGAGTGGGGGCCACCCCGTGCCCCTCCAGCATCCCCAGCTCCAAGGGAAGCCCGTGTTTGCTGTCAGGAACCCAACATGCACGGCGTTCTCCCTGGACCCAGGCTGCTGCAGCCCTGTGCAGCACCCACCCTGAGCCCTGGGCACAGCCTGCACTCCCTGCCAGCTGCAGCAGCTCTGGCTTTCCTGCCGTGGCACGCGGCAGGATTTTCCAACTGCTGATGTTATTTACCTGTGCTCTGTGCATCGCCTGCTGACTCCCCACAGCTTCCCCGTGCATCCCAGCCCTGCCCAGCCAGAGCAGCCGCGTCAGGAGCGCCCAGGGCTCTGAGGCACAGCCCCTGAGCCTCTGCCAGCCCTGCTGACACAGGGGGCATGGAGACAGGCACTGAAATGCCTCCTTTTCCTGCCAGGTAGAGAGGGAAAAAATATCTCTTTGCACTTGACTAGCTGGTGCACTGCAGTGTTTGCTTTCCTCTCCTATTCCAGCTGCTTTGTACAGTTTTTTGGAGGCAATTTATAAACATTAGCATTCAGGTAGCCATCTTCTCCACTTCCCACCCAAAATCCTTGCTCCCAGCCTGCTGCTGTGGGGACTCACCATCAATCCAGAGTGTGCACTCCTGTGCCACAGGCATCCCATGGCCCTCTCCAGCCTGTGCTGCCAGTGCAGGGAGCCCCCCAAGCCCCACTCAGGAGCCTCTTGGCAGGCTCTGAGCACAGCTCAGCTCTCAGCCCAGCCCGGGCCCCAGGCTCTCCAAAGCAAGGGAGGTGGCTAACGCAGCACCAGGCTCCAAGAGTCTCCTTGGATAATTTGTATAGCAATAGCATTCAATAAAGCAAATCAATTATTTTGCCATAAAATTCTCCAGATGCATAACCAAGCCCTGGAACTGCTTACAGCACAGCCCAGCCCACAGCAGGGCGGTGGGGGCTTTCCCTGTTTCCTTCCTTCCCTCACGCGTGCAGTGGCATCCTCCACACAGAAATGGTTCCCAATATTCACCTTTCAGGCTACAAAGGCACGGGGAGGGAACAGCCTCATAGGAGCTGGCCCACACACAGCCCAACCATCACAGGGGCACGGGCCTGCCCATTGGAGCGGGAAAAACGGCGGGGGAAAAACGGCGGGGGGAAAACGGCGGGGGAAAAACGGCGGGGGAAAACGAGA
>JAYDZK010000070.1:13870596-13887780 GCA_034509185.1 Euphonia xanthogaster | reverse complement strand
TTCCTACCGCGCTCTTCCGATCTAGCGGGGCGGGCCGGGCTGCGAGCCCCCGCCGCACCGACGGCTCCTCGGCAGACACCGCCCCGCGCAGCGCCGGTGGTCCCGGCGTACCCGGCAGTGACCTCAGCACACCCGGCCGTGGTCCTGGGGTGCCGCTGATGCTCCCGGGATACCCGGCATTGGCCCCAGGACGTTGGGCAAGGGCTCTGGGCCCCAGACAATGGCCCTGAGACAGACTGCGATGGTCCAGCACACTTAGCAGCGGTCAAGGGACACCCAACAACGGCCCCGAGACTCAGAAGTGGCCGAGGGCAGCCGGCCGTGGCCCCAGCGAAGCCATCCAGGGCACCCAGCCGTGGCCCTGGGACATTAATCAATGGCTCAGGGCACCCAGCCATGGTCCGGGGACACCAGCCATGCAGCTGGGACACAGAGCCCCAGGAAAGCAGGGGCTCACCCCCTGCCCGGCCCACCGAGCAGCAGGGTCTGTCCGAGCCTGTGCTGGGCACCCCCGGACATTGTGTGGGAAGACTGAGCCAGAGGGATGTGATGGACACCAATGTGTGGAAAGGGAACAGGGGTGAAGTCATCACAGTCTGTGCAATAATCAGCATGACCAGCAACCAGCAGCCCAGTCGGTTACAGAGTAATTAAGTAGTTTTGCACACATTTGTGGGCAGCTCCCCTGATGTGTGTAGGAGGAGTTGGAAGCAGATATGGAGATGCTTGAAAATGAAAATATGAGAGACCAGAAACACCTTCATTATTGAGGGAGCCGGAAGTAGCTGCAGAGCAGATGGAGCCCAGCCTAGAGAGGACTGGTTTTCACCTCATTTATGATTGGAGACTTTGCTTGGGGGAGGCTGGAAGGAGAGACAATTCTTATTTCACCAACAGATAGTGCTGAGAAAACCCAGCCGAGGCTCCAGGCAGGAAGCAAGGCTGTGGGCCAGACATGACCAGCTGCCACTGGGTGGGCAGCAAAGGTAGCAGCACTCCCAGGAATGATGGGCTGTGGGGTAGGAGATGGAGACGAGCCATCTGCCAGGACATGCCCTGTATGAGCCTCCAGACACGTGTCCTGGGGACGAGTCTCTCCCGGGCAAGGAGCGAGGCATTGCTCAACCCAAACTCTGACCCCACAACACAGCGACTGCAGGGCTGTGGGCTGGGCAGTGCCTTGCACCAGCCCGTGTCAGCCTGGCTCTAGACACCGGGATAAAGGATTCTCCAGGTATGGCTGTGTGTCACAGCAACCCCTGGAAGGACTAGCCCCCCTTCCAGCCTGGATACAGTGGGGGCACATAAAGAAAACAGTTCCCACATTCAACAAATGGGACACAAGCAAGTTTCTCTTAGATACAGAGTCTCAGTGGAGCGAGGAAATAAAGTTTAAAAAGAGGGGAGTTTAGCAGAACAATAGAAATCTCTCATTAAAAGGTAAGGCATTTATTTCCTTCATGTGCCAAGTCATGGAAGGATGCTGAGGAGGGAAACAGGGATTTCCCTGGAGAGGCTGATTTAACTTCAGGAATGAGGAAGCTGGTACTTGTACTTGTTTTCCAGGACTGCCACTCTATCACACCCTTCATTGAAACAAATTAAATCCTGAGCCCTATTAACTTCTGATAGTCCACAGTACTGCAGCAGGGCTGCATGGCCGAGCGGCGGCTGGATTTGCTGTTCGCAAAATAGCGTTCAGCCAACTCCTGAAATGATGCCTTGGGCAAAGAAATACAAGAAGATTTCTTGGTTGGTTTATGATTTGTTTGATGCAGACATGGTCAAAGGTGAGACATCGTCACAACCAATAATCTAACCTTTAGAATATATTTAATTAGCAATGACATTGCTGGAGGAGCCACCCAGAAACTCGCTCCCAGGCCTGGGCTGCCGCAATGGGGACTGTCACAGACAAGGGAAATCAGAGAAGCCTTGGAGCCACACTGGGACATGCCTGCCCTGCTCTGACTCACCTCCCATCTCCCTCTCTCCCCAGGCCTCCAGTCAACCCACTTCACTTTGACCCTTTTATTTTGCTTAGTCTGCTCCCCTCTTGTCTCTCCCTACCCCTCCACTGAATCCCAGCTATGGGATTTGGAACATCAGTCAAAGCCATCCTCCTACTCGTCACCCTTTTCCAATAAGGAAAATGACACGGAACAGGACGAGAGGTTTCAAAGTCTGGGATCATTCCACAGGCCAGGTTAGGACTCGGGGTGGGAGCACTGCCAAGTGGGGCTGTCACAGGAGTGCTGGGGAGCCCTGGCTCTGCCCCAGCTCCAGCCTGCACAGGCTCTGCAGCCCTCCCAGCTGCGGGGTGCAGCAAAGCCCTGCTTTGTGCAGAGCTTAAGGAGCCCACGGTGCCTGAGACACTTCAAGGCAGATTTGTGTGAGCAGCTTTGCCGACAGCCTCAAGGGGAAGGCAAGGTCTGTTAGTGCATGGCCATGAGCAGGAAGGGAGGGACAGGTCCTGCCAGCGCGCGGACACTCCCGAGAAGATGTAGCTGCATCCTTGGAGCAGGTATCCACATAAAAGATATTTTGTATCTGGAGGGAGAGCAGTTTTGATGGCTCGGGGGTGCCCCAGGGCTGGCAGTGCTCCGAGGGAGGGTACGGACGCTGCTGCCCCACGCGTGGTCTGGGGAGGCTGGAGCTGCACGTTGCCAGCAGCAGGGACACAGCTGCTGCAGCGCCGCGTGTGAGCCGCAGCTGCCCCCGCCCAGCCCGATGAGCTGGCCATGGCACAGCTGGGCTCAGGTCTGGTGCCTCAGATCCTGCACACAGCCACGCAACAGCCATGGGAGAGGGAGGCTGAGGCTGCCTGGCACCCTGCACGGAGCAAACCCACCTGCCCAGGAGGTGCCCCGAGGTCTTCACCCTCAGCTGGGCAATGCCACATGCTGCCAAGGGCCTCCAGGGCCACAGAGGTGGGGAGCACTGCCTGGCAGGGTCAGCAGCAAAGCCTTACTGGAGCTGACCCCAGGGGAGCTAAAAGGACTGCTGTGGACCATGTAACACTCAGGTTTGGAGTTTGAAACCATCACTAAAGGGATGCTCCAACTCAGCTGCACTTCTCTTATTGTCACTTTCCACAGACACTTGATGTGGACTAGATAATCTGGGCAGATGATCTTTGTTCTGCCACTACAGGGAAGGACAGGCCATAGCAAGGATGTCAGCACCCTGGCCAGCATTTTGCAGTCTTTTTCATGGACTTTGGGACTTCTGGCACCTTCAGCCCCAATGGCAGAGACTTTCCAGAATAGACTTCATGCTATGATTAAGAAAACGCCTCCATTTATAAAGGTGAGGACAGTCAGCATCGCACTGTGTCAGCCCTCCAGCTGCTCAGCAATGCAGCTTGCTACAGCTCTTCCCTGGAGTTTCTGCTGCCAGATGGTTGTGAGGGAAGTGGGAACCTGAGCTGTGTCTCTCAGAGACAGACAGAAGCTTGGGGTGGACTGGACGCTGACCAGCTCTCGGCCCTGCAGAAGCAATGTGCTCCCTGTGTTTTACTAAATGTCTCAAGCACAGCACAGGGCTTGCTCCAGCACCATTTAAAGACAACACAGTGTCATCCCAGGCTCTGAGCAGGAGCAGGATGCAGAGGACCCATGCACAGTAGGAATGTAAATATTTTTTTTACATGTACACCCACAGCCCCAGCGTATGCAATAAATACTCAGCATATGCTATGCGCCAGATCAGAGACATAATTATTGATGCAGCAGGTTTTCAGAAAGACACAACAGGGTGTGTACCTAATTTGGCAATAAGAGCATACCTAAGTGGCCCTGGCATTTTCGGCTGGGTATCAGACCACTGCCACCCACGGATGCAGCTATTTAATCTCACATCAGTGTACTGGCAGTGGCAGAGAGAAAACCAAAAGCAAGTGTTTGTTTGTTAAGATGGAAAAACTCCACTGAACGCTGCAAGGTGCTCCTTGCACACAGGAGTGCTCTAGACCAGTTCTCAGATTATGCCACCCACTATACTTTCTAACAAGGCTATTAGGGCTCTGATCCTAGTAGCACCTGTACATGTGCCTAACCATAGGGATGACGCATTCTGCCGGAGTCAACAAATGTGTCATAGCTCCCAAAAGGAGGCAACATCCACAGAAGCGGTTTTGCATAGCTCCACGTTCACTTGGAAGGTAGCTCTCATCAGAGAAACAGGCTAAAATGTTTATCTTCTCGTGGCACATCGCAGATATTCAAATGATTTTGTTGCATCAGCCCACCTCTGAAGGTTGATCATCTGACCCCATCAAAGTGGACTTGTGCAAAGACTCATCAAATGCCTTTGAGATCTAAATATTCAGTCAAGGGAATACAGCAGGCTGTACTTCCCAAAATTTCCCAAGGAAGGAAATTTCAGCTGTTGAGATAAAATTATTGTGTAATTCAGTGCAAGTAATTTTTCCAGATTTAAAAATACTGTTTCAAAAAGTCCCTGTCAAAAGGCTATGGCAATAGCTGGGGTAAACTACTGCCAAACAGCCCAAACAGTCTAAGAGTCAGAAAATAAACAGGCTATTTCCAGTACACCTGGAGGTCAAGAGGAGAATGCCAGAAAGCTCTCCACTGGGGCCAGCCTTGTCTGTGGATTGGATGGAAGAATGCTGCGCTTCCCTGGCCTGTAAAGGACTGCAAGAACATCAGGCAAATCCAGATGAAAAGGCAATGCAGGCAGGGGTGAAACCCTGCCTAACTCCTGCCAGGGGACAGGGATGGAAAAACATCTGCATTATTCAGGAGCACAGCTGGATTTCAAAACTAGCAGCGGAGGCAAGAAAGTGATGGAGGATGAAATTCTGCCTCTCTTGAAGCCACGTGACTTCACAACTTCACACCACATAGAAATGCAACTGCCTTCCAGAAATCCGGGGACAAGGATACCAGGAACAAAAGAACATTTCAGAGGAAATTGCTTTCTATTAACTCATAATTACATAATGCAAAATTAACTCACAAAGGCCAACAGCTTAATTGGATTCCCAAGAGGGGAAACCAGTTGTATGGTGAATAAGAACCTTCCACGGTCACATTAAGTATGATGGTTCAAATGCAGAATATAAATTCTACTGTGAAGCAAAAAAAAATTTAAAAAAAGCCCATTTCCTTCAATAGCTACTACAGATGGGGTTTTAGCCATTTCTGCTCAATTGCTGACCACACAAAATGGCTCACTTCTAGATCCCTCCTTGCACTTTCAGCCACACACAAAATCATAATTAATCCTGTGAATATATTTGTGTATGTTGCTGGAATAAAGTATGAGGCCTTCCAGTCACCTTAATCTTCTTAACTTGGATTTTGATTAACTGGAATAAATATTTAATTAGAAAGGCAAAGAGATGAACCTCTTGACCACCCAGGCACTGCCTCTGTAGTCATTGCCCTTTGATGTACAAGGAAAGGGCTTGTGGGACTTCCTTAAAACATCTGCAGCCTCTCACTTCTCTTAAGATCGTAGAAAGGTCGGGCTCTGTTTTCGGATTTGTCACTCAGAAGCCGTGCAGTGAACATGACACAGAGTGATTTCTGCTCATCTTGGTCAGATGAAGGAGGGGAGGCTTGCCTTGCCCCCCACAGCCAACAGGAGCTGGAGCATTTGTTTTCCAGGTGTCTGTGTCACACGTGTCCCCGTGAGAAGCACGGGGCTGGGGAGCTCTCCCTGCTTGCCTCTCAGCTGCGGCTCCCGCAGGCCTTCCTGGGCAGTGACAGCCGCGAGGAGCTGGCTGCAGCCCGCCTGGGGCTCCTGGCCACAGCTCTGGGCGTTTTCCTCCGGCAGAGCAGTGATGTGGAGCTGACACCAGCAGGGTAACATCCACAGGCGGTGAGTTGGGCTGCAGGCAGGCATCCCTTTCCCCCGCTCCCCTGCAGCCTGACAGAGCACTCAGGTACCCGCTGAAAAGTCACAGACCTCTGCAGGGGTCAGGCATGTGCTGAATCAAGGCTTGGGAAGCAGCTCAGCCTATGGGAGATCTGCTGGAGCCAGCACCGCCCTTTCGGGTTCCCTCTCCTCTGGGCTTAATTACCGCCTGCTTTTGCCACTAGCACCCTTTGTGCCATGGGCTCTTACTTTTCCCCGAAGGAGCATTTGCACCTTTACTATATTTATTTTATTCTGGGGAAATCCTAATGATTTCCTGTCATGCTTGATTCTGATCCTGTTTGCTGTGGGACTCCTGCTATCCTCTATAAATATCTGACTCTCAAATCTTTGCAGAAGTGAGCGTGACTGTGAGCAGGAAAGGTGAAGTCAAGCTAAAGAGACCTTCACCAGCTCTAAAAACAGCTGCTGCTCTTGCTGCTGCAGCTGATTTATTCCTCATCTAGAGAACAACAGTTCAGAGCTCAGAATCATTGTCTTCAATTATTTATTTGGCTGTGCTGGAGCGAGGTGCTGTATAATGTTTATTGCATGGAAGTGTTGTTCTGAGAGAGGTTTAATTGCTTTAAACGTGGATGGTGATGAGAACGCCTCGGAAAAGCTATTTGCATACATTTTCTCAAATGCCAAATGTGTAACTTCCTCCACACTCAGGCAGTCTGAGGCTACTTCTCTGCATTACCCAGCTTTGCTGGGTGCCTCTGCAAAATTAACAACCAGAAATTCCCCAGCACAGAGCAGAAAGGGAAACTCAGGGTTTGAGTGTGGGATCATGTGTAACAGCCAAACCAGCAGGACTCTGAATCTGGGGCTGCAAACTCTACACACAGACTGCCCCTGGCACTCGGGGCTCAAAGCACTGAGCACTGCCTGCTCCCAGTCACTGGCTTGACTTGCTGACCAAAAGAAAGCAAATTAGTGATTTCAGCAATACAAGGCCAATGAGCTGCCCCCAAGGGCAGGGCACACACCTGCACCATGCTGCACCCACACCACTCTCACACCCTGTCTTAGCACTGATTCTGAAAAATGCTCACCAGAGGCATCGCTCCAGTGATCTTCACACAAGGCTATGTGCTCATCTCTTGTCCTTTCTCCAGAATTCAAGTGCAAAGCATCTCTCAAGTGGCCTCGCAGGTTATCCGGCTTCAGTCACAACAATCTGATCTAAACAGATCTCTACTCCATGGAATATCCCACTCTGCAGGGCAGTTCACTTTGGTAATTACTTAATGCTGTCAATTATCAGCTGTTGACATAAGCAGGACCCTGCCTATAGGAGTGAAATATGTATTGATTTAATGCCCTCAGTGCAAGGGATCATAAGGCATCTGGAAACAACTTATTTCACAGCTGCAGCTATCCCTGAAGAGGAGTTTGCTGCCTGCCTGCCTTTGCCCAGATATTTGCTCTTTTTCAGCCGAGATGTTGCGCTTGGAGAGAAGAGAGATTTACAGCAGCCAGGGGTGTGCAGGCTGGCCAGCAGTGCTGTGTGCAGCCACACGGCAGGCAGGAAAAACAGTGTTTTTCTGTCTGCTGCATAGTCCATGTGCTGCAAGACCAGCACCTTCTGGAAGCATCAGGTTTACCATGGAGGTGCTGTGCAGCTGTGTGTGTGATGGGTCAGCACCTTTCGAGCGTGGTGGATTTGCTGAGCCTGTACAAACCATCTACCCAGGAAAGCCACAAAGAAAGGCACCAGCCCTGGTCCCCACACAGGACAGCAGCAGTTCTGCTCCCCCACAGGGAAAGACAGCAGCTGTGTCAAGGTGGGCTTGAAAGAGGCAGAACATATCCCAAGGGACACCATGGATCCAGTGGGACAGGGTTGTTTGTGCCATCGGAACAAGAACAGGAGCTGCAGTCCACAATCAGGCTGACCCTGCCCTGGTATTTCCTCTGGGAATCTCCACCCAAGCCCACAGCAGGGTCTGCAGTGCAGAATAACCCTGCAGTGTGGGGCAGGGCAGAAAAGGCAGAGCATCACCAGCCAGTACAGCAATGGTGGGAGGCTGTGGGGAAGCAAAATAGGGTCACCCAAACTGGAATTCGTCCAGGACACCAGGGCTCATACTTGCTTACGAACAACCTGAGTGACCACATAACTGCAGCCTGAAATATTCCAATTGAAAGTCAGGCTGAATTTTGTAAGAGCAGAAGTGGAAGTGATAGGTTTTTTATGTCTTGCTGTCACCCGATTAAAGCAGTGCAATTCCATGGAATTTAAGTGTCAGCCACACATCCTGAAATACAGGCTGTGGGACTCCTCACAGGGTTTCACAGAGGATCATACTGGCCTGTGATACAGAGGTGGCCAGCGAAAGTCACCTCATGGGTCTGCTGGCCCTCACTGCTGTGTCCCCAAACAGTCACCACCCCGTGATTCAGCAGGGCGAGGGTGCTCCCTGCATGACCAGCTGGTTTCAGCCAGGTTTGCAGAGTTTCTCTTCTTATGCAACCTCCATTTGTTATTCACAATGGCCGACTGAGGCTAGCAGCGAGGAGTTTGCTAAGAACGGTGCCTAGTTACAACAACAAACCAGGCTTGGCCTTGCCATCAGCATATTTTTCTCAGACAAACCAAGAAAAATATTTTTTTACGGTGCGCAGTTCATTGTACACAACCTGGATTTAAGCTGTTTAGTTTGTAAGGGTATTTTAAACTAAACAAGCACCTTTTTGTTAACATTTTCCCCTGCTGCTGCAGATTTCTGGGTTTAGAATAGCATGGATCACTTTGAGCCATCACTGCTTTGCTGAGACAGAGGGATGTGATGATATATGTCCCAGTTGAAACTCTGAGACTACGCAACCCTTTTTCAGACCTGAAATTAATTGGAGTATCAGACCTGGCCCTCAGAGAGCAGGCGGAGCTGCTTGGTTCAGCTTCATGTTACCCCACAGCCAGGAGCAGCCACGGGCAGCAGCACTGCAGGAATGGCAATGCACCCACTTCAGTCTGTGTACCATGGCTGCATGGATGTGGCAGTGAGAAGGAGCAGCTGCGTCTCTCAAAAGAGTCATCTCTTCTTGGAGAGAGAGGAGTATCCAAGGAAAATGGCCTTGCGAAGGAAATAAATAATTCCCTTGCCCTTGGCTTTTGGTCTTTTCTCACCAGGGTCTCCTCCTCCAGTGCTGCCAGACTGGCTCTGGCTGGGGAGGAGTGGAGTCTCTTCAGTGGCACTGGTGGTTTGTAGTTTGGACTAAGCCAGCCCTGCTAACACCCCAGTGCTTTATCCATTGTCCAGCAGGGCTGGCACAGCATCAAGGCCTTTTCCATGCTCTGCCCCCACCGTGAGTAGGCTGGGGAGGTGAGAGGTGGGGAGGGGGACACACAGCTGACCCTGAGTGACCAAAAGGATATTCCACACCATTGGACATTGTGCTCAGCAGTAAAAGCTCAGGGACAGGATGAGGAAAGAGAGATGTTCAAGGTTATGGTGTTTGTCTTCCCAAGTAACATTTATGAGCTTCCCTAGGAGCGGCCCAACACTTGCCTGCTGATGCAAAGTGGTGACTGAGTTCCTTATCTTGCTTTCCTGCTTGTACAGCTCTGCTTCACTTACTAAACTGCTGCTGTCCCAACACATTTCTTCTTTCTTACTTTTGTCCTTCTGATCTTCTCCCCCATCTGACTGGAGGGGAGTGAACACCTGCCTGGGTATTTACCAGCCTGCCACAGCTAGATAGCTTTCCTTCCATTGTCTTTTCTTTCTTTCATAAGATGTCCCCTTTTTCCTATGAGATAGTTATCACTCGTGTGGCATTAAATCTTTGTTATTGTTGCTTTTCCACTTTACCTCCCTAAAATCTGCATTTGTCCCCTTCTGGATGCCTCAGGAGGCAGGAGCCATGTTGTCCATGCAGGGTAAGACAGGCCACAGGGCCCTGGGGGGATGTCACTCTGTGTCCTATGGGTCCTGGTGCTGTGTGTCAAAAGTGATTTGTGAAGTGGGTGTGAACAGGAGCTGTGTTTTATCAACAAAGCAATTGCTGCCCTGATGAGGGATTGCAGAGATAACAGAAGCAAGAGAACATTCTTTTACTTCTTACACTTCAGAGAATGCCCATAAAGACCACCAGGAGCAGCCTCTGACTGGAAGGAGATGTGAGAGTGTGGTGTACCAGGCAGAGCAGAACTTTCAGGTGATTATTTTTCTCTCTGCTTTGACTTTGCTGGGTACTGAACAGAATACTTATATAATTTCAGTTGTGAAGCTTCTCTCTCCCAGCAGAGGCACCATGGACAAGGTAATGGAGCCTCCCAAAAATTCTAGGTCCTCCTGTTTGTATTCCCAACAGTCTGCTAAATGGCACTGGGCAGGGGTGTCTGGCTAGCTGCAGCAAGGGCTACTGAGCAGAGCGGGCTGGAGGCCAGCAAGACCAGCTGGGAAATATGTGTGCACACTGGCACACACTTTGGAGTGCCACCCCATGTGCCTCCCTGTGTCCCAGCTGCCTCTGCCAGGCTGTCCCATCACTGGCAAAGGGCAGAGAAGACAAGCATCCCTCTTGGAAGGGTCCTGCATTTCCTCCTGTAAGGGCTGGCAGTTCTGGAGGCAGCTCGAGAGCAAGATGCTTGTGTGAGCGAGAGGTGACAAGTCCTGGGAGTGCCCAGCAGCTCCAGGCTACTGCTGTGAGCGAGAAATGCAGTTGTTTGTACAGTTGCTCTCTTTTCCAATTGCCGTTTGTTTGTAGACATGTCACAGCAGATGCACCTCACCAGTACAACAGATACTTGGACTCATTTGCAGCTGGCACCAGTAAATGTAATCCAGCTAACCAAACACTCTGTTTATCAGAGCTGTCACAAAGATTTGTTAATTCCCATTGACAGAAGGGCTTTCAGGATAGTCTGTAATAAGGAAAGAGGAAGAACTTCTAATTTATAGACCAAAAAGAATGTAATCCGGAGAATACTGAACCCTGCCCTTACCAAACAGGTGTTCAGCATTCAAACAAACCCCGGGCAGAGGGCAGGCACTGCGGAGGTGAGCTGTACAGGAAGGAAGGCTGGGCTCAGGCAAGGCCAAGCTTTCTGCAGGTGGCCCTGGGGTTTCGCCTCCCGGGTGATGAGCGGCTCCTGTCGGGCAGCAGCTGCCGCCTGCCCACCGCAGGCAAACGCGGGCACAGCACGCAGGGCTCCCTGCGGCACGCGGACCCCTGCCCGCCCAATCTGGGGGCAGCCAGGTCCCAAACAGAGAAGGAGGTGGCTGTGCTCACAGTCCAGTGGAGACTGGCTGCCAGAGGAAGCTTCGGATACTAGAATTTTCCATGATTTTTATTTACTGAGGAGCAGATGGAGAGGCTTTTGGGAGCCTGCCTTTGCCTTCTGAGATGCCTCCTTACAGCCTCTACTGGCTTTGGGTATGGGAAAGGGGGACACTTGATTGTTTAAATTCTAATTTTGGTCCGGCCATAACTGATTGTTCCATTCTTCTTTTTTTTTTTTTTTCCTTAATTTAGAAATGATGCTTTCTATTGCTCTTGTCTGCTTTCCCTGTCATTCCCCTACACAGACACACACATGCAATGTGCCATCAAATTCTGGGATGTAGACACATGCACCAAATACATAAATACACTCCAGAAACCACACCTGGGGCAGGGTGGGGGAGGCTCAAACTTGCAATGCTGGTTTGAAATGAAACATTGAACAGCCCTTTGAAAAAGAAAGTAGATTGACTTGAGGAAGACAGGAAGAAATGGAAAAGGATGGTACTTAGTCATCACTGCCTTCTCACATCTCCTGTCATGAGCATGCAGAAGCCCTTGGCCACTGCTGGGAAGAAGACTCGGGGCCTGCAGGACTCCCTGGCCTGTGCAGTGTGTCCGTGTCCCTGGGACTGGCAGGAGACAGGAGCGTGGAGCTGCCCTGTGCTGGGCTCCAGCCTGGCTGGCTGACTGCCTGCCGGGTGCAGAATGGACAGATAAGTAAGTGGGGTCAGTGAGAGCCATTGCTCACTTTGCCTGTAAACAAACAGAAACCTCTTTACTGGGAGATTGGGGTAAAAAGTGGGAGCAGGTTTCCCCAGTGTGTTTGGGTTCCAAGATAAAGTGCTAGGTCAGAAAGCAGGTGGAAGAAACCCTGTGAGATGTTTCCCAGGTCACCCGCTGACTTGCTGTCTGTTCTGGGCCCGTTTCTCCAGCCTCTCTTGCCTCAGTTTAGGCATTTGTAAAACAGCAACAGCCTCCTGCAGAAGCCTGTCACTAAACATAGCCCATTTGTGCTGGGAGAGTCACGCCGTGAGACAGAAGGCCCATCGCACACTGCTGGGAGAGGGGGCTCTGCTGATGAGTCACAGCACAGCACCAGCTCTGAAATGCATGAAATGCCTGACTTCACAGTCAAAAAAATTCAGCGTTTAGAACAAAAAACAAGAGAGGAAAATTCCTCTATGTCCAGTCTCTGGGGTAGCACCTCCTGGCCATGCCTGTCAGTGTCGGAGCCATGCAGCCAGCAGAGCCTGTCTGTTGGTAGCCAGCAAGCTCTGTGCATGGGGCCAGCCCCGTGTCTGCCTGCCTGGCAGAGCAGTTGCTGGTGTGTGGCAGGGCACAAGCAGCCATTCTCCTGCCAAAAATGAAGACATGAGGCTGGGGTAGGAGAGCTGCATTTCCCTGAAAAGCAATCAGGGCTGGAGAAGTTGGCATCACCCCTCAGCAAGGTGCTCTTCACCCCATGCCCACCCAAGGCAACAGGGGAGTTCAGTCTCCCCAGCCTGGGTATTGAGCCACTCAGCTAGCAGAGCCAGCAGGTGACGTGGCAGTGTCCTTGGGGACACTCCCTCCAGCGCCCTTTGGGTCCCTGTTTCCAAGAGCTGATTCCCTTTGCATTTCAGGTGAATCACAACCTTTGGTGCCTGGCTACAGCAGCACATCTTGCTGGGCACTGGCTGCAACCACGCAATGTGATTCCCATTGTCACTGCTTCCTCCTGGATAAACTCCAGATTGAACATGTCAAAACCAGACTAAACATGCAATGAAAAGCAAACAAACCAAGCATCCAGTAGTTCCAAACAACAGATAACAAAGCAACAGGGGAGAGATTATCTGTCGAGAACTAGTGCCTGGAATCTGCCTGCCTATGTATTTATTTATGTTTATACATGCATGTCTGTGTATATATATATGCACTCAGGCATATGCCTACTGCACACAGGTAGAGAAAAAGAGAATAAAATGTTGTACATGCTAGGGCACTTAAAGAAATGGAAAAACAACTCTGTACAGTGAAGGGTCTAAAAGTATTTTCAGCATTTCTTAGTCAGCCTAAGAGAATCTCTCACATCTATCCCAAAGCAATAAAGCAAATCACATGCTGATGCTTTCCCTGCCTCCTTAGTGGCAGCTGAACCTTCACCTGTGTAATAAAGAAATGTCCTCAGTTTAATAACAAAGATCATTCATCTGCCCTGTGACAGCACCGCCAGTTCTCTCTTTTTCAGTCTCAGACCGAGAGACAGGAGTGACAGGAGATGATCCATTTGTGCAGGGGTTGTTCTCAGGCCAATGCGGCTCTCCAGCACCCACATCCCAGCCTGCCAAGATCTTCAGCAGCTGTGATGGGGCCAATCCTGGGTGATGCTGAAGCCCCAAAAGGCAGGTCTTTTGTAAGTTCTGTTGGTAGTGTGGTGCCACAGCCATAGGCATTCCCTCCTCACATGCAGCCCACAGATGTGGCCATTTTAAGGCCACTGCTGATCTTGGTGTTCTCAGTATTGCTGATTTTGTCTTTGAAAACACTGGCTCATTTTGGATTTTGGCCTATACTATATTCCATGCCAGATCAGGATCTGGCCTCAGGTAAGTTTAGAGCTGAATCCCTCTCCACAACCCAGGAAATATTTTATCTTTACTATGAATCCAAGCTTGGAAGGGAACTAATGTATTTAAACACTTGTTGGATAGTTCCACAGTAAATCTGGTTGAAGCACTTCCCCCTTCCCTACATCTGGCAGCCTCCTCCCACTGTTGCTGCACCCCACTGCAGAGGAAATTCAGCACTGTTCCAGAGAGATTTGACTGAAGGGTGACTTCAACATGCCTGAGATTACTGTGTTTGTAGATAATCTAAAAGGCAAACCCACATGTCTTCAAGGCCAAAGACTGTCATGAGAGCTAAACCAACTCCCTAGAGTAAATCTGGCATGCCCTTGGCCTTTAGAGCCGACAGACTCCACTCCTGAGCGAGAACAAAGTCCTGGGCTGTAAATTACAACATTTCCAGCACAAGGTTACAGCTGGTCACTAACACATCTGTGCCTGCCCTTGATGTTCTACACAGCTATCTATTTAGGCTGCTCTGCATAATTTAAGAATTAAAACTAAACACTATGTTACCTACAGCCACATCATCTTAGATGAGCTTAAACAACTGTGAAATTCCTGTGATCTATTAAAAGCAACATTCAGTGCATGCATTAATCAACAGATGCTCAGTAGCTGTGCATCAGAAAACCACAAGTGAGAAGCAGCCTGAACAGTCTCCTGCTGAAATTATTACTTTCCTTGTGACCAAGTCCTTGAAACACCAAGTGCACCGCGATGCTGGAGCGGGACTTGCCTTGGTTCCCTCAGTGGCAGCAGCACGGACTGGCCCCTTCTCACTGGAAACAACAGGTCAAACCAGCAGTGGTATTTCCTGCTGATGAGTCAGAGATGAGACATGAAAATCACCATCTCTTGGCACAGAATACTTGAGACGTTATAATTTCGTGTATCACCTGTGATTACTTCACCCCGAGTGTGCTGTGCTGAGCGTGTGTGCAGCGCTGCAACTCAGTGGGAAGAAGACAGTTGAGAGTAGCTGACTGACTGCTGCTTGCTGCAATTTCCTTTTCTCACACAGTAGCCTGACCCAGCAGCCCTTGTTGCCTCCAACTGCTCTGATGCTCCCTGGGATCCTTGTTCTCCATTGACCTTTTTCCCTTTTCCTGTTTTTTTTTTCCCCTTTCCAGATCCTGGCCTTTGTGAGGTTCAGTCCTGGGTTTGTGTTTATGTTGCCAGGCCTCTGCTTTCCTGGCTAAATCTTCCTCCCTTCCACATCCCTTCCTGAATCCTTCCCATGGCTCCCAAACCCCATCTGTGGTTTCCTTTTGGCCATGGCCAGCAGGCACAGTGAGGACAAGGTCAGTCACCTCCTGAAGACTTACATCTGTACTCACCCTTTTTCTGCACCAGTCCCTCATGATTGAAAACACACGACAGCTAAAAGGCCAGTAAAACAAAACGAGTGTGGAGCTTTCTGATCACACCATTGAAAGATTCAAGGAACAAAAACAACCCCAAAAATGAGGCTGAGGCCAAGGCCAAAACCAAAAAACCCCAAATAAAACAAAAGCAAAGAAATAGCAAAGAAAAAGCAAACCAGTACAATTTCTGGCCTTCTTTCTTAGGCCAGATGACCTACTCATGATGCCAAACACAACTCATGTGATTAGGAAAGAGAGGTTTAAGATTTCCTTGTTCTGCACCAGCCTGGTACAGAACTGAACATTGCTCTGGTGGCAATGGCAGGAGCCCTTTGCCACTGGTGAAGATCACACAGGACTCCAGGCATGCCCTTTTTCCTGACCAGCTGACTTTTCCACCACTGTCTGACTGGATTTGAAACCACTAGGAATGGACACAGCTACTCCTGCCTCAGATCAGTGTGGGCACAGCTGTAAGGCAAGAGGAGCAGGCGCCTGCCCTGCAGCTATGAAGTGCAACTAAGGGGCTTCCAGCTGCACAACAGAAAGAGTTCTTCACCCTGAGAGCGGTGCAGCACGAGGACAGGTCTCCCAGAGCAGCTCCATCCACGCTCCATCCATAGACACATCCCACTCCTTAGATATTTTCAAAATTTCTCTGGACAAAACCCCGAGCAAACTCCTCTCACCTTGAAGCTGGACCTGCTGTAAACAGAGGATGGGCTGGAGCTCTCCAAAGCTGCTTTCAATGATATTTTTCTCTGATTTTTAGGAGGACAGGATAATGACCTGCCAAAGAGGACTGGGCTGCACGGCTGGGGAGCTTCTTCCTGTCCTGTGACCCCGAGCACGAGGCGTACTGCAGGGAGGAGAGAGGCACATGGTCCCCACTGTCCTTCTCTGCCACAATCCCACTGACTCTCAGTCCCTTTCAACAGAACTTCTGGCTTTTTCACTGTGCTTCCCAGAAAACTCCAAAAGTTATTATGAGCTAAGACCATGCAACCCCTCAGCAGAAGACTAATTTCTTCTTAGAGGCGTTCTCAAGGGAAACACTGATGATTCACCTTTTAGTGACCAGCTACTTCCAGCCGTCCTTGACAAACTCTGAGTTTTAGTCTTCACAGAAAAAAGGAAGACAGTATTCACAAGGAAATTTCCTGTTTCATCAGCTTAAGTGCATCTCATTCTGGATCAAGCTTCATTATTTATGGATGAAGTGTTGCTCAAAATCTCCACTCCAGTATATAATGAAAACTGAGATCAAAAAGCAGAAGTGCCAGAGTTTCTGATGTGTTGGAGGCCTGCAGTCCCACTGTTTCCAGGTGGAGGAAGATGTGCACATCACTCTAGAAATCAGCTTGCACCACTTTGCAAAGCACCAGTCTCGTTTTTCAGTGGCACCTGGGAGCTCTGAGTCACCCCACGAGCTGTGCCTCAGCTGAAGCCATGCACTCTGTCCCCAGTGCTCCTGGGTGGTAAGGAATGAGTTAAAGCAGGTGGGATTAGCAAACTGCGGATCATCGGAAATTAGCCAGTGTGGAAAAAACCCTTGGTCAGAACTGTGGTAAGACTATCTAAGTAGGTCACAACAAAACCACATCAGATGAGGAAAGGAGGTCTAGGTTCAGTCTGTCAACATGAAACCAGACGTTCTCCAGCTCTGCCCTGCCAGTAACACAGAGAAAAACAACTACTGTCCTAGTCACTGGTTTTAAAATTCAGGCATGTTCATACCTATTCAGGTGGCTTTCACTTTTAAGTAAATGAGTGTCAGTGTCATAAATCTGAAATATCATTTGATTAAGTTCACATCTGATATTTCAGAGGGCCTTTAAAACAATCTGAGGTACTCAATAAGTGTGTTTGTACAGCTCCCCTTTTTTTTCCTGAGCAAGTCAGACCAGACATCCAAGAAATGCATGTGATGCTGTTATACACTGTCCCATGTCCCTGTCAGCCCAGCAACTTGAACTTGCACTGGATGGACAGACGGATGGATGGACGGATGGATGGATGATGGATGGATGGATGGATGGATGGATGGATGGATGGATGGATGGATGGATGGATGGATGGATGGATGG
>JAYDZK010000070.1:13823422-13868402 GCA_034509185.1 Euphonia xanthogaster | reverse complement strand
CCGAGGCCGCGGTGCCGGAGGCGGCGGGACCGGCAGCGGGGTCGTTGCCGTGCCCAGCCGGGTGCGCCGGTCGTGCCCCCGGTGCCAGGCTCTCGCTGCGCCGCGTGAGGCTCTCGGCAATAGCCAGCTCCGGGAACGGGAGCTTCCCGTATGTGTCTAATGGCACTGCTTTTAAAACACACCGTGAGGAGCTGGTCAGCGGGGCGAGTTCCGTGGGATCTGCGGTGGGCTCTGCCGTGCTGCTCCCATCCCGTATAATCACATGTTGCATTATCCCGACAGGTCTGCAAATGCCACCCACGACGTCATCAATGCCACCCTCCACGCTATGCTGGCTGCTACCACCAAGTTGGTGGCACCTACACCTCCCAAGCCCATCCTTCCAGTTCAGACTGGAGTCCAGGCACAGCAAGAGGAACAGTCTAGTGGCATGACGATTTTTTTTAGTCTTCTTGTAATAGGTGAATGATGAACTGAAAGTCTATTAATCTCTGTTAACTGTAGTCCGTGTCTGAGGACATAGGCAAACTCAAAATGGTTTATTTCTCCTCTGGTTCTCTGAGAAGTGGGATTTTGCACAGGTACAGGGATTTAGAACATTTATGGTGGTGGAAGCCACCGCTGACACTGATGCTTCTTGGTTTATTGTCAAAGTGAAGTCTACTAAATTATTAGAAGTTTGCTTGAATATTGTAAAAATACTACTTAAAAGTATATTTTACTCTTTTCCAACACTCCTGAATCTCCATTTTTTCCCTTCACAGCTATTTGCATCATATTGGTGCATTTACTGATAGAGTACCGGCTTCATTTTTTACCAGAGAGCGTGGCTGTTGTTTCCTTAGGTGAGTAGCCATGACATTTTTCTGTTGGATTTGTGTTAATCCAGGGACTGTCAGTAGTGTGCACTGGAGATAATGCTCCGTTGTGTGTTAGCCATCACTAGAAAGATACTGGATGCAGGGAAGAAAACAAGTAATTCTCAGAGTTAAATGGATTGAAGAAATAAAGAAATGAGCATACATGCAGAGACTGGCCCAGGAAAGTGACACCTGTAGGGATGTCACTACCTGAGTACTTTGGCATCTTCCTCTGGTTTGCATCCTCAGGGTAGGACAAGATGTGCAGCACTCCCTGGTCATGAGGCCCCAGCCTTCCCTTTGAGCTGGTACATGTGTTTCTATTGGTGTTGGCAGATTTATGTCTGAGTGTGGGATTTTAATGTAGCTGGGGACTGCAACTATCCCAAAAACCCACCTGGACTGCCAGATCCTTAGCTGTCCCAGCAGTACCATGACAAGAGCTCTTCCTATGGCTAGAGTTACAAGACTGTCACCCTTCATGGAGATCAAGTTTGGACTTAATTTGGAATAAATTTGGAATATTTCTGAGCCTTTAGTTTTATGCCAGGGTAATTTAATTTATTTGTATGCTGTTGCTCCTGATTTATAAATGTGTAATTGAGGAGCAAATCAGGCAAAATACATTCATTGCATTCTCTACTTCTGTCTGATTTAAAGAACCTGATCTGAGTGTTCCCAGCTCCAGTTTTTCAGCTGTGACTTGTCTGCAAGATTCTGATATTTTTGTCTGCAAGATTGTGATATTTTTGCTTCTCTTGGTGGTGATACTTTCACTGACAGTTGTTCTAAAAATGCTACAAGAAGACAAAGATGCTTAGTTATAATCCTGAGGCAGCTCAAAGGACTATATTATTGGTTGAGCAGGTAGGTTTTTTTATTTTGGGCTAGGCTGGTACCTTCTCTCATATTTCTTAACTGTATTTTTACACAGTTCCTCAATTGGAGCAAGTGAGCTTCTTGGTGCTTGTCAGTAAGTTATGATTCCTGGAAAGCAGGGATCTCCCTGCATCTTGAGTGCTAGATTGAGAAAAGCTTAGAGCTGTTACTTGGCAGAAAGAGAAGCATATTTTCCAGCAGTGTGACTCGCTGGATTTCTAGACAACTGTATGTCCTGGAGACCACATCATGTTTCTCACATAGTAGATTTTGGAGCTTCAAGCAGCATTTACTTGCAAAGCCCTAAGGGAGTTTCAGTATCTCTGTTCAACAGAAAAACAAACAGGTGGGTGAGGATTCTGTCCTAGGGCTGGGTGTTGCCCACACCCCTCATCTTCATAGCAGCAGCATCCATCAGACTTTTGTGCCTTTATGGTTCTGTGCCTGGCACGGATCAGAGCTGCTGCAGCTCGTCCTGACTCACTTTGTCATCCTCACAGGAACCACCCAGGGCTTGGTTCACTGTTGGCACACTTCTCTTTCCTTCCCTCCTCACATTATTGCTGTGGACAGGTGAGATGTCTTGTGAATGTATTTCCCAGTGTCCTGAAAGGTGCTAAAAGGACATCACTGTCCCTTCAGTATCCTTCCCCTTTGTACACAAGAACCCAAGTACAGGGTGTCGATTTGGCTTCAGATCAGGTTAGTTACCATGGCTGTTAAATAGCTAATCTAAATTTAAACATAATCCCCAATATAAAATGCAGCAGTATAGTGATTGCTCTTGCTGGCATAGTTTTGGATTTTTTTGCAATCATTCTGTGTATCCTGGGCAGTGCAGAGCAGGCCAGCTTGTGTCCCTGCTCCTGCTGAGCTGTGCAGAGTAGCAGAGGCACAGACATTCTCCTCTTTCTGTTTCTTGTCACTGGCATCTCAGCTGCAGGAGAAGGGTTTTAGCTGTTGGATTTAGTATTGGTGTGTGCTGTGCTCCTCTGAGCCCCAGGAAAATCCTGTTCAAGAAACAGGAAAGCTCCTTGCCAGGGCTGTTGCTGCTGCTCAGGGTGGCTCAGGAGGAGCAGTGCTGCATCTCTTGTATTCTGGTCAGAGGCTGTGCAGGAACGTGCTCAGTTGGGTTTTGGGGTGGACCACAGCAGTCTGTCCCCCAGTGAGGTGACAGGATAGCAGCAGATGCAATTCCTGTGAGTCAGCAGGGTGTCACAGCCAGGAGCAGCCCAGGTAACTGATGTCCTGTGTCATTTCAGCCTTATGGAGCTCGTTTATAGGCACAGGCATATTTGCAGTACTCTCAGCCCTGGTGGGAGTACAGCACCTGTGTGATCCCTGCAGCTGCCAGCTCACTGACCCTCTGGTCCTGGTAATGCTCTGCACAGCTGCAAGAGCACAGCTTGAGTTTCAAGTATCCAGTTTTGCCAGCAGTGCCAGAAATGAGGTGTGTCCTGTTTTGACTTGTAAATTTAGCAAATCCTCTCAGGAAGTTATTGAAGGCTAATAAAAGTGGCAGCAGAGAAGAGAGATATGATTTTCACTAGTGTTTTTCCTCCCATTGTCTGAGCTGCTCAGAAGCTTCTGGCTTATGTTTTCTAGAGGGTGTGTCTCTTCTGGTGGACAGGGTGTGAGTGCATTCTCTGAGGCTGGATTTTGATCCTCATCCTTACAGTTGCTGGAATTTTGTTGGTAAAAATAGTTTCCAGAAATGTTTTTTCTCTTTGATTTGTTACTGAGTTTTAATGTGTTCTCAAGAAAAATAAAGGTTGGCTGCAATAAGAAAATGCCTATAAAATTTTCCAAAAAATGAGGTATAGATTACCTGTTACAGACTTACCCTTCTAATTAGCTCCTTGACAAAACTGACCTGCCTGATTTAATAGAAACATGTATTTGATCGAAACATGTATTCATTCATTTAGTAACAAAGAAAGAGTAGTTTGTAAATGCATGTGGCATGTGAGTGGCTGTATCTGCATTCTGTCCTTCAAGGAACAGCAGACCTTTGATGTTCCTTCATTCGTGTTTTCCTCTTCCTTTCCATAGAAACCATTTCATGGGACAATTATTTCTACCCTCTGGGACGGATGCCTTCCCAGATTTTTGTATAAAGGAAGGCTTAGGCCTCATGGCTTTGTGTGTGTGACACATCCATCAGCAGTAATCCATGTGATTCTGTTTGTGAGCCTCTTTTGTTAGCTACAGCATGAGAGGAGGTCTCATGAGTTGCAGAAAAGCACACTTAACATGAGTTACAGGAAAGCATACTTCAAGCTTCTCAGACACTCTGTACCTTTCATTTGGAGTATTTGGTTCCAGTGCTTGACTGTCAAGTCTCCATTCTGTAAATTATAAAACACAGCTATGCAGAAGCATGTGAAATCTGATTGAAGACAAGTTCCCTATAACTACTTGAAAACAATTAATGACAGTTCATGAGTTATCTTCGTGACTTCCAGAAGAAATCTTGTTAGAGTTTTATGTTTGAAGATGTATAGGAGGAAAGAGTGCTATAACCTTTAACCACTGAGTTTGCAGCAGCCTTGATAAAATTCTGTCTTCTGTATTCATGTTATTTTTCTACATGACTTAAACAGTGTGTCATTCATTTGGAAAATAGTTCTGACAGGAGCTCCACCCTGATCAGAGTTTGTTGCCTTCTTCATTGCCAGAAAGTGCTATGATTTCATTCAAACAAAATTCACTTGTGTGGAGAAGACTGATTTCATTTAAGCTGTTTTAACTGCAAATAATATTGAAGTGACATGAAGCACAGATGCCTAACTCATAACTTCCTGATTCTTCAGCAAGAAAGGTGAAATTTCATTTGAGTGCAGCTTAGATGAGAAGTGGTTTTGAGTAGATAAGCCTGTTATCTTTCTGAGCCAGTGAGCATCACACTCTCAGTAGGTCTGTTTGGAGCTGGGCTATCCCAAGAGACAATCTGTTGTGCAGGGAAACTCTGCAGTTATGTAATGTGTTGGAGACTGGGTATTTGGAGATTAAACCCAAAACCACTCCGTGTTTTCATGGTTTAAGAATGAAACTAACTTGCTGCACTATGTTTTGCCTTGTTTTCACTTCTAAAAGTGACTACTTGGAGTGACACATTTTGTTGCCATTTCAGAATGTTTTCTTATTCTCTCCTAGGTATCCTTATGGGAGCTTTTATAAAAATCATAGAGGCTCAAAAGCTGGCCAACTGGAAGGTATAGTTGTAACAGTTAATTTTTAATTGTAGAAAAATCCCTAAATCTTATGAAAAAGGCTTTGTAATACTTGATGTTTTAGAGGACAAGTCCTGGCAGAACTTTCTCCAAGAGCTGAAGTCTCCAGCAAAGCAAGGATTCTCCTACTGTTTATCCACATTATCAAAGCAATGAACTCTTCACTATTCCTGCTTTAATTTAAAATCTTGCAGCATTTAAACTATGATTTTGTTTCATAGCACTGAACAATTTATTAGATCAGTGAACTGATTGAAGGCACTTGAAGTGTTTTGAATTGCCAGTTCTAAACAGAATTTATATCAGCCAGCTGAACATCTTGGTCTGAGTAGTGGATTTTAATCCTAGCTTGCAATTTTATATTTCTTGGCAGTTATTGCCCTAAAGGAAGATCTTTTTCTCCTTAGTTGAAATACATTAAAATGCACAGATTTTCAATCTGATGTAGCTTTTGAACTACATATTATACTTTGATTTTTTGTCAACTAACTACGCTGCTTCTGTGTACACTTGTTGGAACAATCACATAGCTCAGCAGTTGTGTTGAAATATTTCATTTTTACATATGAAGTCATTAGAAGCAGTGGGGGCTGCAGTAGTTAGTGCTTTTTCATTCATGATTTGTGTCACCTGGATTTGACTTAAAATTGAAAATCAGTTAAATGGCCACAACATCAGCATTTTAAATTAATTTCTTATGGATTAAATAAAATAATCTGAGTAAGATCATGCATGTAAGAAGGAAAAAGAAAGCTTCATGCTCTGACTGGAGCACTTGTTCTCTAAACACGGCAAACACTGATCACAACTGATGAATTACGTGGGAGTTTTCTGGGAAGTGTTGGTCACATCTTGGGAGGCACTGAGGAGCTGTGCTTGTTTGTGTTGTCAGCCAAGGTGCAAGGCCACAGATATCACATTATTATTTTTTTATTTGAGTTATTTTCGCGGTAATAAAGCTTAGGTTTTAACATAGGCTGTTGTAATGTTAGATCAATAATTATGGACTTTATTACATGGTTATAAATGGTTCTAAATTTACTACATACTTTTTGTTTATCTGTTAAGATAAAAAATGAAATATTTAACTGCAGGTTATATCCCTGTACAAAGCAAATCATGGATCATATCCCTGCCCTGAAAACTTTGCTGTGTAATTTCTAGTGATCACACCCTACCAAGTGTTCATTCAGGTTCACCACTAAGACCTTGTGCTTGCTGGCAGTTCTTGGCTAGCACAGCTGATAGTCAGAGTCCTCATGGTTTATGTTCCTCTGCTTCCATGCAGCACAAACACAGTCCTTCCTCTCCATTGTTCTCAGTTCCTTGTCCAGCTCTGTTTCAGGTTTTTATGGAGTGCAGGCTGGGCTCTGTGGGTTTGTTGAGGTGCAGGTGCTGTGCTGACAGGAGCAGGCAGTGTCAGCCATCTGCTCACAGGGCTGTGCGTGCACACCCATGGGCTGCAGCGTTTCAGCCCAAAGGATGAGTTTTGTTTGCTCAGCCCCCCAAATTCTTTAAGATGATTATCACTGGTACAGGTAGGAATGAGATTTTAAAGAGATGAGTACCTCTGTTTTGGAAGCTGGTGTTAGAACAGCACAGTCCATCAGCTGTTCACCCTGGGTTTAAACAAGTTAATTGGTGCTTTCAGAGGTGACAGCTCTGGGGGGACCAGGAGGGAGGAAGCAGGTGGGTAAAGAGACTGGCCCCTCAGCTGGGATTCATTTGTCTTCTGTGCCTACTCTGCCAGCAGAAAAACCAGGGTGCCAGGCTGGGGGTACAGCATGAGCAGTGTTAGCCAGGGGATGAGATAAGTGACAAAGACTGAGGGTGCAAAAAAATAGCATCTTACCTCATGGTGGGTTCCATTTATATCACTGTGATGGCAAAAAGGAACCATCCCAATAGCACCATTCAATTCAGGCAGAAATTACATTTGCTGAGAAGAATCCAGCCTCAGCCCCCTCAGGTGGTGTGTCACCTGAGCCTGGTCACCTGCAGGGGCACTGGGCTGACGATGTGATTTGCTTGTCAGGTGATGAGTTTTCCAGTGAAACTGCTTGGTCCCAGTTAACCTGTTCTGTTCAAACAGTGGCCAAGAGGTCACTGTTCCTTGCCAGTCCTTACAGATTTCCAGACTCTCAGATAAAGTGGGAATACTCTTTGTGGAAACAGGAAGATTTTTTCCTTTACCATAAATAACCTGTTTTCTATGCAGCTTTTTTGGAGACAGTAATTTAAAATAAGTAACTCCTAGTTTTCGATCACTGGGTTGAAAAAGAACAATAGAAGTTGCAGCCCTGGAATAGTCTACTGTTCTTCAGTCTTGTACTTCATGATAAGAAGGGAGAAAGATTTGTCATTTTCCATCTCTAATTTTTAATAGCTTTTCTTTTGGAAGATTTGATGTTGTTTCAATAATGATGATATCCCTGAAATTATAATGATTTTTTTTTTTTTCAGGAAGAAGAAATGTTTCGTCCAAATATGTTTTTTCTGCTTTTGCTTCCACCTATTATATTTGAATCTGGATATTCACTGCACAAGGTCAGTCCCTGCCAGACACTCATCTTGGATGTTGAGGTTTTGTTTGGAACAGATTCTGCTTTTAGTTATCTCCATGAAGCTTAGCATAATTGCATTAAAATCCATTATATTAATCATTAGGGAATTGAGAGTGCAAAATTTAAACCTCTTCAACCCAGAGTGCAGGGAGTGTAGCTTGTTGCTGATAACTGAGTGCTGGCAAGGTGTGGGGTGCAGCACAGACAAGGTTTTCCTTGGCTGGAGAGGTTCTTACCTCACCAGAGCTGTACAAGGGCTGCTGTGAAAGAGAAGTGGGAAAGGTGGGGTCACTCCACAGCTAAAGAGGAAAATGTGTGCAAGTTTGTGACCCTTGCCTAGGGGCCCGTGTTTCCATGGGCATTTCTCACAGCTCTCCTCCTGGCTGAGGGGCTTTGGTGCTCCCTTGTGCAGCCCTTCTGCTCCAGCTGTGCTGCAGGAGAGGGAGGGAGCAGTGGCCATGGTGATACCAGGAGCTGCTACCAACACTGGAGGCCTTCTCATACAAAATCACAAGCAATGGACTAGCAGCTGGGAAGTGTACAAGCCTTTTTCACGTGCCCTGTCTCCAGCAGAGGGATTAACTTGCACTTTTGCCAGGTGAAAAATATGTTTTAAATGCTGGTGAATATCCAGCTGTTTGCCTGAGGATAGGGTTCTTGTTATGATGCCAGACATGAAATCAGTCCTGGATTCAGAGGAATTGCTGTTGTCCTCAGGAGAGCAGCAGTCTCTAGGCAGATGGTGTGGATGAGTGTCCTGGGGTACCAGGAACCAAACTGAGCCTTTGTAATGGGAAACCCAGTCGTGAGTTAGGATCTAATTAAATGGAAACCCAAACATGAGTTTTCCCTCAGGCCATTTGTACTAATTTACTTATTTTATTACTGTGTTCCAGGGTAATTTTTTT
Source organism: Euphonia xanthogaster (assembly GCA_034509185.1). NCBI lineage: Eukaryota > Metazoa > Chordata > Aves > Passeriformes > Fringillidae > Euphonia > Euphonia xanthogaster. The sequence continues at coordinate 13,859,958 of JAYDZK010000070.1, read as the reverse complement.
CAGAACATTGGTTCCATCATTCTGTTTTCAGTATTTGGCACTGCAATATCAGCTTTCATTGTAGGTGGAGGAATCTATTTCCTGGGCCGGGTAAGACTTACTGCTTTGAAGCACTTAAGTTTATCTGGCTTGTTGTTTGAAAGTCCCTTTTTCAGGAGCAGACAAATAGAGTGAAAATGAATTCCTGGGTCACAAAGTGCAGTTCTCTGCTCTCACAAAGGCAGTGTTACACACCCCCTTCCATGGATATTGCTGGAGAGGCCGTGAAGTCTCCCTCCCTGGAAGTACTCAAAAGCTCTCTGAACACAATCCTGGGTAACACAATCCTGCTGTTCCAAGGGCCCTGTGGAGCTGGAGGGGTGGGGTAGGTGACCTCAGGGGTCCCTTCCAGCCTGAGCCACTCTGTGACACAGCTCGTGTCGTGGGAAAAGCAATTAAGACTTGAGTTTTACTTTTTTCTAACATCCACAGTCTTCCTGTTGGAAGGCTGTTCTAAAAGCTGTGTTCTCTAGAGCCATCTTATACTCTACAATATTAATTTTTTTTTATTTATTTATTATTTGCTTCTGTGGTTTGGTGTTTCCCATTGGTTACATGTAGACACAGATATTTATCTTTTCTCTCAGGCTTCATTCTGGAAGGCCAAGCATTGTATACTTTCCTCTTTGCCACTTAGATTTCTCCTCCTCTGAATGTTTTGGTTACTCTGCTCACCTGACTCTGCTCCAGTTCCCTGATCTTGGGTGAACAGAACTGTAGCAGTAGATGACAGTGGGAGGGCAGTGTTAAACTGGACAACATCACTACTGTGAATTTTTCTTCATAATGAACTCAGGATTTGATGAATAGTTTGTTTTTTAAGAACAGAAGAACACCACAGTAATTGTGATTATGTTCTACCTATTCTTTCAGGCTGATGTAATTTATAAACTCAACATGACAGACAGGTAAGCTCTTGGGGAAATGGTGTAGTATATGAAATAAAGCTTTCTTCAGGATGGCTGCAGGTGGGAAATGCACTACAGTTGGCCACCTCTTTTGGTCAGTGTTTAGACTGCTGAGATTCAACACTGTATATAAAACTAAGAAATAGATGGAACACTTCTATACCCTGTTTATTACACCCTTATTTCCATATAGTGTTGTATTATGTTTCATTCTTTTGCATTCTAGTCTCTTCTGTTTCTGTGCTCAGTGATTTCTTGAGAGAGGTACTGGGTATTTTAACCAAACTTTAAGATTTGTAAACCTTGATTAGCTGGTATTATTAATATATGTGATAAGGCTATAACTTCCTTGTCCACATCCTCTCTTAAAAGACAGAATAAATTTTTCAGTATCAATAATGTAAATTTTTCAAGAACTTGGCAAGTAGCCAAGTTCTTATGACCGGAAAGAAGTTACTTTCTTATCGCTGTGTAGAAACTGTAACACAAATGAGCTTTGTTACTGTTGTTCATGGCAGTTACTAGGTAGGTCTTTTTCTTTCATCTAGTTTCCTCTTTTGTGTTCTCCCAGTTTTGCATTTGGCTCTTTGATATCTGCAGTTGACCCCGTGGCTACTATTGCCATTTTCAATGCCCTTAACGTGGATCCTGTGCTTAACATGTTGGTTTTTGGAGAAAGTATTCTCAACGATGCAGTCTCAATTGTCCTGACCAAGTAAGTGCATTGGAGCCACGTGTGTTTATGGAAACAGTCACTACATAATTTTCTGTTAGTTTTTTTGGTCTACAGTTACTCTTCCATCTTCCTTTGGAACACACTGTGTATTTCAGGTGTAAGGCTGAATCCTGTGTGGTGCTTCTGTGGAAAAAGCAATCCATAACATGACCTGCACGGGCAGGGGACAGTAAATGACTGCCTCATTACCCCTACCTCAGTGCCTTATCTCATTGCCCCTAGATAATTGATTCTTTCTAATCCCATTCATTATCAGCCCTCTTTGCATCAGAGGGTCCTGGCAGCAGGAGCCCCACGTGTCACCTGTCAGGCACAGCAATATCCACCTTCCCAGAGCTGCTCTGTCTCTGTGCCATTGGCTTGTGCCCAGAGTGCCACTGTGGCTGGGGAGCAATACAGCAGGTCCATGCAGTGGGGTTGTGTTCATGTTGGGGGTACAGGAAAGAGGAGCCTCCAGTATCCTTATCTTTTGCCTATGATAATTCTTTGGGGCTGAAAGAGTAAAGAATGGATAGATATGTCTTCATCTTATTGCTGAAGCCAATAGATGTGACTGTGAATGTATAGAAGGAGCAGCTCTGCCAAGCAGGTAGTGAAGTCAGAGTAATTTTCTAATGGATTAATTGCTTTTATTACAGTTGTGGTGCTTTCAGAGAAAATACTGAAGGCTAAAAGCAGCCAAAAGAAGCACTAGCTAGAATCTGTGTGTTCTTTGCACAGAATTTTCATTAAATTTATTCCTGAAATTCAAAGAGGTTTCTCCCCTTTCCTGTTAAGAGCTGCTTTGTTTTCCTACAGTGACCTTCTTGTCTCTCATCCACACCTAAATATTTGATGAGAGTTCTTCCTGTTCATTTGTTCTTCTCAGAGGATCACATGAGTTTTTAGCACTGTAAAATGTGTTTTCTTTCCTTCTCAGAGTTTGAACATTGTTTTCAAATCCTGGGCATCACCATAGCCTATTTACGCCATTCTGGGATTCTTCAGAGGAGCAATGCTGGATTTTTAGCAGAATTAGGTTTCCCTTTGGGGATTACACTGAGGCTTGATTTAACGTCTTTTGACATTCCTCTTGTTATATATATCACAGTAAAAGCCTTTTAAGAGTGGTAGCAACAAAGAAATGGGAGTCTCTTTTTTGTTGTCATGCTCAAAAGATGTTTGATATTTTTGGATCCAGGCTTAGAATGTATAACCATTTCTTTTTATTTCTCTTTTAATTGTATCTAGCACAGCAGAAGGTTTGACAAGGGAAAATATGTCAGATGTAAGTGGATGGCAAACCTTTCTACAGGCACTGGGATACTTTCTCAAGATGTTCTTTGGCTCTGCAGCACTTGGCACACTTACTGGTCTTATTTCTGCATTAATATCCTTTTTTAATTTTGGTGATATATATATGTATACATTGGTGAACTGCAACATCCTAGTAGTATTTTTCTTCCCATCTTCCCCAGCATTTCTTAGAGGATATTTCTTATTAGACATTGTTTTGGTTTTATGTTAGTGTGCATGGAAGTGTGTTAAAAGTGGCATCAAATTTTTATGAACATAATTAAGGTCTGAAATGTTGTATAATAGCTTATGTGCATTGGAGTGTTAGAAGATATGGTAATTGTTTTGTAAATTCAAAATATATTAATTCCATTTCAATACCAATCCATTTTAACAAACATATGGCTTCTTTTTTACATACATAAAACAGTTAATTAAAAAGAAAAAAAATCTGCTTTTCCCGTGGGCCTTTGAGTCAGCTCAGCTCGTTTGTCCCTGTGGATCATGTGCAGGCAGCTGAATGCAGGCACTGTTCTGTTTGGATTTACCCTGGGTTATATTTTGCCTCTTCCACTTCCATGAATTGGTTGCTAAACAACCCAGGAGCTGCTCTGCTGAGATCAGGAAGGCTGTTTGCTGTAGCCCAGACACCTTTGTTACTTCTTGGGCTTGTTTAATGCTAGCTCTGACTTTGCTGTGTGAGCTCTGGGCTGTAAGCTGTACTTGTATCAGCTGGGACACACTGCCAAACACTTGGTTTGTAAACAACAGCAAGAGAATGTTTGATTAAATACAGACTTATTTCCCCTTTTGGTTCATCAGCCTAATTCAAAAACTTTGAAATTATTCCATACATCACAACAAAAGAGGGAGGCAGATGTTCAACACTTCTTTGACTCATATCTAAATTATACTAAGTCAAAGAGAAAAGCAGCTTGTTTGCTCTTTAGAGTTACTTGTGCCTCAAGAGTATTTGACTTACCTGTTGTTATCAGTATTGTAGAGCACATCAATAAGAGATCTCTTTCTGTCTCTAGCTCTGTCTTCTGACAGACTTCTACCAGCAGTAGCTTCTATAAGAAACATTCCTCTCATAAGAAATCACTAATTTTTCCATACTTGAGTTGAAGGCCAATATGTAGATTTTATTGGCTATTCAGTAGAGAAGTACATTAAGCATAATCATTGTTTTGTAATGGAATGAACACATCAAAATATTTCTTTGATTTATTTTTTCATTTACTTTTTCCATAACATTTCTGTGTGTACGTACTAAAGCACATTGATTTAAGGAAGACACCTTCCCTAGAATTTGGGATGATGATTATCTTTGCTTACCTTCCTTATGGACTTGCAGAAGGGATCTCACTCTCAGGTGAGAACAAAATGAGTTCTGACCACACGGTTTGATATGTTAAAATATTTGTATTGCTGGAGAAGCAGGTTGTGCCTTGTGAGAAGATTACTCTGGAGGGTCTCAGCAGTAAATCCTTGCAGAGTCTTGTGCTGACTGCCACGTTCTTGCCCACAGGTATCATGGCAATCCTGTTCTCTGGCATCGTGATGTCTCACTACACACACCACAACCTGTCCCCAGTGACACAGATCCTGATGCAGCAGACACTCAGAACTGTGGCTTTCATGTGTGGTAGGTGCTGCTGCTATTAAATCTAGCATTAATCCTTTAAAATTTCACTCGCGTGGAACTGTGATTCTGTTGGGAGCAGCAGAGGTGTGAATTTGCATCCAGGCATTTTTGTGTCCATGGTCCTTGTCTTTAAGAGAAGAATTCCCTAGAGTGGAGGCTGGAAGGCACTCAAAAGTCACCTTTCCTGCCACACTGGATAAAACATGAGTAAATCTCTCTCCCATCCTGCAGGCCCCTGCTAAGATTTGCCATAAGATTGATGGCCAAATAGAGATCTCTGACTCGTGTGTTCCTCTAGTCTGTTTTTAGTTCTAGGAGATGGGGTTGAGTGATATTTTTTAATGTTTTTTAATATAAAAAGCTACTTGCAAAAACAGTAGCTTCACACACGGAGATTTTTGGAAGTAGTGGTACAAGCAGCTCAGTCCTAGAGCCCTTCCAGTTCTTTTTGCAAACCAAACCTTTAAAGAAATGACATGTTCCTGCATTACAAATATGTCCCTGATTTCTGGGGGCTGCCGTGAATGAATTCTGTACTGTTTGCAGGAGGATGCAGTGTGATCAGGGAGTGGCTTTGCTGCAGAGGGAACTTAACCACTCCTTAGTGAGCACCAGCAGCTCTCCAGGGTTTGATCAGAAAATCCCATTTTATGTACTGTATGTAGTCATTAATAACAGGAGTAGAAAAGGTTTTCTAGAATTGTTTATTTAAATGTGATTTCTCTTTTTCAGAAACGTGTGTTTTTGCATTTCTTGGCCTGTCAATTTTTAGTTTTCCTCACAAGTTTGAAATGTCCTTTGTCATCTGGTGCATAGTAGGTATTTAGTTCCTTCCATATCTTTTTAGATGCATTTTTGGTATTGGGGAGGGGGAAACACCTTACAGTTAAAAGATTTTAGAATAATTGTTATGATTTTTAGGTTTTTATAAAAAATTCTCTGACTCCTTTCCTAATTCTTTTGTCTTTAAACCCATTTCAGTGTGCCTTAGTGCAGTGACTCTGTGGATCACATTCCACCTGGGGCTTGGCTCCACCTGTTGCCTTTATAATGGTTTAATATCTTTAATATCAGCATGAGGAGGGTGTTCCTTTTGCAGAGTGCAGTGAGGGCAGTGTGGGTCTGTCTCCAGCTGTGTGCAGCAGTGTACACTGGCCCATTCAGTGCATGGTTCAAGGGAAGGATTGTTCTCTACAGCTTCCCCAGACAGGGATATCAGCACAGGGAGCTGCTCTGCCTGCACTGCACACAACTTCCCTATCTAGTATATGTCTAAGGTGTGACACTTCCTTCTGGGTGGCGTTGCTCTCTCAGGCATGATGCAAGTTGTGTAATTTTGGGGTGATTCATAAAGGAAAACAGCACAGCCCTTCAAGGATCCTGCTGACTAATTCTAGGATATTTACCTTATCAAGGTCTGTTTGTAGTGGAGCTTAAAAACAATGCTCTGAGAAAACCTTGCCTTTTTCTGAGTTAAAGTTTTCTCTGTGTTGTTAATTGTTTGCCATTCAATCAATAGTCCCCTTTTTTTTCTTTTCTGCTCTCAAAAGTGTTGCTTCAGTGTGGGGTATGTTTTATAGCTGTACCCAGGGACGTGTTGAGAAACAGGCTGACGTGTATTTGTTTGGCTCCTGGCCCTTCTGAGCAACTGGGCCAGAGGGAGACAATAGAAATACCTTATTGCCTCTTGGCTGCTGCACCAAGGGAATGATTAAAGGAGCTGAACTGAGGAGCACTTTTACCCAAAGTACTTCTTGGTCTCCCTGGAATGTCTCCTGGGTTCCTTTATTTATTATAAGTAAAGCAACTTGGTCTCCATCAGAGACAGGTCTGATTTAGTTTCAGTTAAGCAGACAAAATGTTTCAGGAGCAAAATTCCACAATGCCCTGTGCTGAGGCGTTTCTCTCTGTTCATGGAGCAGCACACGTGCCTGAGAGCAAAAAGAGCATGTTCCCCTTCCCCTGTAAACTGGGGCCTTGTGGATGTAACACATCAAATGGTCTTTTGCTTTTATTTCTGTTTTTCAGGTGCTGGTTCTCTTTGGTAGAGCAGTGAATATTTTTCCACTTTCCTATCTACTCAACTTTTTCCGTGATCATAAAATCACTCCCAAAATGATGTTTATCATGTGGTTTAGTGGTAAGTGAAAGCTCAGAATACTGAGAACCAGAAAAAATGTTTTATCTCTTTTATTGTGTGGCCCACGCAAGGAGGAACTGGTTTCTCATTGGTTGAGCAAAACTCAGCTAAATATTTGCACTATTCTGAAACCCAAGTGCAAGGAAATGTTCTCTTTCCTCTTTGTGCTGGAGGACTTTGCTCTGGTGAGCCCCACAAGAGCTTTTCTGCATGGAGGCTGCTTGTCTCTCTAGGCGCAGCAGCTTCACAGTGTGAACAACAGTGTCTGAAATGCTCAGGCTTGTTTAGGGTGGCAGCCAAGTGGAAGATAATGGGCACGGCCCAGGATTGGGAAGGCCCTTTGAGGGTGGGGAATTGCTGTTGGGCTCTCCGGGTGCTCAGGTGCTGCTCTTGCTTGACTCTCCCTTGCTGCCCTGTTCTCTTCCCTGAGGATTACGTGGTGCCATTCCCTATGCCCTCAGCCTGCACCTGGGGCTGGAGCCCATCGAGAAGCGGCAGCTCATCGGCACCACCACCATCATCATCGTGCTCTTCACCATCCTGCTGCTGGGAGGGGGAACCATGCCCCTCATCAGGCTCGTGGACATCGAGGACTCCAAACCACGCAAGAGGAGCAAGAAGGACGTCAATCTTAGCAAGACAGAGAAGATGGTTTGTTTGGGGGTTCAGTCAGAGCATCGCTGGGGTTTGGTTGGGGAGTTTTTTTCAGTTCAGACATTTTTCAGGACTGGTACATGATTTTTTACTAAAGAGTAAGATGAAGGCAGTAGAAAAAACCAAGGTAATAGGACAAAGCCAAGCAATATAATTTTAAAATATCCCAAAGACAGAGTTTGGTTAGTGTTTATACAAAATATGTGTTGGGACAAGGGGAGGAGAAATAGTCTCTTAATTCAATCCAGTTACAGGTTGATCTATATAAATTAAAGTAATCCGTGGAGAAGCGTAAAGCAGATGATAGAGGATTGAGTCATATACAGAGAGAAAGTAGTTGGTACAGTGCGAGATGGAAATTAATCATAAAAGGCAGATGGAAATTATTTTGAAAAATTCAAAGGCCATGAGAAGGTCATAACAATAGCCCCCCTCTGACTGGACTTTATTTTAAAGCAATTTCTGGCAAAGCAAGAAATCTGACAAAGCCAAAAGCCACTCTGGAACCTCTTGTGCAAAAGATGAGAATAAAAAGTATCACAGAATATTTTTTGCCTGTTTTTATCTAAACCTTGAAGAGTATTTATTACTCTTGAAAAGTATACGCAGGGTATTGTTCTGGAGGATCTTAAGAACATTTTCTATTTGCATGAGGTTGGTTGTAGTCTTTAGAATGACCTTGCACTGTCCACACAAGGAAGTGCAGGCAGAGTGCAGGGACAGGGCGTGTTTGACAGGGCTCGTTTTCAGGGGGACAATGACAGCAGTGCTGCTTGCTGGATTAAAGCATTGTCCAGCTCACAAGAGAAAACCTGCACAGCAGAAACCTGTTCTCAGCAATAGTGGCAATACAAAACATGGAACATTTGAGGTCTTTTCCCTTTCAGCATGGAAAGGGAAGCTGAGTGGCTCTAGGATTCAATGGCTGAACAGGCTCACAGTCCTAAGCCCTGCGAGGCTGTGATGGGGATCATTTCCATATTGTTCCAGGAGACCACAGAGCAGGGGCTGAAGCAAGGTGGTGGGATGACTGCCACTTCTCTTGGCCATTGCATCTTTGTGTTTTTTCTAGGGAAACACTGTAGAATCCGAGCATTTGTCCGAGCTCACAGAGGAGGAATATGAAGCCCAGTACATAAAACGCCAGAACCTCAAAGGGTTTATGCGGCTTGACGTGGAGTATTTGAATCCTTTCTTCACCAGAAGACTCACACAAGAAGTAAGTGTTCCATATTTTCTTGAAGAAGAGAAACTGGTTGAGGTGGTTGTTGTCCCCAGTACCACACAGGGCTCATCGTGCAGCCACACGACTTGTGTGGGGACAGTGGGACATCTGTGTATTGCTCATGCATCGACAGAGCAGCTGTAATGAGCATCTGCTCTGTAAGTTGGGTTAAATGAGCATCTTAGAGCTCCCCCAGTTAAACTTGGTGCATGGATTTGCTGAACTCCCCTTTAATGGTGCAGGGAACCGTGAAGGGCATCGGGAGTCACTGGCTGCTAGAAAAAGCTGCTGCCACTCGGGCAGAGTTTTTAGAGCTGTCACACACAGTTCCTGCCCCTTACTGTCAGTGGTCCCGTGACTTCTGGAGCTGTGCTGTTGCTGCAGAGTGCAGTTTGTATCTTGGAAAGAGGCACCAGCATTGCACCCTGTGCTTTCCAGACTGCTCACTCCTCAGAGACAGGGGCTTCACATGCAAAACAACACCTGACAGTAGCTTAACACTGAGTGCCCCCAAGGTGTAAATACTGTGCCTTTTTCACTCCCATGCTTCAGAAATCTGAGGCTCCTTAGTCACAGAATTCACTGTTTTTCCAGTTTCCCATGGAAGCATTTTGGCTGTGGAGTTAATAATTTTGTGTAAGTGCACATTCCTTCTCCCTAGCCTGCTCAAAAGTACTGTTTTTCCTCTTGTTTTGTACTTTTCAAAAGTACCATTTCAGCACTTTCCTACAAAAACTAAAGTCATTTATTGCAAAACCAGAAAGGAATCAAGAAACCAAAGTAAGCATCTGACTCATAGTTGGTAGCCAAAAGCACAGGCTGCCATCCAGATTGCAACCAAAGGCTGGAAAAATAAGCATGTGAATCACCACAGCAGGCCACAAGCTTCCCAGTGTCCCTGGGAGCACGAGGAGGAGAGTCAGAGCCAGGCCCTCCAGACAGCATTAGGATTGTTGAAACACAGAGCAGGACTGTCTAGAGAACACAGGTGAAAGCACCCATCACCAAAGCTGTCGTCTGTAGCAGTAATTACTGACTGAGCTCTGCTGAGTGTTTTCTGTTGGGAAGCAGAGGGGCAGTGTGTGCTCAGGGGGCAGGAGCAGATGCCTTCCCCAGGGCCGTGCCCAGCCCTGGCCCTGCAGAGCCCTGGCACGGGGCTGGTGCAGCAGGTGAGACGCTGTGCTTTGCTGTGCCCCAGGACCTGCACGACGGGCGCATCCAGATGAAGACCCTGACCAACAAGTGGTACGAGGAGGTGCGCCAGGGCCCCTCGGGCTCCGAGGACGACGAGCAGGAGCTGCTGCAGCAGAGCGGGGCCGGGGCGCGCTGAGCTCCGCGCGCCTCCCGGGCCGGCTGCGCCGCAGCTGCCGCGCACGGCTGAGCTCCCACCTTCCCGTCCTGTGCTCCTCGTCTGGGTGAAACCCCACAGCTCTGCTGGCACTGCTCAGGAAGGGAAACCCACAAGGGTCAGACGCTGGGTGGGCTGAAGGGAGGACCTTCTGCTCAGACTTCACGGCGCAGCAAATTCCAGGCAGCCCGGTGAAGAGCAGAACCATCTGCCTTGGAATGATGGTATTGTCAATGGGGATGGGTTCTTCCTATCCCAAAACCTGCTGCGACCACACGCTGCAGGACAGGGCCTGTGTGTGGCTCTGCAAAACAACAAATTGCACTTTACCTTTTATATATATATATATAAAAATATATTCATTCACAGCATGAAGAGTCTTGACAGTTTATACTGTGAATTTGGTTCAGCACTAGTAAGGGAATCTGACTGGAGAAAACGTATAATTTATGGAATTTGCACATTTTGAACCCAGAAAAGATGCATACCTTGACAAGAGCAGATGTTGCACATACAGGGAATCACCTCTGAAAATGTAGTTTTGTCACTTAAGAAATCCTTAATTTCTGTTTTATGGGATTTTTTGGTTTTTATAGTAAGGGATCTGATCCACAGTACTGATTGTAGCATGGTTTTGGGGAAATGGGGGTCTGTGACACCACAGAACTGCGTTTCAAACTGTAGTTTCTTTTCTTTGGCTAAAGCCAGTTGCAGTTGGGTTTCTATAATTGGCAGTTGCTCCTTGCTGGCACTTTGGCTTCAAATCTTAGAAAAGAGCAGCTTCTGTTTTGCCTAATTTATGAAGTGTCCCTAACACTCCAGAATTCACCAGTGGAATTTTTAAGCTTCAGTGGAAGCAAAAGCAGGACATACATGAGGAAAAAAAACTCTAATCCAGGCACAGAAAGATTAATATTGCACGTGGCTGAAGCAGCCTCTGCTGGGAAGTGCCAAACACCTTCCATTAAGCTGTCCCATTTTTCTCTTCTGCTTACACTGTTCCAGAATCTGTTATCTCTGCATTTGTTCTCCATGGCCCAGTGTTTGCTCGGCATTGCCAACACCTGAGCGTGCTTGTTGCACATTTTCCATGGTGACACATGCAGCAGTTTGCTCCCACTGCCAAATTCCTCCTTGATCATTTGCATATCCACTGTCAGGATGTGAATTACAGTTCAGCACCCAAATCTGACATGGAAATGTGCATTTGTTTCTGAAGATGTGAGACTTAATTTTGGTCTGGTTTTGCTACTGAGTTTTTTAATCCACTGCTTACCTGCTGTGAGAATAAAAGTTCAAGAATGTATTCAGAATCCTGAACGTGTTGTCTGAGCAGTTTTTCAAAATACCACACCTTGTCCCCTGCTGCCCTTTCCCTGCCTGTGGAAAGGGCCTCAATGCTTGTCCCAGAGCTGGGACACGCACAGCTGAGGCTGGGCAGGCTCTGAAAGCCACGGGTCCTTGTTTCATCCATGGGGGATCTGTGTACACATCGGCCTTTTTGTCACCCTTCTAGACCCCAGCAGGCTGAATTAAACTTCACTTCCCCATCACTCCCACTGCGTTTCTCACCTTTAATCCCAGGAGCTGCTGGAGAGCTTCTCCTCAGGTGTTCAGTGGTGGAGCTGCTGTTACCCCGGGGCTGGCACAATGCCTCAGTCCCGCTGCCGTGCCCGAGGGCCGCGGCTCCCGGGGTTCCCGGGGTTCCCGGCGGCTCCCGGGGTTCCCGGGGTTCCCGGCGGCTCCCGGGGTTCCCGGTGCCGGAGGCTCGGTCGCGCCGCACCTGCCGCCAGGTGCGCTGTTCGCTGCTGCCCTCTGGCGGCGGCGGCGGCAGTGAGCGCAGGGACTCGCTCTGAAGCGATTCGGGTGAAGACGCTGGGGATGGTTGGGTTTAAAAGCAACTATTCTAAAACGTAACATAATATTAGGTTTGTCAAAACTTGGAATTGAGTGTGTATTCTGAGAGAGCGAAGCTAACTCCCTCATTTTGGAACCAAAAGAGGTTTTTACCACAGTGCCCAATGCTTCTATTAGTTTATCAATACAATGGCTTTTCTGTCAGTCATTTCAGAGTTTGGAGTTGTTCACTTAATATGCTTAGAAAATAAATATTCTTCTTTATTGACTAGCCTGGCAGTTACTTTAGATAATTTCCTATTTTATCAGACCAATATTAATTAAACCGTAACCCTCTTTCCACAAGTTAACTCCTCCATCCTAACTTGGCTCTGCAAACCTGTGCAAGAGTGGACTTGATTTCTTTATGTTCTCAGCTAAGCACCCCAGCAGCTGAAGCAGGGGCTGTTGCCTGCAGAGCCCCAGGTGCTGCTGCTGGGTGAGTGCTGCCTGATCCTCCACGCTGCAGAGATGCTCCTTTGCTTTGCCCACCAAAGCCCCTCTGGGCTCTTTCCACAGCCTGCTTCCAAAGCTGCCACAACCAGCAGCCCTTACCTGCCCCCCAGGAGCTCAGCCTTTGGGAAGCCAGAGCAGAACTCTGACCTGTGCTGGTTAAACACCTTTTGGCTTTCCCCGATGCCTGTGCCCCCAGGTGAGCTCACCCACCCGAGGGGCTGCAGTTAAGGGTCAGTGGCACAGGCTGAAGCCACCCAGCCCTCAAGAACGATGGGGCCACAGGAGGGGACACAGTGCAGGACCAGGGGCACGTGCACCCCCAGCTTCGGGCAACAGCCAATGCTGGAGGTACAGAAGGGCCTGATTGCAAAGCCTCACTGGGCATTACTGAGGGCAGCTCTGGTTTGAGCTGATGGCATCTTCATCAGGGCTTCACCCTTCAGATGGGAGCAGGAGATGCATGAGCTTTGGGGGCCCTGCTCCCAGCCCTGCCCCTGGACAACACCAGGAAAAGAGCTGAGAGCCCCAGCTGGAAGCATTTTTTACCTTCAATTAACCATCACAGTCAGAAGGAATGAAATCATTTGAGGCAATGAAGCTGGAGCAATGGGGGGGGTAGGGCAGCTATTTCAAAAGCAACTGCCCTAAACTATCACAACTCAGAGTAAAGACTTCACTTTCCCTCAAACTACACTTTAACCTCCACAGCTCAGAACCACTGGAAGACATTTCTGCTGTCTGATTTTCACATTCATTTATGATTTTGCTGACTTTCCTTGGCAATCACCTCATTCCCCATTTTTCCTTTCCTAGGACAAACGGTGTCCCTGCCACCTTGGAGTTGTAGCTGTGCCCTCAGACTCCCGAGGGAGCTGGCACAGAGTGGGAAATGCAGCGCCCATAGTGCAGCCCCCTGGCACCAAGCCCACCCCAAGGCAGCCCTGGCTCTGTTCCTGCTCCAGGGACAGGCTCTCACTGAGCAGCAGTGCAGCCCCCAGCTCCCCTCCCTCCCACTGCAGCATGACCAAACCCAAAGAAATTGGTTCTTGCAATCAGGAACCCCCTTCCAAACCCTGCTGGGCCTCAGCGCCGAGGGTGAAGCCACCACCCTCATCTCAGGCTCAGCCCAGCAGCAGCACCAGGGCAGCTGCCTGAGAGAGAGGGGGTTGTCTCTGATCCTCAGGTAATTGGTGGCAGCTGTCAGCACCATTCCCAGCTGGAGACACAGCCACATTGGCCCCAGCTGTGCTGTGCCCTCGGGATGGATCTAGCCTGGCAGAGAGGAGTCCCTGGGCAGTGCCAGGCCCTGGGCTGGCTCCACAGCACGTGGAGTTCATTGGGCTGGTGGGGGTTTGCTGGGTGGCTGCAAACGCTGGCCCTCGGCAGCAGGAGTGTCTGGGGATGGAGAATAAACACGCCCAGCATTGGGGCTCAGTGCTGGGCATGCTCACACTGACCCGTGGGATGAAAACACTGATCTGGAGCAGTAAAGGTTTTCTGGAGTAATACAGGACCTGAGGGATTGGCAGGTCATTATCTTTCTCCCTGTCTTTAGATGATCTCTGGATCCCCGGATGTTCAGGCAGCAGGGGCCAAGCCGTCAGTCAGGGGGCTGGCAGGCAGAGCAGGGTCCCAGTGCTCTGTCCCCAGTCCTGGCACAGCCCAGTGCCCAGCCTGGCTGGTCACTCCTTGGTCCCTGTCCATCCCGGCGTGGCCATGCCCCGAGAGCCCCCAGGAGATGGCAGCAGCCCTTCGTGTTTGTGTCCTCCAAGGGGAAATCAGCCTCTGGTCCCTTTCTAGAGGCTGCTCTCCATGGGCAGCAGCAGCATGGCCCAGGATGGCCCAGCACGGCCCAGCATGGCCCAGCATGGCCCAGGATGGCCCAGGATGGCCCAGCATGGCCAGGGGGACACGCAGGGTGTGGCAGGGTCCCGGTGCTGCCGGACACAGCGTGGCTGTGGCACTCTGCACTCGGGCAGAGGAGGTTTGCTGGTGCCACTTTGCTTCTGGTTTTGGTCTTTAATGGAAAATCTATTCTGAAGATAAGTGCTAAAGGGAGGATTAGCAGCTGAGCTGAGGAAATTAAGGACTCCAAATGGAGTAGGAGCTGTGTAAGGAACATCCATGGGCTCCCTCACTTCCTCAGGTGCTCTCTGCAGTGCAATCATCCACCTTAGCTCTGTGGAGGACATCCAGGTGAAAACAGGGCTACAGACACGAGCTATAACACTGCAAACCCAGCCCTCCTGTATTAATTATTTCAGAGAATTAAATACATTTAGCCTATGGCTCTCCCACCAGGGACCAGGGAAAGCAGCTCTTGTAGCTCTGCCAGAGCTTGTGACTTCTCAGCAGCAGTCTGCTCTAGCCTAAGCTCAAGCCTGTGCATGGACATTCAAAAACCTGCAAGCTGCTGATACAACCACACAGATGTGATACTTAGGGACATGGTTTAATGCTGGACTTGGAAGTGCCATGGTTACAGCTGGACTCAATGATCTTATAGATACTTTCCACTTGTTTCTGTGATTTTGTGACTAAATATTGAGTGGGAATAGCTTGCCCTGGGGCAAAGCTTTCCCTGAAGAGGTGGATCTGGCTCATTAAAAGGAAAAGGGTGCTGTTACCAGAGAGGGGTGCGAGTGAGGATCAGAACACATCCCAGCACCTACCCTAGGCCGGGTAGCAGACCTTCAGGCAGCAGACCGTGCTGAGCACCGTCAGGCTGGCCAGGCTGCTCAGCCCCAACAGGACCCTGCAGAAGGCACAGAGCAAGCACACAGCCTGCTCGAAGAGCCACCTGCAAGGAGAGCCTGCCGTGAGCCCGTCCCTCCCTGCCCCTCCCTCGGCTGCCCTGGAGGCTCCTCCTGTGTGCCAGTTTCCCAGAGGCTGGTCCCATTCCTGCAGCAGAGCTGGGCACATGTGGGGAGGTTCCAATGGGCTGCGCAGGTACCAGCACCTGACCAGTAAATCTGGGCATGACCTTGCCCCTGATTTGCTCCCTGAGCACCCCAAAGATGTGCACAGGTGGAGCTGGGGGTGCAGGAGCTGCCCTGACCCACAGCAGCTCCCACCACTGCAGTGCCAGCTTGGACAGCCACCACCAGAGCCCTTTTGCCACGGGTCTGAGTGAGGCCCTGGAGGGACAGGGAGCAGCAAAGCACGCGCTGTGGGACGGCTGGCTGGGAGTTTACACGTGCCCCTGTGCCACCCTGAGTCCCTCTGCGCCTGCCAGGGCTCTCCTGGCTCCCAGACAATCTGCAAACTGGGCCACTGGCCAGCGCAGAGCCGCTCCACGAGGTACCTGGGTGCAAAGAAGGAGGAGGGGGCCGAGGGGAAGAGCGTCACCGCCATGCTCAGGTCACTGATGGCCAGGCTGGCCATGAAGAGCTCGGCAGGTTTCAGCAGGGACCGCTTCTGATGGGCCACCAGCTGCTGAAGGGAGCTCCCAGACAGGGACAGGGTGCCTGTGGAGGAGGCAGAGAATGGTGCTGAGTGTGACAGAGCCAGGAAAGGAACCAGGAGCATCCCGAGATGTTTGGAAGGAAACACTGCAGAAGTCTAGAGAGGGTGGAGAAGGCTCCAGGCTTTCCTCTCTGGGGTGGGCTGAGCAGAGGAGCCCACGGGACCCACAGAGCTCTGTGAGCACATCTGGAGCTCCTTTACATTGGATTGGATCCCTTCCCCTTCCTGAGATCCTTCAGAGGCGTTTGGTGGGAGGGCAGAGATGGGATGAGACTGCAGCGGGCTCTGGGTGCAGGATCTGGCCACAGTCCCTTGCTGCAGCTGGAAGGAGCAAGGGGCACTTCCTCCCAGCTAGATAAATAGCTGGATCTCTGTGAGACTGCTGCTCTGATGTGGGGCCAGGGAGTTGGGGCCCTTGGCCTTCCTAATTTCTTCCTGGCAATGTCCCCGCTGTGAGTCTGCACTGTCCTATATCATGGTAACAAAATAAACAAGAAGAAAGGCATTATGAAGATCAAGGAAAATCCAGACTAAACAAAAGGAGGCGCTTTGTTTGCTATTAGTGTAATTAAATCAACTGGGGTGATTTAAGTTTTATAATAAGGGCTTTCTCTTTTTCATTACATAATTGTGGTTTCATGGAAAAGAGGTTTCAGTGTCCTCAGAAGGGGAGTCTTTGCTGCTTTCGGGGCAGGCTGAGCAGGATAAGAGTTTCTCCCTAATGGATTAGGCTGCAAATTAAATCTCATGGTAAGAACCTGCTTCCAAAGCCACTGAATGGCCAACACTAAGTTCCCCTCAGGGAACAAGACTCCCACATGGGATCTGGGCAAATCCAGAGCTCTGGAGGCTTTGGAGTCACTGGAGAGCAGAGTATTGAGATGTTTATCCTTCTTCCCAGCCTCACAAGGCATTTTTCCCACAGAGCAAGTCTCACATCTGTGCTAAGTACACTTTATTAGCTTTTCCAACTCCTGCTGAAATCAAGGGCCAGCTCGAGCTCCAAATCCCCTTCAATGGACCTGAAGCTGGTGGTACCAACAGAGCCCTTGCCTGTCTCACCTCAGGTGGCTGTGGTAGGAGCTACAGGACGTTCCTCAAAGTTATTCAATTTTTCAAATATTTAAAACCATAACAGGCACTTGCAATTCACCAGAGAGGGGAATGCAGTCACCAGACCATACTTCTGGGTAATATGAGAAGGGTCAGTTTAATTAATCTGCTAATGACTGGACACTTCTGGAAGCACCAGCGACTGAAAGGGCCTGACTGTCTCTGGCAGGCGGCCTGGCAGGGACATGGGGATCAACAGGCTATCTTTCCTTGCCAAAGACTAAACAGAGAGTGCCAAAAATCAGGTCTTCTCTCTCCGATAAGGTGGAGGTGAGCACTGAGGTGTTGGACGTATTTCCCATCTGTAAAGCAAGATACACATGGATGTGAGAGTGAATTCTGGCTGATGAGGAGTGCCCAGCTCCTTCAGTCCCCCAGAGGACATGGTGGCACATTCCTGGCCAGCAGGGTCCTCTGGCCAACGCTGCCTGTGGCACTGAGCAGCCTGGGATGGGATCAGGCTGCTAATCCCACTTGACTCATTCCTTCAGCCACAGATTTCACTGATGAGCATCAGCCTTTGCATGGCGATTCTCTGGGCAAGTCCCGGCCTTGTGTGACTGCAGCAGCACGGGATGTTTGGACGCAGGGATTGGCTGCTCGGAGCAGCCCAGGACACCCCTGAGCTGGCACCCGGGGACATCCGCGGGGACCCGTGTTCTGCCCACACCCGGGCGCGGGGGTGCTCGGGGCACTGCCTCACCTTCCCAGGAGGAGTCCCCGGCGCTGCCCGCTCCTCTCCCCGAGACAGGAACTCACCGGGGCTCCGCGGGGCGGGTTCCGCCACTCGCTCAGCACCGCCGGCGACGGACAGCTCCGCTGGGCACCGCTCTGTACTGTCCGCACCGCTCTGTCCCTCCCGCCCCGCGCTCTGTCCTGTCCGCACCGCTCTGTCACTCCCGCCCCGCGCTCTGTCCCTCCCGCGCCGCGCTCTGTCCCTCCTGCCCCGCGCTCCGTCCCTCACGCACCGCGCTCTGTCCCTGCCGCACCGCTCTGTCCCTCCCGCCCCGCTCTGTCCCTCCCGTGCCGCCCGCGGCGCTGCGCAGGCTGAGGCACAGGGGACACCGTCACCACCGCCGCCCGTCTCTGCCCCTCAGCCCGGTCACTCCCGCCCCGCTCCACTAAAGCGACCTTGGAGCCGCGATTTTCACAGCAAGAGAAACGGAGGCACCCAGAGGGTGTTTTAAAGCAGCACCCCGCGGCCTCAGCATTGCCGGGCTCGTTTTTAGCTCTGCTTGGCCGCCCCTCTCCTGTGCCCCGAGGAAGACAGGCTGGCCACTGACTCACCTGTCCCTGCAGAGCCGGCGGGCCCCGGGCAGGGCCCCGTGGCGAGCTCTGAGGCGCTCCAGGGACACGCTCAGAGTGACACTGGAGACGAGGACATGGGGATCGTCGCACTGAGTCTCTTGTCAGTTGGAGCTGGGTTTTGTTTTCCACCCAAAGCATTTGATCTGTCTCTGCTTGGCAAAACACGAGTCACAACCATCACTTAATTTTGTTTATATCCTCCACACCAAGAGCTTTCCCCTGATTGCCAGTAAGAAATGGGAACGATATCAAAAATCCTAATATTAATTTTTAGAGCTCCAAGTACTACCGGGACTGCTGGTCAGCTTGGATCCAGGTGCCTAAATTTGCTTCAGAAAGGAAATCCAATGGCACAGCAATAGCTTTGTGTACCGACATGTGTGAAAGAGAATCATTTCAGGACTCACCAGCTATGTAAATAGATGCATGAGATGGCTATAAACTGAAAGTTATTTGTTGCTTATGTTCCAGAAATACAAAATACCTCAGCCAAGTCTGAGGCCCCACTGTGCAGCCTCTCCACATGTCCAGAGTCAACCCAAAAATCCCAGCATGGCCAGGGAATGTGCCCCATTTTCTCCCTTTCACCTGGAAGGGACCTGAGGGAAGATGTTCAGTAACACTCACAGGACAGGGAGCTCTCAGCAGTCACAGGCTCAGACAGGAGCAGCAGCACTCTCCCCTCTGCACCCTGCTGCCAACAGCTGCTGCACTTTGTGGGCACACTTGCAGCATTGCATTCTTGCTTTAGCATGCTCTTCCTTGGGAACTGACCTCCATCACAGTGTGACCTCAGCAACACCTCTCCTACCCAGCACTCCATCCATCAGCCCTTCTCACCCAGGCTGGGAAGAGGGGCTGAAGCCTTTGAGATAATCGAGTTCCCACTTGGTTTGTGTGGCAGGGGAGCTGTCTGAGAAGGGGAGGGAGCTTAGGGGAGGTGCCATGGAGCAGACACAGACCCCACTTTGCTGCTTCCCTTTGTGTTTGCAAGAGTTTTCTCAGAAGAGATGGAGGAGCCAGGGGTTATGGAGATGGTGGGACAGGAAACCAAACCTGCAGGAAACCAGGCTCTACACACTTGGTTGTCCATGGACCAGCTTTTTCTTCTTAAGCCTAAGCACACAGAAAGCTGTGCTCAAGCCCAGGGCCACCAGCCTTTTAACACTGCTTTTTATGGCTGTGGTCAAGGCACAGAGAGTCCTCAGATGAATCCTTTTGACCTGGGAATTAACCAACAGATTGTCTTCTGGAAAGCAAAACTGACCTGAAGCATAATTCTTTGCTGTGAACCCTAGAGATGCTGGTGTAGTCTTTGTTATCTCAAGCAACTAATTTTGTTTTCTAAGTTCTCCCTTCTTCATCCTTCCAGCAGCTGGAACGTCTCCTTTAACAATGCCAGGTTCCAGATACAGGAGCAACCATTCCAAATTCCACCTCTGAAGATTATGGGCTCTTTTTGTTACAAAGAACTTGAAAATGGAAACAAAATCAAATTACTGTGGCTCTTCAAAATGTGTATCTGGACTCTTCTTCAGCCAAGGGAAGCTGGCAGGGGGCTGAGATGCACACACACACAGGGGTGCACATGCCAGACCTCCCAGCTGTGCCCCAGGGCTGCTTCCCCTGCTGCCCAGCTGCTCCGTGGGGATGTGGCACCACTCCTGCTCCAGGTGAGGAACGGACAGCGCAGCCCAGCTGCTCCTCAGCATTTCTGAACTCCAGATGGTGGGAGAAACCTGAAACTCATACCCCTCTGCCTTTGAGAAATCACCAGACACAGGGCCCTTTCCTGGGAGCACCCCACTGAAATGCTGGCAGCAAACTCTGGCAGTGTCAGAGAGAAGAAGGTGGGGCTTTGAGAAGCACTGAAGTCTGGCTGGCTCTGCCCGTGCTGGAAGGCCCTGACCACAGAGCCTTCCTCATTTTGAGAGGTCTCCAAGCCAGGCAGCTGCAGCTGAGGTGCTCCATAGTACCACTCTTGGCTTCCACTCAGACCACAAGAGCATTTAATTCTAGAGAGCCAACAAACAGCAGAGGCTTAAAGCACCAATTTCAATTGCATTCATAAAGCAGACAGTGTCCTAAGCTTTGGAACAGACAGAGCTCCACATAATCAATGAGGGGGAAAATATTTCCCTGAAAGCATGCTCCTAACATTTGACCTCAATCAGAGCAGATTGAAAGGTGGACTAGGTCAGATTTATTAAGACAAAAATGATCACCATAAATAGGCACAGAGGAAGGTTCTGAAAACAATTGCCTGGATGTAGAGTGATGTTCTCTGTGAAGCCTCCTCCCCTCACAGGACCCTCTGGTTTTTTGGCTGGAGCAGGGATGTACCAAAGCAGCCACAGTAGATCACACTAATGAAGTTAATCTGGAAAGCATTACTTCCAGTTCTATTGCACTGGCTTTTCATGGATCATGTCACCTCCCCAGGCCCCTGCTCCCCACCTGCAAACAGCATTAATAGTATTTATTTTACACCATGTGGTAGGGGGTTCTGCTCATTAGCTGTCTGTGCTCAGCTCTGAAATCTGCATGCAATGGGTTTTTAAGCACACCAGCCACATTTCCTTCTTTAGTATCTCCCAGGCACATTTTGTACCTGCTGATCCAACCCATCAGTCTGCTGTGCCTCACTCTCAAGTGACTCACAGGTGTCTGTGTCCATCGCTTCCTGTGTCTGACCTCAAAGGGAAGGGAGAAACCCCACTTTTGTCTGACAAGATTTAGGCCCACTGGCTGGTTTTATCAGCCCACATTTCTCCCACTGCTTTGTGTTCGCATCTGATTTTATCATCACTAGATTCCCACCTAGCCCAGCTGAGGTCACACACCCATAATTTCCTGAGCACTCCTGTGCTGAAGAGGCAGCTCAGCATCTTTGCAAGTGGGTCAGGGATGGATCTGAGGGGTGACATTTAGCAAGAAACAATGCTGGGTGATGGCATTCACGTAGGACAGATCCAAGCTACACATGCTGTTGCCCAACTTCCTACCATCTGTCCACCAAACTTTCAGCTCTGTGTTAAATAGACACTTATTCCCAAGCTTGTATACTTAGCAGGAGGCATGAGGTAACACATATGTTGCTCTTGAGATGCACTTCCCCCCTCACAATTTGGGCTTGTGACTGTAATGGAAATATATATTAAATACATGTATTTCTGTTCGTGTATTTGGCTTTTCAGTGCCACCCACAATTCCCCGTGCCTGCAAATTCTGGCTTCTCACATCCCACTTGTCCTCTCTGCTTTGAATGCTGCCTGTCTCTTAAAGTCCAGCTGGCCAGAGCTTAACCCTTAACTTTCAGGATCCTGTCCAGGCTAAGCCAGCCCTGTTCAGCTCCACAGCCTGACAGGGCACTGCAAAGTTCCCCTGGGAGCGCCTGGGGGCTGGATCCCACCCCACCTCAGCAGAGCAGGGTGCTCCCTCTCCACCTTCCCCTGCCTCACCTCCTACAGAAACTTCAGGGGACAGACTGAGGGGAGCAGGCAGGAGTGTGGAGTCACAAGCTGCAGGTCCTGGAGCAGGCTCTGATGCTGGCAGTCAAGGGTTATCCCTGGTGGTGACACCTGGCTAAGAGCCTGGAGAGCAGAGGGTATAAACCCCAAATACAGCAAGGCAGCACTCAAAGCAGCACCCACAGAGCCTGTGCTTATCCCACTCACAGCAGGACACCCGAGAGCTGCCTTCAGTCAGCACTGCAGAGGAAACTCCTGCAGCTCACAGCCCTTCACAGCCAGGATAAGGGCTGGCTGCTGTCAGTCATGCAGAGGCCCCCATGTTCCAGAGGTTATCTCAAAGGAACAGCCGTGCTCAGACCAAAGAGAGCTCTAGTTCAGCCTTTTGTAGCCCAATACAGCACAGCCTCCCACTGTGGTGCCTCCTCCACACCACACACCTGCCTGCTTTCCCTCCCAGCAATTCCAAAAGAACGGCACACCTCCAGGCTGCCACCACACACAGGACCCCCCCATTGCACCTCTGAGTTTCTGCAAAATCTCTGCACGTGTGCAGCCAGACCCACCAGCCTCCAGCTGGGCTCAGCTGGCACTGCCAAGGGGAGCCCCCCAGCCCCAGCACACACAGGAGCAGAGCCCCTCTGGCACCAAGCTGCACACAGCCCGTGCCCTCTCTTAACACACTACAAAATTCTCTGTTTTGCTCAAAACATCGTGGAGAGACACAGGAGCCTGCACCAAGCCCACCTGATTCCCAGCTCTGCGTGTCTCCCAGCCCTGAGAGCAGCACTGCTGGGAAGGGCTGCATGCCTGACACTCTGGAGGGAATTCCTTTAATTTTTGGTTTATTCTTTTCTAATGTTCAAAGTCTACTTTGAACACATACAGACTTAATATCTTACCACATTATTTTATTTCCAAGTTATGGAAGATTAATTTTCTTTAAAAATGCATCAATTAAAATAGATATTTAGCTAGACTTTCAAATTGTTCCTAATTAATATTCTCTTTGAAATCTTTCAACATTCTTTGCTGCTACCTAGCTTTTCTGCATTAGGTTATAAAACTAGTATTTCAAGGAACAGTCACTTTTGTGTGTAGTAATCAGACACCATTATCAGGCTCAATTTTTAAGCCAATTTTTCCTCCTCTTCTCTGAAGGACTGTCAGGCCAATAACTTTCTCCCCTTATCTTCCTACTCATTCTACTTCTTGGCACTGGTGTAATTGCTTTCCCACATTTCTTTACTCCATGGCTTGACAGCTTTAAATGAGCCTTCCAAACCTGTGGTTTTGTCTGGCATGGATTCTGTCCCCTCAGTTCCTCTCCATGTTGCACAGATCAGGTTTAACCAGGAGCCCTCAGCGCTCCCCAGCACGAGCCAGGCAGGTTTGGGAGCTGCCTTTACATTTGGAATGAAGCTGGGATTACAAGGCAGTGCCTCAGTGATGGGTCCCTAGGGCAGCTCGGGGTCCCAGGAGGTTTGTACCTGAACCCTTTCCCTAAACACAGCCCCACCTGGAATCCCCTTTGCTCGCTAGTAGCAGGGGAGCTCTTGACCCAACACAACTGGAAATCAGGCTCCCCTTCAAGGTCCCTGTGGGGCAGAGCTGCTGCCAGTGCTGCCTGGGGAGAGGCTGAGCTCTGAACATGCTGCAGCTGAGCTGGGCTCTTCACCAGCACCACCTTCCAGGGAGCTCCAATGGAGAAACTGGGACGTGACCTTCAGTTTGACAGGGAAGGTGGCTGCTGACAGTGAATGAATCTCCTCACGTTCAAGCTTTGTTGGGGAAAAAAAAAAAGACAAATTCTAAGTGCCATGGAAATAAAAATACCTGATCAGTTCATTTTACCCTGTCACTCTGAACAATGCAGTGCTTGTTTTTAGGACTACTTCTCACATGTCCGTCTGATTTCTGAGCAGAAACCCACAGTGCCAAGCACTGACACAAAAATCACAGCCCCTGGCCATTATTTAGTCATATGGAAAATATTCCACAGAGGAAATAATGTCCTTCACTGGAGAGCCTGAGTGAAAACCTTCAGGCAGAAAAAGCAGAATCAAATCAGTGTCAAATCCACATTCACTCCAAAGACACGAGAGCTTCCTACTTGTGCTTGGTAAAAGCCATTTTGCCAACAGGCTTTGAGCCTGTTGAAAAGCAGCAAGTACAATAAAGGGGGGGAGGATTTTTACATCGTGCTCTGAAACTTACCAGAAGATGCCTACAAACCTGCCCTGAGATGCAGACCCAGGAGCAGCCAGGAGGCAAATACAGGGATTATACCTAAATAAAGGGATTTGTACTACAGCAGGAACGTTTCTGTTTGATCCTGCCTAGCAGGCAGAGTCCTTGGTGGCACAGTCCTGTAGCTTTTGCACTTCTGCAGCTGTGTGCTGCTTCCTAGGGTATCCCATCTTTCTTTTCCTCAAATACTGTTTATGGACCTCACGGTGTTTCAGCACATCTCAAAAATTCTTCCTCAGCTTCTCATTGTACTGCAAACCCCCTGCAGAGCAAGATCAGACAGACAATAGGTCACAGACAATAGGCCCACAATCTGGGCCATTGCAACATTTAACAGATTGTATTTTAAACCCTGAGCACTGGACCAGGGAGAAAGAATTTAACTCCAGCTGCAGGCAGAACATCTGCACCAAAGATAAATTTGTGCAGAAAGTTTTTTGGTGTGAGTTACCAACATCTGAATACTGCACCTTCTTTCATTATCAAAGAGAGCTCTTGGAGAGGAGCAGCATTTTATTAAGCAGCACATAATGCTCACTGTAGTATAGACAGCAGCACAGTTATCATGCTCTATTTCACAGCATGAAAAATGAGCTATTCTCCAAGCAGGAGAAATCTTCATATCAAAGATTCAAACACCACAAGCTTCAATGCTGTCAAAAGAGATTATTTTAATTTCTGATATGCCTCTAAGTAGTCCAAGACTTTTAGAGTCACAATGGAAAATGAATCAGACTTTTGATTGCTGAAGGAGGCAGAAGTCCTAGAGGAGACCAAGTGAAGGGAGGTTTGGAAGACTCCATGTGGCAGACTCTCCCCAGAGCCCAGCCATGATCCTGGGAGGAGAGAACACGTTTTGGATGACTCAGTGCTTCTCCGCCTGAATATTGAAATGCAGGAGTAAGAAAGGGGAAAAAAAGAGATTTCTGAGACTGACCTTTCAACTTTGGCCTCTGAAGATGCAAAGCTCTCCCTGGTAGGACAAGGGCCAAACATGCTCTTTGACCCCCCAGTAGTTACCCATTCTAAGCCCCATTTCTGTTACTGATTTACATTAAGAGGTTTTGTGCTCTCAGGCTGAAATTCTCCACTGGAGACCCAGGAGTGGGTGACAGAGTCTAAGAGCATCCTCTGCTCACCTCCTTCCCAGCACCTGCAGCCTGTCCCTTTGCTGCTGTGGGGCACCACAGCCTCCAGCACCACTGCTTAGGGCACGGGGAGCTGGGCAGAAAGGAGGACACAGCCCCTTAAACAAGGTACAAAGTTTCCTGAGATCCTTGTCAACACAAGACACAAAATGTCAGCTCACCTACGGGGAGCAGTGTGTGTAACAGTGTGTACAGCAGGAAACACCATTCCCTGTGAGGATGCTCCTGTGCCACTACGCTTCCTCTCACTCCCTGAACTGAGCTTCCTACCCTTCCTCCCTTTAACTGCAGCCTTGCTCAGCCCCCGGGTTTGCTGCAGCAGCAGCAGCAGTTCACAAATCTCCTCCCAGCTGGCTGAGCTCATCTTGCTGCCCCAAGCCAGTGTCACTGTCACTGTGCTCTGGCCCCCAGCATAAAGCAGCCACGGGCAGGGACCAGCCCCAGAGTGCCATCCACAGCTGCTGCACAGGACTGCCCAGCAGAGCAGAAACCAGACACCTCCTCCTCGTTCCTGCCATTGGAATTATCCCTCGGAGCAGCTTCTGTCCTTGGGGTCTGAAGAATGAGAGAATTTGGTCTCTAAGAGGGGTTTTACCTCTCCAGGAGTGAGAGGCAGAGCGTGGGGAACTAAGCCCCTCTCCCCCACTCTCCCCAAAAAAGGAGAAGCAGAACATATGCACACAGCCCACTGATTTCTGCTGAGGTGGCCCAAAGCCAGCACATAAAACAGGCTGGGAACAGCTCTGAGAGCACAACTCAATTAACACTACGGGAAACAATGCCACAGACGTTTGCAGTCTGAGAGCCAGGAACAAAGTATAGAGCAAAAAGAGCTGGAAATGGCAGTGTCACCTCAGAGCACATAGACCAATAAATGAGCCTTCACCAGCACTTCCCAAGGGTGAGTGAGTTCCTGGGGAGGGGTTTCACAGCAGTGCTGAGCTGAGCCCAGGTAAGGCAGTTAAATTCAAAAACCTTGACACAAAGCTACAGAGCAGATTACTTTTGGGAGAAAGCAGCATTTTTCTCTAAGGAGTTGATGAGCAGTTGTGGGTTGATTTTTCTTTTTCTTTTTTTAAAGCAGGTTGATGATAAAAAATCTCAGAACAGTATGACTACCATGAGAATGATTTCTAAAGCAGGAAGCATGACAGCCCCACACCCACAACAGCAGAAGCAGCTGCCACACACAAGTTGCCAGGGCTGCTCCTGCGCCACTTACAGCCATTGGAACTCTGACACTGTCTTCAGAGACCTGCACAGTGCAGCGTTAACTCAAAGCCCAGATAAGACAGGAAAAACAAATGGGGGCTATTACCCAAGTCAGAAGGTATTGCACATCCTCATCTCAAAGCAGGAACTGTGTATGATAAAGCCCAGCCTGAGCAGAAGCTCCAGAATCGCCATCACTCACATTCAGGATTTGCAGCACTCAGAAAAGATCTCATCAATAAGAAATATCAATAATTAAAGCAATCTCTAACCTCATGTAAAGTTCCCTGCAAAAGTACGACAGTGCCTCCCAAACTCCGAATGCTGGAAGAGAAATTTCTTCTTGATGCCAAGGAAAAAGAAAAAAAAAAAGTCAGAGCCAGAGCAGGTTGTTTCATTTTTGTCTGGACCATTTCCACCTGTCCACCCTTTTTCTGCACAAAGCCTTTCCACATTCACTGCAAGTCCCTGCCTGACACAGGAGGCTGCTGGGTGTCAAGATGACTTTTACAGCCCCTCTGCTCAGCTACAGCAGCAGGACCCAGAGCTGCTGCTGCCAGCAGAGAGGACGGGGAGCAGGGCACCCCATGGAGCAGCAGTGAGCAAAGCCCCCGAGCCAGCTGTTCGCGGGGTAAGGAAACGCGAACGCCGCTCTCCGGAGCCTCCGTGGCAGCACGGACGGAATCATTCTGCCTGCCTCTGGAAAAGCCTGGGCAGCTCTACCCTAGGGAATGGCAGGAGCCAAGGGGCAGCCCCTGCCCTCCTTCAGGATCTCCTACAGGCAGCAGATCCTTTCTCCTCCGTAGGTCAGGGCAGCAAAGCAGCTGGTTCCAAAAAAGCGACAGCTCCCCGTGCCTGAGCTCCCAGAGCCCATCTCAGAGCAAGCAGCACAGGGCAGGCTCCCAGAGCCCAGCACAGGGCAGGCTCCCAGAGCCCAGCACAGGGCAGGCTCCCAGAGCCCGTCTCGGTGCTGCAGGAGGGCAGCAGGCAGGAGTGGCAGGGAGTGCCCACTCTGGGCACTGCTCTGGGCACTAACCCTGCTTACAGCTTGCTCGTGCCACAGCTCCAACAGGAGCCCAGGAGCAGAGCTGCCTCTCCGAGCCGGGCTCAGAGCTGGTGGCAGGCAGGTGCCCAGTGCTGCCCTGGCACAGGGACCTGCAGCCCTGGCTGCCCACAGAGCCCCCAGAGCAAACCGTGCCGGGCTGTGCCAGCAGAGCCCGGTGCCCGAGGAGCAGCCCCTTGGCACACACAGTGAGAGCTGTGCAGCAGCTGCTCCCTGGCTCTCCTACCCTCTCCTCGCATGGAGCAGCCTGTTCTGGGGCTGTCTGCAGAGTTGGGAGGCGAAGGAGCTGCTGCCTCATCAGGGGCCTTAACCCTCTGCCTTCCTCCCGGCACTGTAAGATGTGCTGCATCCTCTTCATTTCTACGTTGCCCCAGGTTGGTTTTTCACAGCGGGGAACAGGAGTACAAAACCACAAACCGGCTCAGTTACTGATCCCCTGCCCCTACATTTTCAGACTGGCAAGACCAGTTAGAGAAAACCTTTCCCAGGGGAATATGATCAACTGTAAAAAAGAAAAGTACTTACAATCTTGGACAAACACAGCCACAGTCCATGATTTTCAGAAGGAATCACAGAACACCCTTCAGAAATAACAAACCGGGACATTTGCATCCCACCCCAGTTGCTGCTGAGATACCATGGTAATGATCATGCTAGAAGGCCTAACTCACTCTGATTTCAGAGCCAAACCAGGCACATCAAGAGTCACCTCCTGCTTTTCTCCCAGTCACTCTGGCAGCGTATCAATTATTACCATGCTCAGATTAGCTCCTGTTTCTAAACAAATACTGGAAAGGTGAATCTCTTCCCCTAAAAACATTCTACAGCATAGTTAGCAATGTGCACTAAATGCTCGTAACCTACAGCCATCTTCCAGAAAATAACTTTAAGGAGCTGTCAGTTCAAATCATCAAGTCTAAACTACTTAACCGTGTATGCAACCTTTAAGCTTCTGTTGAGAGCCAAAGCAGGGAACAAGCTCAGAGGTCTGTAATCAGAGATGCCAGGCAGCAAGACAGCTTACAGACTCGTTTTATATGCACCAAAAATATGTCAGCTCAAGAAGCATCACGGTGTGAGGCAAGATTTCCTGCAAGAACATTTTAGTTACCTGGACCTTGATTTTTCTAATCCTCCCTGGTACTTCCAGCAACCACAGCAGACCATGAAACACCAGTAGAATGGGCACTTCGGCTTTCTCCTGACATGCTTTTTAACACAAGGAGCAAACAAAAGGAATGATTCAGTTTGGAACTTGAGGAGTTCTCCTGCTCCAGAGCTAGCAGGATGCAAAAGGAGCCAGAAGGCCTAATTCAAGTGCCAAAATGTACCTCAGCAGTATCACACATCTTCCGGGAGATGCAGCTTCACTCGGGAAGCTCGTCAGGCAAATGCCACGGAGAGCCAAGGCTGGGATCCATGGAGGGAGCTCCACATGGCCCAGAACCTGCTGCCAGCCCACCTGAGCCTGCTGCAGACTGCTGCCAGCGCGGCTCACATGCTCCATGAGCACTGAGTCATGCTGCTCAGGCTGCAAACCAAGGGGGGATTTGTGTCAGCAGCCCCTGCGAGCAGCGGCTCGCGGCATGCAAACGCACCTGGGAACAGACAGCCACATGCACACGCCACTTTAAGAAAAGAGTGAAGCCTTTTCTTAAAGGCCTCTTTATTTTTAAATTCCTTCAAAACATAAATTAATTTAAACAAATCAGATGCAAAACACCTGCATTTTAAATTCGCATATATTTTACTGTATCAATCACAGCAACCTCATACAGTAAGATACACAAAAATAGAGCATGGTATCACTTCAATTCAACACAGGCTTGTACTACAGGATTCCATGACATATGTACAGAGGACTTCTCTTTTTCAGAGCAGGTATAGGCCCTGCCCTGGTCACCATAAAAATTACGTGGCATCACAGTTTTAGTTATTCACTGTAGTGTGAGGAGCCATATGGAAATTGAACTGGTGAACTAGAAGATACACTGTAGAGCAGCCAAACAGGCATGAAACTGCAGAAGGTGAACAAAACCCAAATAACCACCAAAATTAAAACCACCCTTAGACTGCATTTTAATAGTAAAATTGTTTTTAAATTCTTCACTATATACATAATGTATCTACATTTGTGTCATATTTATATATATATATATATATATATATATTTATAAAAAACATACAAGATTGAAAACCTTAAAATCATTCACCTAAACAATATTAACCCCAACCCTCAGGGTCAGCAAGGCAGTACTTGCCCTTGACATTATGCTCAGCTGCAGTCCCTTGATTCAGAATTTCCCTGATTGTTAAACACACTTTGCTCACTTTGTTTCTTAGTGCAAACTGGACAGTAACTTTTTGTTCTCAGCCCTCTGTAAGACCCAGGTTTCATCTTATTTCCATAATGCTTCTGACACCCAGTTATGGCTAAAATTATTTTAGCTATTTTACAACGCTAGCCTATGTAATTTTCCCCTCTACCTACCTGAAGCCCCCCCACCCCAAAAAATGTAAGACAAATGATCATTCATGCATGTTCCTGTCACACAGGGAGTGATGGACATTGAAGTTGAGAAGCCTAGACTCTAAGAGTGATTCAAAACCCCAAAGTGAATAATTTCAGTGCAAAGTGGACTACAGTTTACATCTCAGCTAGAGTTCTTTACAGATATTTTAAACACATTTAATTCTGCACATCAGATTAGGTTGCCTGATACTTTGTGCTAACTAGCTATAGTTGGAATAAGGGAGTCAGGATTCTTACGGTTTTCTTTTAATAAAAAACTAAAGTCTATTCATAACCAGGTGGTGTTTGGAGGTCAAACTGTACAGAGCCCAACACAAGGGAGTCCTGGCTCTCAGCCAGGGTTCCCAAGTGCTATAGCATGAGACAAAGGTCATCATCTGATTCACATCCATAACTGATGGGTTCACTTGAACAGGAGTCACAAATGAGCTCTGATTTTTAACCAGGCCAGTGCTTTACTTGCTGGACTACACTACAGACAGACTGGCAGTGAATTTGGGAGCAAGCAGAACATTGATACTTACAATTTCCATAACCACAAAGAAAAAGCGTGCACTGAGAGCAAAATCCAGCAATTCTTAGACAAGACTCCACTCAGATGAGCGCCAGCCTTATCAGAGGGAAAAAAAAATGTCAGATTAAAACCCAAGAACTGATCAGAGCCAAGAACATCATTCTGCCACGGTGGCTATAATAAGCTATGAAATACAGTACAAGGAAAAACAAAAAGTCACCTGAACAAATAACCCAGAGAGACTTCATAGTTATAATGATTCTACCACTTTTAAGAACTCAACATATTAAATATTTATTAAAAATAAACTGTTTCCAAATCACCTATTTACAGTACAAAGAACAGTACTTAAACCATGTGCAACAGAAAAAAAATGGACACTCATCTGAGAGGACAAAACTCCAGGCATCATCTGAGTGACACGGATACAGGATCACCTCTTTAAAATACCATACAGTGAAACCCAGAGGGATGATATTGGCAACACTGGAAAATAAAGCACATACTGTCCAGATTCAGGTTATATAAGCTCGAGATAAACAACCAGGAGAGAAGGGGAGAAGGAGGAAACAAAGACAAAAGGAAGAGAGGTCACGGTGTTTGCATTTTGGAGATCAAGAAATGCAGACACACATCAAAAAATAGTCCTTGTTGGCAAAACAAGCCATTCCCATATTTCCTGCACATTTTGAAGTCATACTTTATCAAAAACTGGCAGTGGTTTCATCACTCATAGAAAACAAGAATCTTAATTCTCAGATTTTATTTTCAAATACTGCCTGGTTTTATTTGGGCAAGATATGATATAATAGAAAGGTATGATGTTACTTTTTAAAAATACAACAGCTGCCAAGTTTTAAGGAAAAATGTGCTCTTCTCCCCCATGTAAGTTAAAAAGCAATGCTCATTTAGGAGTTACCTAAATTATAGCAGCATGAAATCTAATGGATCTGCAGCATCTGTGAAGCCACAAAAATCAAGAACTGGCACCTGATCACTGAACCACGGTTCCAAATATCTGGACATGTGATTTTGGCAAGAGGTCAGCGTGGAGTCGGAACATTAGTTAGGATAGCCCTTTCCTCTCCCCCTTCCCTTCCCTTCCCAAACAGACTCTTCCAGTCTATCTGTAAACCACGTGGGACAGCTGGGACGATTTGTAGTTCAGCTGGTTGTTGGGCAGGAACCTGTGCAGGTCGCTCTTCCTGCAGCACGGGTCGTAGTAGTAGGCGCTGAGGCAGGAGTCACACGAGACCTTGGAGCAGAAGGTGCACGTGTTGGCCGCGCCCGAGCGGTTGCAGAAGCCGCAGCGCGAGGTGCCCGAGGGCTTGGGCTTGGAACCGAACTGAGCAGCTCTGTCTTGACTCTGAGTCTGTGACGTGTACTGAGATTTCTCCCTCAGAGCTGAGGCAGGAGACAAGCCATCGCTCGGGAGCGCTTTGATGGAGTAGGAGCTCTGCTTCACTGCTGGGTACTCCTGCCTCGAGCTGAACAGGCTGTCACACTTCTGGCAGACAGAAGCGCCACAGGGCATGCCACAGTGCTGGCACTTGGAAGAAGCTGTCTCTTTGGCTAGGTGGGTGCGCTTGTGGTAAACAGGGTTGGCATCGCTTTTTAACAGCCATACATCAGGCTTAATAGCATCTTGTCTTTTAAAATTTAACACGCTTCTAGAATCAGGGTCAGTATATAAATCTAAGTCCTCTTGAGCAGAAAAATAGGAGCTGTAAGGGACATTTGTTCTCAGCATGCCATTGTGATGAGAGGAAGTTGGCAAGTATTCATCTGAACAGCCGTGGGGGGAGCTGGACATGGTCAGCAGAGAGGGCGAGGGACGGATGATTTCGTCTTTAATGTCATCTTCTGCATCCACCAAAATCGGCTCCTTCCTGAGGCTCAGCGAGCTCATCAGAGGTGGCTTCTTACTCTCCCAGTAGCTGTCATACGCATCCACTGACTTGGAAGGCTTGCTGACCTTTGGCTTGTAGTAGTCCTTGGAGGCGCGCTCGCTGGCGGATTTCTGGAGCACCATGCGCGCCATGGACGTGTTGAGGCTCTCCTTGCACTCCAGGCGCCGCCGCATGGCCTCCGAGCAGCCCCGCACGTCCTCGCTGCTGCTCTTGCGCTCCTGGACGACATCCACCTCGGAATAACCCTTGTCCTTCACCTGCAGGTGGATCTCCAGAAGCTGCTCGCATTCCACTTTGGCCAGGAAGAGCTCAAATGAAATCATTTTCACCTGAATGGCGTCGACCTGCTCTTTGAGCTTAAACGTTGTCCCCAGCTCCTGGACATAGCCCATGTAGTTCAGAATCTGCCTCACGTCATCTTCCATTAGAGCAGACTTCACATAATAAACAAAGGGTCCAGTGTAGGTCTGAGGGGCCCGGGGGAACAAAAGGAAAACTAGGTTACAAATTCAGTGGTGGATGAGACGTTCAGATAATTCAGCGACAGAGACCATATAATTAAACACAGCAATAATGACTCTGAACACATGCAACTGCCTTGGCAAGATGAGCTCCATTTCTGCAACCCTCCTGCTCAGCAGATGGAAATTCCACATGAGGGAAATTCAAAGTAGGAGAGTTTTCATTCAATTTAAAATCCTGATTAGCATAATGTCCTCCCTGGTGATTTAAATCGCTCTGCTCTGCACTGACATTAACTTTAATCCACACCGGACATGTTTGAATTCACAAGTGTCTACCATGAAAGGCAAAAAGGCCAGGATTTGGGAACTACCCCACGCAGGGACAAGGTGGAGCTAACAGGAACTCAGAATTACTGGAGGAGTGCCAAAGTCCAATTCAGCTTTAAATATGCTTGAGGTGCACCCTTCTTTGTGTACTGTTACTATGCAGTTTCAAATGTTAGTTTTATTTAATTTAATATTAAACTTCCACTAAAAGAGCCCCAAAAGCAGAGACATGAGTTTCTGCTAGCTGAAATCCCCTCAGCACCTGGCACACCTGAGGGATATGCTTAGCCCAGTCCAGCCTGTTCTGAGTGCAGGCAGGAGCAGTCTGCCCACCACAGGCAAAAGATAAAACACAAAACTCAACTGCAGAGAACTCCCAGTGGGACTGCAGCACCCAACACCAGCAGTGAGGTCCCACTTTTCCCTCTGGGAACCTGCCTTGGGTAGATACATTTGAAAGCACCTTAAAATCAAAACATCAGGAACTGAGCACTGACAAGTAGATCAAAGATACTCTGAAAACAACCCCTTTGCAGAAGTTCCTCCACCATTATCATACAACTTGTGGGAACCTCAGCAAAGCATCCACTCGAACACATGCCCTGGGTTTAATACTTGTGTCCAGTAGCAGCTGTGGCAAGACAAATCAACCTCAGTCAGCTCGAATCCAGCTTGACCACTCATCACAGTGAAAGCCTCCCCAAGTAAAAATGAAACAGTGCAGCAGGGGAGGCTGAACAACAACCTTGAATAAGTTCTTCTACTTTATACACACTCTAGTTGCAGAAAGTGCTTGTACTTCTGCTCTGGGGAAACTCTCATCAGATATTCTCATCTCTCAAACTTCACTTATTTTACACAGGAACTTTCCTATGGCTTCTGTTTACCTGCTGTAATATATATAAATATATATATATATATATAATGCTATAAATGGAAAAAAGAGAAGACTTTAAAGGAAACAAATGAAATGAGTTAACAGAAAGAGAAATAAATCATGTTCTTGCTATGGCTACATAAAAAAGTCTTACCTTAATGTTTTTGAACTCCTTTTTCCAGGGGTACAGAAAGAGATTAATCCCAACTGTCTCGAGCATGTTGAATGCATTATGGAGACAATGTAAACTTGAGGATTTCACAGATCTCAATGAGTTTTCAGCCATCTCATAAAATTTTATCAACCGGAATCTATAAAAGGGATCAATTTTGGGAAGGCAAAGTAAGGCTGCTGCTGCCACTCGCAAGTACTCATCGTTGATAGGACGCTGCTTGTTGTCAGAGGCATTCAGTTTGCATTCGTGGAACTGTACATACTTCCTAAATAAATCGTCTTTATATTTTGTATCCATTGAAATCAGATTTTCCCTCTGCTGGGGGCAGCTACCTCCTCTCTTCCATGGTTATTTGGCAGTGGGCTGGGTATCTGGTGTTAGGAATCTTCAATGGCAACTGGCCTGGAATAAAAACTGAAAACAAACACAAGTCATGCCAGGTGCACACACCCCAGACATGCCCTGCCCCTCGGGGCTCTGTAACACGGTCACAAAGCTGCAGCTCCCTCACAGCCTCTGCAGGACTCCGGAAAGGCACAGGAGCCACAGAAATGCCACTGTCCTGCTTTCCAACACAATCCCCACCCATTTTCCAGGTCCCTGCCCATTTTGTGAAAGCTCTGCTTTTCCCCCTCGCCTCCTGCAGCACAGGACTGTCCCTAGGCTGAGCAGGTTTATTGACTTTGCCTTTTGATTGCTAACATTTTCACTGACACTCCTCCTGCTGGTACCCCAGCGCAGCTGGGGCAGCTCTGCAGGACCCACTCATGACTGCTGCAAGCCACAGCCCAAATTCCAGCGGAAAGCTGGCAGCTGCAAACACCACTGGGATCTTTTCAGCAAGAAAGAAACACCTGCCCCCTTCAGCTGCGTTATGGGAACTGAGTAAAACCATTTCTGTGCTTCTGTCAGGTACGCTTCTGTTTGCAGGGATGGCTGCTCTTATGGCTATACTGATCTGCATTTCCAGAGCACTGAGCTCACACACGGAGCCCAAACAGCTGGTGACAAAACAATCTCCCAAATGCTGCTTTACCAGAAGCAAGGTAATTCACAGGCCAACAGACTCCTCCTGCAATGCCTCAGGAACCTGTGATCACAAAGCAGACCACAGGCTTTGTTTACTACACGAAAAGACAAACCTGCTCTTGACCTGAGGGGAGAGGAGCTGGGATAGTTCAGTGCTCTGTTTCAGATGCAGTCAGTCTCAAACAGCATTTCAGAAAAGACTCTTCACCCAGTATTAACTGCAGCTGCTAGAACACCCATCAACACTCGTGTTAGAGGAAAATAACTTCCTAACTGAAGGAAAGGAGCCAAAACACAAAATACCAACAACCAAGAGGCCAGGGAAACAAACAAACAACAAAATCAACAGCCAGGCAGTTAACATTCCTTGATGAAAGGCTGTGCTCAGTGCCAGCCCCGTGTGGGGAAAGTTAAGTAGCAGTTCTGCTTCTCCTCCAAGGCACACACGCTCCTGTCAAGAGACAGGCTGTGAATCACAGGAAATGTGGAGTGCTAAATTAACATCTGAGCATAAGGGCCAGGAGCAGTCCCTTCCCTCCCCACGTTCCTCTGCAAGTTGTGCAGCATGAAGTCTGTGGACAAAGACAGCAGAGCCTGTTCCTTGGCAAGAAGAGCTGCACACGAGAACTGCAGAGAGAGATCTTTGTCTGGCACGTCAGCAGAACACCCCCAGGACACGGAGAGATCCTGTGCTGGCAAGGAGCTGCATTCAGCACCACAGCCCTGCCATCCCCACTGCCAACAGCCACCAAACACACCTCCTGGCCACACGTGAGGCACGGCAGGGTCAGCGAGCCCCAGGTGATGGGAGAGCCCTCATCGAGGCTCCCAGAGCCCTGCCAGCCCTGACTGTACCCCGTGCCTGCCACCCGAGCCAGGGCACAGCACACTGTGCCAGAGCACAGCCTGGCAGCCCTGCCAGAGCTGCTCCAGCACAGAGCTGCGGGCAGCACGGCCTCCCCGTGCCGGCAGCCCACCCAGCAGCAACATCCATGGTTACAGGCTCTGGAGAGCTCACGATGCGAGCAGGCATGGATAAATATAGGTTTCAGCAGCTCCCCGACTGGCAGAACGCACAGAGGAACGAGGCTGCTTTGCCGCAAGGTGTTGACGCCAAAGGCCAACGTTTCCCGGAGCTGTGAGAACAGAAACTCCTGATCAGAGTCCAGTGCCAGCTGTTGAGATAAGAGGATGCTTCTAACCATGTCCAGGGCCAACCTCACCCGAGAGAGCCGACTGCTCTGACCGCGGGGTTGTACAAAACCCTGGGAAGCAGCAAGGCACAACAGGGCAAACCCGCCCTGCTCCCACGGTGCACCCTCCGCCCGCAGCGCAGCCGCTCCCGCCGCGCCC
>JAYDZK010000070.1:13789934-13818158 GCA_034509185.1 Euphonia xanthogaster | reverse complement strand
CTCTGTGAGGGTGAAGAGGAGTTCTGGGACCCCAGAATGCCTCCTTCCACCTCCAGAGCAGTAGAAAGCAAAAAAAATCCCACTTTCCTCTTGTGTCACTTCAAACCTATCTGATAGAAATGTTCTCACGATTCTGTGATCTCCTGCATCCCCCTCAGCCTCTGCAGGAGCACTCCCAGCATCTGAGCGTGCAGCCCCCGGAGGAGGCAGCCAAAGCTCAGCCCTTCCAAAGTGTAGCAGCCAAACTCTTCTTTTGGCTCTTTCCTTAGCTAGAGAAAGCTGGAAAGCAAACAGGAGCTGGGCAGAGTGCAGGGAAAGGCCTGTTCTGGAAGCCAAGGGTGGGGTGGCCCTTCCTGATTTGGGCCAGGGAAGGATCAGAGAGGCTGGGATGGCTCACAGGGTGACCAGCAGGGACAATGTGGGTGTCCCACTGGTGCTAGCTGGGATGCAGGAGGCCGCGGGAGGTGGGTGAGGTTTTCCCTGCCCGGACAGGGGCAGCAGGTGCCGTGCAGGGCTCAGCCTGTCAACAGGCAGTGCCGGGGAAAGCCTCTGTCCATTAACAGCTCGCCAGAAGGAGCGGGGCTCACAAACAAGCTGCAGGTGTAGCTATTGTTTTCCTGCCTGTGGGCTATTGACATGAGCAATAATCTCAAATTAATCTTTAATCGGCTGATGAACTGAGAGTGTGGGGCTGGGGGGGTGTGAGCCTTCCCATGCAGGGAAAGCACAGCAAATGCAGAAGGAAAGGGCTGGGCAGCCCTGGGGAGGCTGGGGGGCTCAAACAAAGGTGATGTCTCCTGGGATGCAGGTGGTCTGGGTGACCACACCGTGGTCCTGCACTGTCTACACTCACCTTTCCAAGCATCCCCTCTCCCAGCCAGTGCCCCTGGCTGCCCCCAGAGCAGCGGGACAGGGGCACAGGGTGATGCCCACCTCACCACAGGAGCAGGGGCACCGGGTGATGCCCACCTCACCACAGGAGCAGGGGCACCGGGTGATGCCCACCTCACAACAGGGGCACCGGGTGGTGCCCACCTCACCACAGGGGCACAGGGTGATGCCCACCTCACCGCAGGGGCACAGGGTGATGCCCACCTCACCACAGGGGCAGGGGCACAGGGTGATGCCCACCTCACCACAGGGGCACCGGGTGGTGCCCACCTCACCACAGGGCTGCACCAGCCCCAGCGCAGCAAAGGCCACCTGCCACAGAGCTGGTGTCATTATTCATCACCTGGGGATGGGCACCAGGGCCAGCAGCAGTGAGCTCTCCACAATCAGAGGGAGCCACCAGCCTGTGCCCGCTGCACAACAGCAAAGCTGTGCTGCAGCTCATTGGAGATCTGCCTAGAAAATCATCAGAAAGTATTTTAAACCTAGCATAATGCACGTATGTACAGATCACCTTCTCTTTTACTGGGCTCCCTGAAAGCAATGCGAGGCCTGTTTTACTTTCCCAGTGAAAAGGCTCACGTTTCACATGGAGGAGATTGGCGGCTCCCGAGCTAATTAGCCTGGGTTTCCCTCCACCTCCGCATTTTCCACGCAGGGTTATGCTGGCGGCGCTGTGTCTGTGGCTGCCCCGGGAGCACGGTGCTGCACATGGAGCCTCCTTTGCCACGATGTGCTGCAGGCAGAGCGGGGCAGGGCGAGGAAGTGGCGGCGTGTTGTGGCACGGAGTCACGGCCGGTATAAAGAGCTTCAAGGGCCTGCATTATGTCATTACTCAATTAGCCTGCTGGTAATAGCACTTCATTAGAGAGACAGTTCCTATTCACTGGCCTTAATCCACTTTCTAAAGCCAGGGCTAGAGCCATTGATCGCTCTTCCCGCTTTCCTGATGAGGCAGAAAGTGGTTTTGGAGAGTGGCCCTGCCCGGGCAGAGTGAGGAGTGACCCTGCTGCAGTGGCCAGGGCAGCCTCTCTGAGACAGGGGTGGCAGCAGGCAGCCCCGGCAGCTAGGGCATGGCAGAGCACCTGCCCCTCTCAGAAACCAGCCTATTACTCGGGGAACAAGAGAGTTTTGGTGTCAAGCCATTGGGCATGGGCACTGCCTGCCCAGCCTGAGCCTCGCTTCAGCCCACGGGGGCAGAAGGAAAGGCTACCCCTTCTATTTCTCTTTTCTTTCCTTTTATTTCTCTCTTCCTTTCACGCAGGCTGTGTGACCGGCCGTGCTCGGGGCAGGAAGCGCTGAGTGTCAGGAGAGGATGCCGGGGACCGAGGCCGGCGGTGCCGCCGAGCCGAGCTGCCCCGCCCGCCGGGGCTCCGGGCTGAGCGGGCAGGAAGCGCTCCGAGCCCTTCCCGTGTCTGTGGAGGCATCTGCGGCCATCCCAGGGGGTGCCAGAGCAATGCAGAGCTGCAGGGAGCTCGCAGCCCAGCCCAGGGCAGCCCCGCAGTGCTGGGAAATGTTCCCTGTGTCCCGCCCCTCCAGCTGGTCCAGCCTGTGGGTCCTGCAGGGACCTGGTCCCCCAAGTCCCCCCACCACAATGGCCAGGGCATCCTCAGGGGTGGCCCCGTGCCTTGGGGCCTCAGCCTGCCACAGCCTCATCCACAGCCAGCCACCTTCCCAGGGCATCCATCAGCCAGGTGCCCCCTTCATGGCCTGCTGCCACGGCAGGAGCTGGGCTTCCCCATCCCATAAAAAATAACCTTTGCTAGACTCGAGAAAGATTCATCTCAGGGCAGAAGTTACTTTGTGTCAAAAGATGTACTGGGGTAGAAAAGTTTACTGCCCTGGTTACAGCAGCTGCTGTCTGTGAT
This sequence comes from Euphonia xanthogaster, assembly GCA_034509185.1. Classification (NCBI taxonomy): domain Eukaryota; kingdom Metazoa; phylum Chordata; class Aves; order Passeriformes; family Fringillidae; genus Euphonia; species Euphonia xanthogaster. The sequence continues at coordinate 13,815,399 of JAYDZK010000070.1, read as the reverse complement.
CAATATAATACAAATTTTCCCCCCTAAACTTCACTTCACAGCAATAACCTTCCACCATCGCTTCCACAGAGCTGGAGGGCAGCAACGTGGGCCTGCACTGGCTGGAAAAATTCATAGCTGTTGGTAGCTGTGACTCAGATGAGGGCCTGAATGCAGACACTCTGGGAGACGGCAAATGGTTTCCTTCAAATGCTCTGCAGAGCATCCCGGGAGAAACAGCAACTGGCACGTGCCTGTGGGACAATCCCTGCAGGGGACAAAGGGAGGACTGGCATGTCACACACTGTCACCCAGAGGAAACTCCAATTCTTCCCCAATTTAAGCAAACACCTTGTTTTCATTCAAAGCCTTTTGCCATTTCATACTGCTGGCTACTTCTCTCCGAAAGGAAATAGCTGTCCCATAAATAAAGGGTGGTGGGAGGGGGCGTGGGGGAGGCTGTGAGCACAGACTCAGGGAGCTTTTCCTGGCGTGCCCCAGCTCAGGGCTGCACAGCACCAGGGCAGAGATGGTCCCTGCTACAAGGTGTGCCAAGGAACTGCTCGGACATGGCCACACCTGGGACATCCCCAGCCTCCCCTCCTCACCCCCTGCATGCTCCCCACGAGCCCCCTCCCAGCCAGCCCAGCTGGGGGCTGCACTGAGGGCAGTGAGCCCTGGGCAGGGCTCCTGGCACCGGAGCTGTTCCTGCTGCAGCAGGAGCCTGGGCTGGGAGAGACCTGCAAAAGCTCCACGTGGCACTGAGGGAGGGCACAGCAGGGCAGAGAACAGCTGGGTGCTGCAGGTGTCACATTCCCACTCCTGCTCTGCATCCTTGGTCATGCAATGGTCTCCACAGGCACCCTTTCCTTGCACAGTGGGAACACCACAGTGCAGCCACAGCCCTAGGGAGCTCTCCCAGCCTGCTGCTGGGAGCTGGTGCACACAGCAGATGAGCCAGAAGATGAGAAGGGGCACCTGAACCAGGACCCTCCCAGGGACCCTCCCCAGTCAGGGCTTAGCTGGCTCTTGGTGGAGGATGGAGATGAGAGGTGGTGCCCACCCAGGGAGGTGCCCCCAGTGGGTGTTCAAATGGCCGTGGTGCCAGGCTGCAGGAGGACAGTGTGTGGCCTCTCTGGGAGAGCATGAAGATCTTGGATGTCTGTTATCACCGAGGAGCAGGGAAAATACTGTGATTAAACAGAAGGAAAATAATAATGGCTAATGCTTCCAAAAGTAATTTGGGGAGTCTCAATTTAGAAAGCCAAAATTGAGCTCCCTTGAAGAGACAGTTTTCCAGAGGCTTCTCCAAGACGTCTGGAGGAGTCATCCGTCGTCTGGCACCAGCAGGATTTGCCATTTCTAGGAGCTGTGGCTGGGAAGTGATGGTTGAGATTCCAGCCTGGCGCTGGGGCTGCCCATCCCCGCACGAGGAGCTGCCCCACAAACCAACCCTGCAGCTTTGGGGTGCTCGGGCTGTGCCAGCAGCTCTGGGCTGGTGCTACCCCCAGCTCGGGATGTTACCATGAGAGAGCTTTCCCAAAATAGTCCCTGGCAGCCCTCCACGCTCTGTGCTGGGCCGAGTGTCTCTGAGCTGGCTCCCAGCTTCCCCGCAGCCCCGGGGGGAGGAGGAGCCTCTCCCTCTGCACCGCCTCGGCCCCTCTGCCCCACTCCCTGCCTGGGGCAGGGCCCCCCTCCCCTGCTGCTGCCCGGCTCTCCTGATTCCCAGCTGGATGAGTCTGTGTACATAAAATTAGCACCCTTGCAGGAGGCTGCCAGGGAAGCCTGCCCTGGGAGGCTGCAATGGGAAGCAGATGCTCTGTGATTAAGCCCACATGGGCAGGGCAGTGCTGCCCCCCAGTCAGGGCCACTGTGCCCGGACCAGGGCCTGGGGGCACTGCCCGAGAGGGATGGCTCAGGCTGGGGGGCAAGGGAGGGACCAGATGGGCAGGGCTAGGAGGGCTGGCAGGATGGGCTGGGCAGTGCTGCTGTGTGCCCACAGGGATGCCCAAGGAAACGGGCTCGAATACCAGCACAGCTCCCTGGGGGAGCCAAGGTGCACTTGTCAGCTCCATCAGGCTGAGAGAACTGGGTGAGATGAGGGCTGGGAGCAGCAACCCAACGGCTCATGCTGCTGGGGATGAAACCACGGAGGCCAGGAAGGCAAGAAGAGGCGTCTGCAGAGCAGCTCCAGCACAGCATCCCCAGCCAATGCCATTTGCAGCTCACTGGTAGCATCTGGCCCCAGGCAGCAGCCCGACTCCCCAGCACTGCCCTGGTCCCTCAGACACTGCCTCTCCTCCCTGCAGCAAGGGCTGAAGCCCAGTTCCAAGGTCCAGGGCCCGGTGACCCTGTCCGGGCCCCTCTGCAGGCAGTGGGGATGTGGGTTCTGCCTGCAGGGAAAGCCCTGTGGAGAGGGAGAGCTCTGTAACCTGAGCACCTTTCCCAGATAACATCTCGGCCAGGGGGGGCCCTTTGCCAGGTCAGGTCGCAGGGGGCTCCCTGACCCCTCTGAGCACCAGACAGGGACCCCGGCACCAGGGGCAAGGGGAAGGTGCTCGTTGGTGCTGCCAGCTCTGTTTCTTCTTCTGTTCTTCCCTTTCATGGTTTTGTCCCTGAAGGGGGGAAGTCCCCACTTATCTCCTGCCCTTTCCAGCCTCCCCAGCACAGTTTCTCCAGCCTTGCAAGAAGGGATGGCCATTTCTGTTTCTTCTCAAGGCATTTTTCCACCCACCCGCTCTGGCCCTGGTGGGAATTGTCAGCTTTGAGATAACGAGAAGGATGGATTGTCGTACAGGATGTTGCACGAAGCCCAAGTGTTATTTGCAGGCAAGTTTAATAAGTAATAATAAGGAGAGAGAACTCCAAAGGAAGTAACCTGGTACAGCAGACAAGGCAGATTTATCAACGAAGGGAGGAAATACTCCCCAGAAATGAATCTGGCATGAGTTCCTGCACACCAGTCCCACGATCCTGTCTGCCACCACAGGCAACTCTTATCTGAAACAGTCCAGTGTTTAAAATAGACTGGAAAATAAATAGTCTTCCAGCACGACTGATCCTCCAGAGCCTGCAGTTCATCCCAGCAGCATTTACAGTTTTCTCTGGAGTGTTTCCGACATGTACTTCAAGACCTTCCAACTCTTTTCTCCTCCCCTGCTTGTGACATTAATGAACCTTTAGGGATTCTTAAAGCACATTTTATGTGGATGTATTTTAAGCAGGAGAAGGAGAGCGGTTCCCAGCCCGGGGAGGATGCAGAGTGGCTTTGTGAGGCACACTCCAAACAGGAATCCATCAAGCGCCAGGGCTGAGTGTGGCTGCGGCAGCTCGCTCGCGTGAAGTTGTTTAATATTCATTGTTCACAGCTGTGTCACCCTAATAGAGTATTTTATTGTTTTTCCAGTTGTACTTAAACCCATCATTCATTATCCTGCCCAGCCAGCCAGTGCCTCACCTTTAATTGATGACACCAGACAAAATGCCTGGTCAAAGTTTCCAGTCCCTCCACCACAACTGGGACTGACTCCCTGCCACCCCAGACCCTGCCAGAGCAGCCTGGCCCCTGTGGGTGACCTGGAGGACAAGGGGGACACGGCCACCAGGAGCTCTGGCTCCCCGTGGTGCAGCTCACGGGCAGCAGGGGCTGTGGCAGCAGACCTGGCACGGGGCACTGGGTGTCCCTGGGCTGGGACATGAGCCCAGGCAGAGACACCCTGAGGGGCCAGGGTGCCACAAGCCACCCACTGGGTTGTGGGGAGGATGAGGCTGGGTGGCAGCAAAGCCCCTGGGGCCATCCCCACCCTCCTGGAGAGCGAGTGCCTGGGGCCATTGCCCTGGCTTGGCTGAAGCAGCAGGGACCAGTGAGCAGGGCTGGCAGAGGCAGAGGGGAGCCCCCAGCAGCCCCAGCTCTGGCAGCAAGGGTACCTCACACAGGTAGCCCTCACCGGCTCCGACAGCTCCCAAATGAACCTTTTTGGCCAGCAGAGCCACCTCCCCATGCTGTCCCTGTGTGCCAGGCTGGCCTGTCCCATGTCCTACCCCGAGCCCCCACAATGCCCACCTGCCCACAGCCCCACACGTGACAATCTCGCATGGCAACAAACCGAGTGACCAACTGTGTTTGCAGGAAAACAGCCTCTTTGGCAGGCAGGGAGGGTTTCCTGCTCTGTGTAAGGACTGACAGACTCTCTACAGTAGTTAAAAGGGACAGCATTAAAAAGAAAGGACTTAAACAACCCCAAAGTGAAGGGCCTGTAATTTATTTACTCCCCTCAATGAATACTGGTTGCAAATCACTGTATAAAAATAACTCCTTTCTCCAACTTTTGATCTCTGATATTCCTGTATTTCCCTGGGGAAAATGTAAATCTATGAACTTATTACTAATGTTTCCTGTCCCTGACAGTGGAGCCAGTTGATATTTTACTTGAGAAGCTGAAGAAAAAAAAAAGGCAGCATAAACTTAATGACTGCAGACTGTTTCCAATCTTAGTTTCACTTTTCAGATGTAGAGTTTCCATCTTACAACAGGGAGAAGGAGATTTTTAAATAAAACATGATTTAACTTTAGCCAAACTTCCTCCTAGTGTTTATGCTTTTGGCTCGGGGTTTGATCTGGTTAAAGCTGGTTCCCTTTGAAGCAGCCCCGGCTCATCACTGCTCACCATCACCACGGCTTGGAAATTGTCTGTTCCGCTTCTGGATCCCAGTGGCCCGGCCTCTGGCTGCCTCGTGCCCTCCTGCCCTGCCCTGCCGAGCCTCGGGCAGCAGCACCCAGCTCCTGCTCACCCACGTGGGCAGCGGGCAGGGCGGGTGACGCTGCGCTGGCCCCTGCACTGGCTGGCATCCCCTGGCACTGCTGGGCACCCGCCTTGGCCACGGCATACCCGGCTGGAAAAAGCAGCTCCGGGGCACTGCTGCCCCAGGCACGGCCCTTCGGTAGCCCCAAAGCCATGTGCAGGAGTGGCTAGTGGGGAAGTGCAGAGCAGGAACTCAGGAGTTCAAAAGATATGTGGAAAGTTTCCAAATTGTCTCATTTTAGTGTGTTCCCCCCACAAAAGAAACATGTTTCCAAGCAGGCTTGGCTTGGAAGTGCAACTCTTTAGTGGCAGCTCTGCTGCCCAGGTACAGAAAAATCCCCAAGCTTGTTCAGGTTTTTTCCTATTTCTGGATAGAAAAAAATCCCCCAGAAATGTCAGAGCAGAGGAGACAACATCCTGGCAGCAGCAGGCAGGCAGCGCAAGCCTGGCCCTGCAAAAACGGCCCCTCGGGCGTCCCCCTCCTGTCCCCACCCTGCGGGACGGCCCCAGGGGCACCCTCAGCTCCTCTCCTCGCTCTGTGCCCACCCTGCAGGGCCCTGTCCCTCTGTGCCCACCCTGCAGGGCCCTGTCCCTCTGTGCCCACCCTGCAGGGCCCTGTCCCTCGGCACTGCCCGCTCGGGGCTGGGAGCTGTGCTGGGCAAGGGGAGGTGCCCGTGCAGGCAACTCAGCTCCTGCAGGAGCAACTCAGGAGCTGCTCCAGCTTCAGCCAAAACACAGGGAATAAAAGGAACTTTAATGGGGTCTAAGTTGAGCTGTGCACCCTGGAGGATTCCCGGCTGCCTCTGCTGGTGTCAGATAAATCGCCCTGTGACTGCAGTAATGTTTAACATCCCCTCTCATTATCTCTCTGGCATCCCGGGCTCCTGCAGGGATTGCAGCCAGGCCTCAGCCATGTCTTCCCCCAGTCCCCATCCCGCTGGCTGGGCTGCAGCAGCACTGGGACAGCCATCCCACTGCTTTGGGGGCATGGTAGGAGACAGTTGGAAGCACCCTACTTCTATTTTCATTTCCCCTCCTGGTAAGTAGAGCTCGGCACAAATCCACTTCCCAAACGTGGCCAGCCCACGGGCACAGGGCCACAGCAGGTCCTGGCAGCACCCGCAGGGTCCAGCAGCACCCACAGCTCTGCACAGCCCCTGGCCCACGCCAGCCAAGCTTTCCTCCACTGATCCTTACATGCCTAAATAGGCCAAAGAAGAGAAGGAAAAGCCCTGGGGAGGAAATGACCCATCCCCAGCAACCCTCAGCGCACATTTCCTCTGCCCAGTGGCCAGGAAGGGCTCGAGTGGATAGTGGGGCCATCTCCATGCTGAGTCCTGCAGCTCTGGCTCCCAATCCTGTTTTCCAGCAGGGAGCCCACTTTGACACGCCGTGGTGCAGGGAACACATCAGCTCCCCCAGGCTTCAAGCACCCTTTTTACCATATCCACCTGGATCTGCAGTGGGAATGGCCAGAGAGGCCTCTCTTCCAAGGCTGCCAGGCTGTGCTGCAACCACATGTGGGCTCATCCCCCAGCCGTGGAATTCCCTCTGAGGCCATAAAGTGAGCTGGGAGCCTGGCTGCATGGCTTTGGGATGAGGCTGTGATGTCCCTGGAAGCTGTGGGTCAGCACTCCAGGCAGTGGGGATGTGTTGCTGGGCTCTCAGGGGAAGGCCTGGCTGCTGAGGAACAAAAGTGAGAATTCCCCTCCTGGCTGCCAGCCTCGGTGGCTGCTCCACCAGGACAGAGCAGAGGAGCAGGGGGGCTGTGGGAGGTCTGGCATGTCTGGGCTAATTCAAGCTGGGGCTTTTGCAGGTGCACTGGTCACTTAGAGGACTCAGGGTTTCACAGGCAGCCCCTCTTCAGCCCCCGAGGGGCACAGGGAACCACAAGTCATGCGAGAGGTTTCCATGTTTCCCCAAAGTCCAGCACTGCCCGTGTAGGTGGAGCAGGCAGCGGTGGGTGAGCAGGGACCCCCCTGCACCCCGGGGTCTGCAGCCCTGCCCCACAGCCCCCGCTGCACCCTGCCAGGGCAGCCCGATGCTGAGTGAGTGGGGAGCTGGAAAGTTTCCTGCATACCAGCGTTAGCAGGAATGTTATTTACTGAGCGAGGGAGAGGTCTGACAGCCGAGAGCGGCTCCCGGCCGGCTCTTCCCCATGTATGGACGTGGCCCGGTGTTACTCAGCAGGATGCGGCACAGACGGAGGCTCCGGGACGGCTCCCTCCCCTCTCGGGCAGCGCCCCGGGCTGCCCATGGGCTCGGGGCACAACGGCACCGTCCGCCTGCCCCGGCTGGGCCGGGATCGCCCCTCGGCATCCCCGCGGCTCAGCAGGACTTTGTGGAAGCGAGGGGACACGGGTGGGACGTGACGGCCAGCATGTGGCCCCGGGGATGCACCAGGGCGAGGGGAGGCTGCCTTCCCTGGCAGCAGGATGAGAGGAGCATCACGCCGAAAAGAAACCCAAACCCACCCTTTCCCTTAATAAGCCTCGTTCAGCTCAAAGCAAATATTTTTATAAAAGCGGGATTTCACTTCCCATTTGTATTTCTGACATTTGTTGGAAACTGACAGCGCGTTCAAAGGGAAACGCTGTTTCCCGAACCTGCGGACTTTTCCCAGCCCCGGGGAAGCCCGCCCGTGTCCCTCCTGCGCCCGGGGCTGCCCGCAGGTGGGGGATGCCCACCGCCCCCAGCCTCCCTCCTCCCGCTCGGGATAATTATCGGTCACAGAGGGGCGGATTCCCTGAGTCACAGGCACATCCGAAGGCCCTGCTCTTCTCCCGAGGGCTTCAAAGGCTTCGCAAACAGGAATAGCTGCAGCCCCAGAGTTAAGTCAACAGAGCCTCCTCTGCCGGGGGGACGGGCACGGGCGCTGCAGGTCTCAGACCCCTACAAGCGCGCCGGGCTGTCCTGGCTGGTGTCCCCCGTGCACGGACAAGCAATTAAACACAGGCACTTTTCTTCTCCCTCGCCCAAACTCTGTTGTTCCACCCCCCGCTCTTGGATTCTCTCACTGCTTCCCCTGCCCCGTCGTCCCGGGGCTGCCGATGCTCCTGGAGCAGCCCCCGCCGGCTCCGGGAGCAGGCGGGAAGGGAGAGGCGATGGAATTAGCCCTGAGCAGGAGGCACTGTGAGGGTGGCTGAGCAGATGCGAGCGTTTCCCAGCGGTGACTGGCCGGGGAAGTTCAGCGTGACTCATGTGCTTCCCCGGGCTCTGAATCGCAGCATTGTGCTGAGAAATCACAAACACGCTGGCACGATCCCGGCACAGCCACATCCCTCCTGGGTGCCCGCAGCAGCGCAGCCTCCTCGGAGCCCCGAGGGGAGCGCTCTGGGGAGCACAGCAGCAGCTTCTCCCGAAGCCGCCGCCTCCTCCGGGGCCGGGCTGGCTGCTCTGGCAGCTCAGAGACCTCAGAGCTCTCAACCAGCTACTTCAGATCGCCTCTCTTTTCCTTGGCATCCTGGGAAGCGAGCACGGCGCACAGGCAGCCGTGCATACGTGTGCTCCCTCAGCAAACAAGTCGGGGAAAAAAAGGAGCCAAGAGGAGGCTTCTCGCGGCGCCCCTCTGCCAGCACCACACCTCCCCGCGTGCCGAGTACACAGTTTATTTTCCTTCCCATTAAAGTCTCCGCACCAGCCTGGCTCTGGGAAACTCAATTTATGCGCAGAGCTCTGGGTATATTATTGCTAGCGAGAACAGAGCGGGGCAGTCAGCGCGGAGGCGGCTCCGGGGCCGAACAAGCCGCTCTTTGGTTTCGCGGCAGCAGCGCCGAGCGGGGACGGGAAGTCCCCGTGCAGACAGAAAGTCTGGGGCTCCGCCGCCACGGCCACGGGGGCTCGGGGGCCGCAGCCCCGCCGGGCAGACCGAGGGAAGGCGGCTGCTCCGGGGCTGGAGCCTGAGCCCCCCTCAGGGCACCCCCTGCACATCCCGGGATAACGCCGGGGCTCCCCGTGGCACGGAGAATGGAGCCACCCTCTGCCAGCTGGGCACTGCGCGGCACAGCTAAAAACCACAGGGTGGAGGGACGAGGGGGGATGATTCTGAGCACCCCCAAACCGCGGCCTGTCCCCGTGAATGCCCTGAGGGCTGGGAGGACGGGGCTGAACCCAAGGCAGATCCATGCACAGGGCATTCCCAGCATTGTGCCAGGTGCTTTCCAGCTGCTGCTGTGTGCCTGAGCTGGCTGCACCAGTACCTGCTGTACTTCCCCCCTGCAGGGCTGGTGCAGTGCAGGGAAAAGCCATGCCCATGCTTCTGCCACAAGCTCCCACCTGGCCTCCACCACCTCCTTCTACCCTGTCCCCCTCTAGGCCTGCTGTGTGTGACCTCAGACAAGCCAAATCCCAAACGGCGTGAGCAGGAGGTGACCTGCCATCCCACAGCTGGTTTTTCCTTGCTCTGCAAGGTTACAATAGCTCCTTGTTCCTCTGTGCGCCCCACTCCTCTCCTGTATCACATCCTACACGGCCGCTTTGCAGTGACCTCATCGTTCTTATTTTCCATGCCTCCTGCTGAAACCAAGGCCACATTCTGTCCCAGCCTCTGCCCCGTGCTGTCTCCTGGGGGTGCCGGACAGGAGGGGGTCTCCAAGTGCCTCCTGCCCCCTTGTCCCTGCACCCACGGGGCCCACACAGCCAGAGCCAACCTGGGGAGGTTTGCAATTGTGGGCCATCTGTGAAATCCATTTGCAGCTTTTTCTTGCATTTTTAACCCCTTTATCCCCACCTAGCCTCAGTCTGCCCTGGGGTGCTGAGCAGCCCCTCGCAGCTCCAGCCTTTTCTCTGGGGCACATGGTGACTCTGCAGGCTCTGCCCCATGAGGGACCTCACCCCAGATGTATTTGGTGTCAGGCACCTCTTCTGTTTCACAGACCATAAATGCCTTGGAAATCTGTGCATCAAGGCTGCTTGGTGGCCCTGCACATGGGGTTTCTCTCACCCAGGTGGTTTAGGGCAGCTTGATATCTCAGTGTTATTTTGGCTTCTCAACATGGCCCATTTCCAGGGCACAAATTTTTTTCTTCCTGGGCACTTTTTCTGTGCCCTCCGCCCCCGTCTCTTTCATGTGGTGTTCGCAGGCCTGGTTTGCATGAAGCAGGGGAAATCACCAAAGGCTTTCATCCCCTGGGGCCTGGGACCTGCACACGCATCCGGGCTGCGGTTAGCCAGAAGAAAACTTCTGTGGTAGCCAAGGGCTGGTGAGAAACCAAGAGAGCTGTCCACTTCTGGCTGTGCTCATCCAGCCCAGGCTGCTGCCCAGGGGAAGGGACTGTGCTGAGCACCCGGGGAGCTGCAGGGCTGGATGTTACACCAAGCTCAGTCTGCACGTGGGCTGAGGGACAGGGACAGGGACAGGGACAGGGACAGGGACAGGGACAGGGCTGAGCTGCCCCCCTTGGGCACCACCCACTGCATTTCTGCATGCCTGGAGGAGCCTCCTCAGGGGCACCCCAGGTGCCTCACTGCCTGTGGCTGACAGTGCCTCCCGGTGACACTGACCCTTTGGCAGGAGCTCCAGGCCTTGATTGCTCACACCCTGGCACAGCAGCAGCTAAAAGCCCTTTCTTTGCCTCTGAGCTTCCCACTGAAATGGGACCTTTCTCTTTCTCTGCCTGGCTCAGGCATCAGCTGAGGAGGGAAGGTCTTGGCTGCCAGAAGGGCAGACCAGATCAGAGAGGACAGAAGCACAGCCCCAAGAGCTGCACCCTGTCTCTGTGCCAGGGGTGCTCCAGCATGGCAGGACCTCGCTGGGGAGATGCTGTACCCCCTCCCAACCCCCGTGCTGGTGAGTCACAAACTCAGTGATGCTGCAGGATGGTCCCTGTGTCACCAGGGCAGGCAAATGTGGGGACTCTCCTGTGTCCACCTGGTTAATTATTCTGAGGCTTTCATGTTTAAAACCACGAGGCCTTGGGAGCCCCACAGACAGGGGGGCCCCACCTTTTGTTCCTCAGCTGGTGCCCATCTGGCGCCCACTCGTGCAGCCAGGAGCTGGGGAGATGTTTTGCTGAGGGCGTCAGCCTTGGAGCAGGGTGGCACATGCCTGCGAGCACCGGCATGAGCTCACGTCTGCGGCAGCAGCGACACAGCCTCAAGTGCCTTAAGTAGGTGTTGAAAATTCGGAGTTTCTTTCAAGAACCTCTGGGGTGGGAGGCGCGGTGTGGCTGCAGTGATTGATAGCGTGCCGTGACTGCCGGCTGGGCACCGCCGCCGCTGGCCCGGGGCTGCCGCTGGCCCGGGGTCGCCGCTGGCCCCGGAGTGCTGCCGCTGGCCCGGGGCTGCCGCTGGCCCGGGGCTGCCGGGGGCTGCAGCACGGGGATGGAGGCTCTGGGGGCACAGCTGGCCATGGAATGCTTCTCGGGCCCTCTGGACCCAAACACGGGGCTGGCAGGAGAAGGCAGATGTGCCTGCACACCAGGCAGAGGTGGTTGTGGACGCCTGGCTGACCTGGCACTGCACACCTTGTGGGCAGCCACGCTCTGCAGTCCTGCTCTGTGTACCCCAGAGCCCAGGAGCTGCCCTGAGAGCTGGGTACGAGCACTCCTCCTCTGCCTGTGCTGGTGTGCTCAGGAGGCTCCATAGCAAGAGCTGCCTCACCTTCTTCTGCTCTTGTAGCCGTTCGAGGTTCACAGGAGGTGCTCAGAAAGTGTCCCCTGCACTGCTCACTGCCAGATCCCCACTATGGTGACAGTGCTTGACAAGTGGGGCCGGGCTGGCTCTGTGCCTTGAGTCCCCCAAAATACAGGAAGAAAACCAGACCCTTCCTATGTGATGCAGCCTCAGCAAGTGTCTGCTGGAAAGGATGGTGGGGTTTCCTCTGAGGGCAGGGTTTGGGCTGGACAGGGATGCGGTTAATGTGCTCCCAGGGAGGTGGCAGGGACCCCTGCTCAGCCCAGACTCTCCCCTGGGGCTTGGATCACAGCCAGGAGAGGTGGAAAGCAAAGGTGAAAAATGCCCAGTGTGTGAGCCACGGTGTGTGGCAGGATCAGACCTTCCCTGGGTGTCTCACACAGCAGCTCCCACACCCAGCTGGCAGCTCCAGGTGCAGCTCCTGTCGTACTGGGGGATCCCCTGCCCTGCAGCCGTGTGCTGGGGGAGGATGCCAAGGGCGAGTCATTCCCCAGCAGGCCAAGCCCGGGGTTTCTGGGCTGCTCTCCACGCCTTTCCGTGGCTGGAGCTGCTGGCTCCCGCCGTGACAGCTCAGGCTGCTCCCAGCCCCGGCGCCTGGCTGCAGCCCGAGTGCTCTGCAGGCAGGAGCAACCCCGTCTGTCCGTCTGTCCCGAGTGCTCTGCAGGCAGGAGCAACCCCGTCTGTCCGTCTGTCCGTCTGTCCCGGCCCTCCTCAGCCCCGGGCTGTGCTGCTAACAGCCCTTGTGCAGGACACCCGAGGCTGGCTAAGCCTGGCCCTGGAGCAGGTGCTCCGCAGAGCCCCGCGGGCTCCCTGCTCCCCCGGGGCTGCAGCTCTGGGCCCCTTGCCCGGGCACAGGTGGCCCCGAGGGGCACAGGTGGCCCCGGGGGTCGCAGCCCCGAGGGCAGAGGGCATCCCCTGCCTCCTGCAGTACTTGGCCTCAGCAACACCTCATGGCAAGAGGTGCCCCCACTGCCCTGCACCGGCTTTAAATGGGAATTTTGAGTGGAGCTCTCTCCTTCTGGGCAGCAGGAGCTTTGGAGTGAGCACGGCTGCCAGAGCTAGCAGGAATGTTTCATAGAAATGGTGTTTCTTTAGAAAGAAAGCTGCAGTCAGTATCATGGGGAAGAGTGGATTTTGATTCATTTCTTTACTTGAAAATATGGCCCCACCATCGGAGCTCTGTAAAAAAGTCCTATTTTTTCCAAGTCCCAATGATCTCTTTTTTCCCCATGAAGTATAACCTAATTAAATGCACTTAAAAACATTCTATATGTTCAAAGCGAAAACAAAATATTTCAGAAGTGTCTGAATGAGGGTGGAAGAACTGACCAAGGCTGATCTAATCCAAGACTTAGGAATGAACCTTGAAATTTCATTTTCCTCCTTTTGAAGGGGAAATTTTCAAAACCTCTACTATTCTTCTGTGTAGCCAACCGACCTGGGTGTTACAACAGGAATTTGGTGTCACTTGTACTGCTCTGAAGGTGCCAGGCTGAGCAGAGTGGGCACAGCCAGACACCTGTGGGATGCGGAGAAGGGGTGACAGGGACAGACATGTCAGGGCCAGAATGTGGCACCTTGGGCCACCTCTGCAGTGCTGGGCTCAGGGCAGCAGCTGCCTGGGCTCTGTGGAGGAGGTGGGGGTGGGAGACAGGGGATTCTGGGCTCCCTTGGGCACTGGGGTGCCCAGGCCCTGCTGAGGTGGTGAGGGAGCAGAGCAGTGTGGGGATCCCAGGGACCTGCTGGGGCTCCTTGTGCTAGCAGCAGAGGTGCCCTGTTTGAGGGCCAGCCTGGATAAAAGACGATTGTAAGCGCAGCCTAGACTTGACATTGCTCATTAACAGACACTTTATTGCAACATCCTGGGCCCTTTCCAGCAGCTGTATGGCAGCAGAAGGCTCGGTGGAGCAGGCAGCAGTGCCTGCCCTCCCTGCAGGGCTGCACAGCAGGCTCAGGGCTGGCCCTGGTGTCCCCGCTGTGCCACAGCACGCCTGCAGGACTGGCACTGCACGGCACTGACTGAAACCCTGGGTTTGTGGTGAGCTGAAGCAAAGCCCCCTCATGCCTTGAGCTTGTCCCCACAGACCCTTCCCACGGTGACAGACCCACAAGGAACCCAGGTGCTCCAGTGCTGACCATGGCCAGGCTGTGATGCCTTCATGGGCCCCAGTCCCACAACCAGGTGAGTGACACCTGCTTCAATATCCACCTCAGCAGGTCAGAATAGAGCAGATTTGGGGCTTTCCAGGCCTTTCCACACTGCCCAAAAGTGTATACCCACCAGGTCCGACCACAGGCACGGGAACCCCGTGGTGTCCTGGGCTGTGCAGAGGGACAGGTCAAAAGGAGCCAATTCCTGTGGGGAGGGGATGGATCCAACCTATGAGGACCCTCCCACCTTTGCTGGCAGAGATAAACATCCCAATAAACATGGGCTGATGCAATTATCACATGCAGGGAGACACCAGCCTGTCTCCCTCCTGCCTGGGGAGGGGGAGTGGCAGTGGGGTGTGGGGGGGCCCTTGGGGACCTCCAGATCCCCCTCCCTGCCGCCCTGTTAATATCCAAAGTGGCTGTGATAAGAAGCAGTTGCTGGGGCCGCAGGTGGGAAGGTGTCAAGTCGTACACACGGAGCTATAAACAGTGCGTGCCCATAAACCAGATCAAAGCAGAGAGAGTTTATTTTCAGAAGGTCTGCTTCCTCCGCAGAGCCTGCAGACAAAGAGCTTTTGGGGGAAGGGGGGAAGCAGAGGGAGGAAAAAAGGGGGAGAGTCAGAGGAGGGGAAAGGATGGAGTTGGCCGTGCTGGTTTCTGCCGGTGGATCTCCACTCTCGGCAGCGTGAGCAGCTGCCCTGGGGATGCCGCTGGATCCGGCAGGGCGTGAGCAGCCGGTGCCGAGGGCACGGAGGGGGCTCAGCCTCCCGCAGTGTCCCTGGAGCAGCTGTGCCCCACGGCACGGGGTGCAGGGCTGTCCCCCCCGGCCGGGCTGGGCTGGGCTGCTGTGGGCAGCCGGGACAGGGCTGCTCCCGCCCGCCTGGAGCACCTGAGCCGTAAGTCACGAGCCCTTAAGCAAACTATTGTGAAACCTGTTGGTTTGCAGAGCCTGTCCCCACCCTCCAGCCCCCCAAGCACGGGGCTCAGCTACCGGAGCGCTGTGGGGGCAGCGGGTGCCCACCTGCTGCTGGGCCAGGGAGCTCTGCAGGCAGGAGGAGCAGGAAATCCCGGAGGGGGAAGGAGCCACAGCGGGCTCGCCGGCAATCCGAGCTCAAGAGGTCAGAGAGCAGATGCTGGGGCTGTAAGGAGTGCGTGTTAGCTCAGAGGCCTCTGCATCCTGTGCTGCCCCAGCTCTCCTCGCCCACTGATTTAGAGAGAAAATTCCCACTCCTTTCTCACTGACCAACTCTGAAATGAACCAGATGAAGTTTGAGGCCTCAGACTTGTTCAATTTGGGTTCTAGATAAAGACAGACCTCTGAATCTACTCCTCCCCAGTGCAGCTGGGCACTGTAGCTGCAGGCTCCCACCACAGAGGGTTTGCAGTGCTCTTGCCCCTCCTTCACACTGGTGCTGATGGGCTCAGCAGATCAGATCCTGACCACCCTTCTCCAAGAGGGGAGCAAGAGCTTCTGCTCCAGCCCCACCAGCACATTGTTTCCAGCAACCCTTTGGTGTCAGGAGGCACCAGAGCCACGTGCTCCCTTCTGCTCTCACACCCTGGTCCCTCTGGCAGGCAGGGTACATCCCAGGGGAACAGCCACATCAGGAATTGCTAACATCTGCTCCTACATTGCCAGCACCTCCTGCGTGCTGCCCACCCTGGGGTGCTGCCAGCACGTCCCTCTGTCCCTCTGCTCTGGCCCCAGGGTGGGCACAGGCTGTGCTGGGGCTGTGCCCACAGCACTGCAGGGGCACGGGGCCCTCTGTGGTTTTCTTAACCAGCCTTGCCAAGGGCAGGCACAGATCCTTGGGAATGTCACACTGGGCCTGTAACAGGCTTTGCTCTGTCCCAGCAGCACGGGAGCTGTTGTGCTGATCCCACAGCCCTCTGGCTCTCCTGGGTGGGGTGTGCTGGCTCCTACCCTGCAGGGCTCCCTCCCACGGGCCTTGGGTTTGAGCCACAGCAGTTAAATGCCTAGGTTTTTCCAGGACTACTTTTCCTGCAGCCCCCAGCAGCTTCCTGAGCCTGTCTTTGGGATGAAGTAAGAGTACCGGGCTCACTTTCCCCGGGAAGGTGGCAGCACGGGTCCCACACCGCCCTGGCAGCACCTGCTGCTGTGCTGGCTGTTCCCTCCCCACTGACACCACGGCGAAGGAAACACATTGCACGGCCTTCAAGGGAAATCTCACTCTGGTGTGCACAAATATTTATCCCACCTGTTTCCTGCCCGGGCCAGCTCCGGCCCGGTGGGTCACAGCAGCGGGCGGAGGAAGCGGCGGGAGCCGGCTCCTTCTCACACAAAGGCCTTTGCTCTGCAGGGCTCTGCGGGCTGCAGCGGCCGCTCCGCTGCAAAGCAGGGCAGGGTAGCGTGGGATCTCTGCAGGGGAATGCAAGGGCATGGGCTGCTGCATCTCTCAGCTGCAGAAGTAAAAGCTCCCCAACTTGTCTTTGGTTTGTTTTCACCCACGCTGGAGCATCTCTGGGGAAAAGGGAACAGACTGGGAAACCATCGTGTGTTCCTGGCAGGGTCTTTCTGAGGGCTGTCACCAGTCTGGCTTTGAAAGTCCCTGTTTCTTCATCTTGAAATGGCTCGGACCTGGAACGGTGGCAAGGCTCCGCAGTCTGGATCCCCTTCCCACCCCGCTGTGCGCTCTGGCTACCGCGGAAATGGCCAGCACGGCACCTGCAGCTGCTCACCGCCAGCCCTCGGTTTGGACGGGGCAGAGGAGATGCGATTCCCCGGCCGGAGCTGCAGGGATGGCGCGGGCACCCGGAGCCGCCGGGGCACGGGCAGGCGCCGCATCCCCGGCGGCCGCGGGCACCGCCCTGCTCAGGAAATCCCTGGCCACGGAGCCGGGCGCCGGGAAGCGCGGCCGAGCTATTCTTACCCTCGGCCCTCGCCTCCCTCCGGGCTGGCTGCGGGAGACAGGATACGGGCTGGGGGCTGCGGCGGCGTGCGGGGCCGGGGTGTCCGGCCAGTCCCACCCCTGAATCAGCGCGAACCGCCCCGCAGGCAGCTGCTTCCAGCACGGCCCCGGCTCCCTCCGGGCGCTGCTGCAGCCTTCTCCCACCCCCTGTCCCCCATCATCGCCGCGTTTCTCCTCCTTTCCCAGCCAGCCAGCCCGTGATTCATGCGGGCAGCTCCCGGAGCCTCCCTGGAAAGCCCCGAGGAGGGCTCAGGGACAGACACATCTGCGCGGCGACACCCGCACCTGCCCGGGGCCGCAGCGTCACCTTCCTGCGGCCCCGCCATCGCAGCTCCCACGCCGCAGAGCCGTGCCAGCCGCAGGCACCGTGCCGGGCGGAATGCCGGCAGGAAGGGTTTGACTCATGCTGGAGCTGATGGAAACAAAACTCTGCAAATAAATAGCATTCGCACCGTTTCCTCACCGGAACGGGCCCCGTTTCCTATGCCGGTGCTCCTCGGGTGTCTCACCTACAGGGGCTGACCCCGCTGCCGTGGAGCCCCTCTGGCGCCAGGGCTGTGCCAGCCAGAGCCCTTTCCAAGTTTATCCCTGGCTGAAGTGGTCATGCCTGTGCTGGAGCTCCTGTGCCCGGTCTCTGTGAGCACCCCCAGACCCAAAGGGTTCAATCACAAACCTGAGCCCCAGCCTGGCTCCATATCCTGGCAGCCCCAGGCACGTCCAGCAGAAACCTGGATGCCACTGGGGACTTACCTGGGCTGAGTTTTGGGCGAGACAGGCTGTTCCTTGGGCAAACATTTTGATTTTCAGGTGGAGGGCAGCACAGAGGTTTTACAGAGTGGATCCCCACAGCTTGGGCTGAGTTTTGCTCTGCAGCATTCACACCCAGGGCATCCCACTGCTCGTGCTAGGCCCTGCCAGTCCAGCCAGGCTCTGTCCTTCTGGCCACCTGTAATCCATGCCCACAGCTCCCTCGGGAACGGGTGAGGCTGGGGGATGCTGAGGGATGCTTGCAGCGGGGCTGGCAGCTCCACACCCTCAGCAGGATGCTGCTCTTCCCCAGGATCACATCAGTGTGGATGGAGAACAGAAATCAGGATTCAATGTCAGCTGATCCCATCCTTGTCTTAATTTCCCAGGCAATTTATTTAACACTTACAAAAGACTGAATGAGACTCAGAGGGCAGAAATGCCCACGGTGTGCTGTGAGAGCAGGCTGACCCGGGGTGGTCAGTCCTGCCCCCAGGCTCACTGCAGGTCCCTTTCCTCTGAGCCAGGTGAGCAATCCGGTGACAGGGTGTGTGGGTGTGACGCACAGCCAGCCCTGTTCTCCGAAGCCCTGCCGGGGATGCTCGTGGTCAGGGCTTCTCCGAGCCTCTTCCCAGGGCAGCACAGCAGCTGGCAGCGGTCCTGGGGAGCAGCAGCCCCCAGGAGAGGCTGGAGAGCCCCAGGCGTTTCCTGCTGAGGCAGCACATTCCCAGAGGGAGGAAAGGTCGTGGCTGGGGCTGTCCCGGTTTCCGCTCCTGCTCCCAGCACGGCCTCAGCTGCTGCAGCTTCCTCTGGCTGCTGCCCAGCCCCTGCAAGGTGCAGCCCAACCCCGGCCCTGGTGCCGCTCACCGGGCCCTGACAGAGCCAGGCCTGGGCAGCCGTCTGTCTGTCCCTGCTCCCCGTGGCTGGGGCCGGGCAGGCCAGCCGTCTGTCTGTCCCTGCTCCGGGTGTTTGGGTGCTGGGCAGGGCGAGCAGCGTGCCCGCTGGCCAGGCTGGAGGCGGGTGGCCCCTCTGGTGACACAGCCTGGCGGTGACAGGGTCACTTCCCTTCTCTCCCCTGTCCTCAGTGAAGCTCCTCAAGCACCGTTTGCATTCAGCTCAGCTCCCACGGTGGGGGCAGCAGGGCTGGGGCTGGCCAGGGTGGCAATGATGAGGGGATGAGGTCTCCATGTGGCACCACAGGGATGCTCTCTCCTTCTCGTTCCTAGACTGCCATTTGTATCAAACTGGATTGTGTACTACTCAAATGACCACATCCCCATAATATATTGCATTCACAACGTATTTAGTGCATCATTTAAAGGAAAATATGAAGCAGAAGTATCTAGCACAGTTCTTAGTATAGAAATTGAAGGAAAATAAACCAAAACAATCATGTGGAAATGAAACTTCGAAGCTTATTAAAAACAATCAGGCACAGACCTCAGCGTGCCAAAACCCCCATGAGCATGAGTCATTTCAACTCTCCTCCAGGGAAAAAGCACCTAAATGCTCATGTCATGGTGCAGTGTTTCACTTCTGACTGCCCAGGCAGGTGGGTCCCAGCAGCCCAGAACTTCCCCTCAAAGCTCAGGTGATGCTCATTTAGTACCAAGGCAGAAGAAACCCCGGTCAGACCCACTTATCATCCCAGTGATTGAATCAGCCACAGGTTTTTCTTGTGTTTCCAAGTATTGAACTTCCCTGGAGGGCATTTACTCACAAAATCCATTCCTGTCAGGTTTTAATTGTCATTTATAACAGATTACAGTAAAGTAGGGGCTGATAGTCCCTCGTGGTGCCGCGGGTGGGTGTGTGCAGGGGCTGCCGGGACCCTGCCGGGGCTGGTGGGAGGGTTTGTCTCCCTGCTGTTATCACCCAATTCCTCCCGGGCAATCAGCCGAGCCCGTCCCTCCACAAACGGGATTTAACAATGTCTGCGAGCAGAGGGGGCTGAGGCAGCAGGGCTGGTGTGTGCCCACGTCCCCTGGGGCAGGTGAGTGGTGGCAGCCAGAGGGCTCCGGGGTGGGGACCCACGATGGACCCACCGAGGAGGCTCCCATGCCCTCCCCAGGCAGGGAAACTGAGGCACACAGAGCCACGAGGGCCTGTGCCAGGGCTGCTCTGGGATCACAGGGCTGCCTCCAGCCAGGGCTCCAGCTCCATCTTCCTGGGGGGAGAAAAGGACTCACCTGAGCTTCTTCAGCACTCAGAACGTGTTTACTTTGGCTCTGGGTTAATATATACGGGTTTACTCATCCGATAGAGAGATCAACGGGCAGAGCTGGCCCTGGACAAAGACGTGACAGGTCTCTTTTCTGCTTCAAAGCCTTTGTCCTGGCAGCAGCATGAGGCTGCCCCTCGTTATCAGCAGCCAATTGAGGCATCTGAAATTCAGGCCGAACATTTCTGCACACCTTTCCATCGAGCCCCCTGCCCGCCTTGGGAGGAGGTGCTGAGGCTGTGTCTGTGCCAGCAGCCCTGCCCCAGCACACGGGAGCAGGGGCAGCTCTGGGCACGCTGGAGAGGAGGGAAGGAGCTGCCCCCTCACAGCCAGGGCAGGGCTGCACCCGGAGGGAAGGACAAGCTTTGCCCAGAGCATCCTGCCCAGCTGTGCCTGGCATGGCTGTGCCAAGTTCAAGCTCCTGGCTGTCCCCAGCCATGCTGTGCAGCCTGAGCAGCCCCCTTGCTCCTGTCCCTGCCCCATCAGCCTCCCCTGATAACACGGCAATGATAGCAGCAGCAGAACACGGGGGCAGGGCCTCGGGGCCCGACAGGTAAACCAGGGAGGGACCAAGCCAAACACAGCCAGGGGGGCTCCTCCAGCCCCAAGGCCAGGGCCCTGCCGGGGGTTGGGTCCCCTTGTGCTGGGGTGAAGCACGTGTTTACCAAAGCCTTGCTTCAGTCCCCCAGCCCTGAGTGAGGAAGGAGCTGTGTCACCCCATGGGGCCCCTTCCTGCCCTTGCCCTGGTCTGTGCCAGCTGTCCCCAGCCCAGCAGGACCTGGCTGCACTCCTGTGCCAGGACGGTGCTTCACCTGCTCCAGAGGAAGGTGGAGAGGGCCAAGGAGTGGCTCCCCATGAAGGAGGACTTGCCTGCCCCTGCAGCTGCTGGCCATGGCTGCACTCACCACCGTGCCCATCCGGCCACTTGCCTGCTGGTGGGGAGTGAGGTGGGAGCGGGGAGCACCCATCCCACAGCCGGGCAGCTCCAGCCTGGCAGCTCCAGCCTGGCAGCTCTGGCCCTGGCTCGCACCCGAGGGCTGAGCATCCCCTTCCTGCACAGCCCATCACCTGCCCCCAGCCCTGATCCCCACCAAGGAGCGGGCTGGCTCTGTGCTCTGCCCCTGCTCTCTCTTGGCTGATAGCTGGCTGACGTCTCCTAACCGCAGAGCAGGTTGATTTGAATTTTCCACGGATGGCTCAGAGTCACGGATAATTCATTATTCACACCTCTCTAATTAAGCTGCTGGCCAGCAGGCCAGGCAGGGCTGAGAGCAGCCACATGTCCCCAGGCCAGGGCAGGTCAGCAAGGTCCAGTGTGGCTTGAATTTGGGCTGTGGTGTCGCTCACCCTTTGCTGCACTGGGGACACTGGGGCTGCTTTGACAAGCACGATCCCGGAGCTGGGAGGTCTGAGAGCAGCACGCAGGGAAGGGCAGCAGCCTTTGGGAGTGTTCCTCCAAACCTGGAGCCCAGCTCAAAGCCCTGCCAGAGCCTTTGTGCTCCCCAGGAAGGGCTGGACATGGCGCAGTCCTGCAGCAGTGGCTCGGAGCCGTGCAGGCGGTCAGTGCCTGCAGAAGGAGCTGGGGAAGCTCTCAGCAGCTCTCTGGGGCTCACAGGGGCTGCCTCGGGCACCGGGGCTCATCCTGCTGGAATCAGGGACACGCTGCTCCCAGGGGTGAGAGCCGAGCAGCTCTGCAGAGGAGGGATGGGTGTGAGCGCAGGGAAAGGTGCAGGAGGGAGGGCTGCCCTGGCACACCCCCTGGCCCTGGCACACCCCCTGGCCCTGGCACACCCCCGGGCAGGGCTCGGGCGCTCCCGGCCCCGCTGATGAGAACTCCACACGCGGGCGGGGGGCTGCTCCGCAGGCAGCTCCGCCGCCGAGGCAGCCAGGGCCATTTTAATCATTTCCAGATTTGTGTGGGAGGTCAGGGCCCTGGGGTGCTGCTCCATGTCAGTTTTATAAACACGGCAGTTTTTCCAGATGGTCTCTGGCTCCAGCCTGGCTAGCAGGTTGATTGGGCCAGACCAAAATAACAACAGGTGGAGAACAGGCCATGACTGCCTGACGCTATCTCCCCTTCCCATCTATTCCCCAAATGATTTTTTTTCTTTGCAGAAAACAATTAAGTTTTGCAGGGGCGGGAGCAGCGCCGGGCTGCGAGCTGAGGCCCCACACCTTCAGCGCAGAGTGGGAGCAGCATCTGCCGGGCTGGCGGGGCCAGGGCAGGGCAGCCCGGGCTGCAGCCCGCTCGCTGCTGCAGCTCCGCACTTCCCTCCATCCTCCCGAGGGCTGCCTGAGTCAGCAGAGCAGTCGCACACCAGCGAGCTCCTTCATTCCCCCACTCCCCCTTTTTTATTCTGAGTTTTACAGCGAGATGATTTTTTTAATCTTTTCCGTTAAGTCCCAAGGAAATTTAGTGCCAAATGGGCATTGTGGCAGCATGCTGCCTGCACCCCTCATTTCCAGGGCCAAGAAGGAGCCCTGCATCCCCAGGTGCTCTGTGGGTGGCCAGGGTCCATCTGAGGCTGCTGGAGCTGGTGCTTTGCCAACACTGCCAATCCACCAGGAGCACTCAGAGCAGGGCCAGCTCCACTCCCTCCAGCTGAGGGATGTGGCAGCGCTTCCCAATGGCTGCCAGAGCCCCAGGGCTGAAAAGCCAAACAGCACAGGTCCCATCTTTGACTTTGCACAGGGGCAAATGGGCTCCAAGGCCCCTGTCCCTCCCTTGCCATCACCCCTGCAGCACTGGGAGCACCACTGGCTCACTGGGCACAGCAGCCCAGCCACAGGCAGCACCCAGAGCAGAGCTCATGGCACAGGGACCTCCCTGAGCCCAAAGGATGGAAAAACCCTGGCTGTGCACCAGCAACGAGCAGAGCTGCTCTCACATAGAGAGCTCTTTCATATTTCCCACTCACCCTCGTGCTAATGTCTCTCTGCAGGCCAAACCTTCCCATGCAGGGGATGAAGCTTTGGCCAGAGGCTGTAAACTGATTGTGGGCGTAAAGACAAGAGCTGCATGTGCAGCCCTGCAAGCCCAGCCCAGCACAGGACCCTCCCTGCACGTGCACCTCGCCCCACGCACGCAGCACAGCCCTGCACGGGCACGGAGCCCAGCTGAGCCCGCCAGGGGAGGAGGAGGAGGAGGAACATTTCCGAGGGCTCTGCTCCGAGGAAGGTTTCACCCAGCCAAGGGGACACGGCCCACCATCCCCTCTGTGCCTGTGCTGCAGCTCTGCCTCCACCTCCAGCACCCAAAAGCCTCAGCAGCATCCCTTCCCCACTCCAGAGCATCGATCTGGCATCACGCATCTATTTCCTAAACTCAGGCCAAAGCTTGGCTGGCCCAGCCCTGTCGCTGTGTGACAGCTGCCTCTGACACCTTCCTCCAGCCCCGAGTCCTTCCACAGGAAGGAATGGAGCTGCACACCAGCTCCGAGGATTGCATGTCCCCCTGTGCTAACTGCACAATCCCAGAGAAAATCTGTATCAAAGGCCTGCCGAGCTGCAGTTTAGCCTTTAATTTATTCCATGGCAATTAATGGGGAAGAGACTCCATCCCATGACCAGCACAAAGCACTGGCAGGCCAAGGGCCCTGGCTGAGGTGCAGCCAGGCAGGGAAGCAGCCTGGGCACGTGCTGGAGCTTTGGCCAGCGTGGCCTGGGGCTCCAGGGGAGGATCCTGCTGCTCCAGGGGAGGATCCTGCTGCAGGACCCTGGAGCTCCAGGGGAGGATCCTGCTGCAGGACCCTGGGGCTCCAGGGGAGGATCCTGCTGCAGGACCAGGAGCAGCTCCTCGCTGTGGCACCGGGCTGTGCCCAGCAGCACCGGGGCACTCCTGCCCCCGCAGGCAGCAGCTGCTCCCAGCCCACCTCCCCGCTCTGCTAGGAAAGCAGGGGATTAGAAAGGCCTCACCCTGTTTCCACCAGCTCCTAAAATGGAAGTTTGGAGCTCTGGGCAGTGGGTCTGGACAGTTTTACTCCCGCAGGCAGGTAGGCAGTGAATCTGGAAACCCTCTGTGGTGGGAGCGGTGGCAGCAGCGCAGGGACTCACCTCCCCCAGCCCTTTGTTTAGGAATCCCATTTCTGCCATGTCTAAATATGCCCTAATCCTACAAACAGCTCCCCTCCAGGAGAAGGAACAGACCTTAGGCTGATTTTTCTCTGCAGCCATTTGCACACACCTGAAACCTTGGGATAACAATGAATGAAGTGGCTCCAGCACGGCGCCTTTTCCCCTTGGATCCTACCCTCCTTTCCATAGCCTGAAGGTGGAACCAGCCCTGTCTGCAGGTGGAAAACTGGAGTTGTGTGTGAGTGATGGAGGAAGCCTGGTCTGAGCACTGTCACTCACGATGCCAAGGGCAGATCCAGCACCAGGCTGTTGGGCACCATCGCACAGAGAGAGCTGTGCACTCAGAATGTTTTGACAGGTTAATTTTGTCCAGATGTTTTTTTTGACAGTGGATACCTCACCCACTGGTGCCAGCCCAGCTCTTGCCTGGCCTCCACTGCCTGCAGATGGTGGCAAACCCCCCCAAGCCCTCAGCCCAGAGCCCTGGAGCCCAGGGAAGCGTGGCTCCAGCTCACCTTGGGCTGCACCTCTGCAGGGCTCAGCGTGTTTGCCCCAACAATTCCTTCTCCTGCTGCCATCTTCCTGGATGCTGACATGCAGAAAAAGCTCTGGCAAATCCTGTATTTTCAGGCACAAGGGAATTTTTTGTATAAAGTCAGTGGGTTTCTTTGGAAGATTTGGAAGTTCAGTAACCAGGGAGGCTACAGCCAGCACTACAGGAGTTCCAGCTGGAAGAGACATGCTGTAGAACTTTCTCTAGGACTGTTTGCTGGCAATTGCATCACTTGGGAAAAAGAAATGGGGGGGATAGGAAAGGAAAAAAAATACTGTATTGGCAATAGGGACATTGGATAGAGAAGGACCCAAGGCTGCACAAAGCCAGGAGCAGCCCAGGAACCTTCAGCTGCCTGGCAGTGCTGCTCCCACAGCCTGGCATGGGGACAGGGACCAAGGGCCAGCGAGCACCATGGCACTGCTGTGCCCCGACCCAGAACTGGCCAGGTTAATATTCCTGCCTTCAGGAGCACTCCTGCCTGGCCCTGTGCTCCCAGGGACATGTCAGGCTCCAGAAGAGCAATGTCTTCAACTTGGCAGTTTCTGGACAGTCTCTCCCTGGCATCCACTTTTTATTATCATCTACGCAGGCAGTTTGTTTCTAAAGTGAATGCACTAGAAGTGCACACATACAGCAGGGACAGGGCTCAAACACAGCAGCCGTGTTTGGAAGTGCCAGGATGGAAAATGTCTGGGATGCCAGGTGAGGGTCCTGCTGCAGGAGCAGGGAGGGCTCCTGGCCCTGGGCCGTGCTGGGATGGCACAGAGCTGTCAGCTGCCCCCAGAGCACGCTCATCACAGGCTGCACGCTCACAGGTGTGCTGCACTCCTGGAACCTGCCCAGTGCCCACCCAGCCCAGCCCTGCCCCTGTCTGTGCCTGTGCCCGTGTCCATGCCCCTGCCCAGCTGGCAGCCAGAGCTCTGTTTGTACACACACACACTCACACAACACAGACACACTCACACAGACACACACACAGACACACAGAAACACTCACACACACAACACAGACAGACACACAGACACACTCACAGACTCAGACACACACTCACACACACAGACACTCTCACACACACACACAGACACTCTCACACACACACACAGACACACTCACACACACTCACACAGACACACACACACACACAGACAGACACACACACTCTCACACTCACACACTCACACACACACTCACACTCACACACACACAGACACTCTCACACTCACACACACTCACACACACAACACACACACAGACACAGACACACACAGACACACTCACACACACACACTCACACACTCTCACACTCACACACACTCTCACACACACTCTCACACTCTCACACACTCTCACACTCTCACACTCACAGAT
>JAYDZK010000070.1:13764141-13789834 GCA_034509185.1 Euphonia xanthogaster | reverse complement strand
ACATTCTCACACTCACACACTCGCACACTCTCACACTCTCACACTCACACTCTCACACTCTCACACTCTCACACTCTCACACACACACTCTCACACTCTCACACTCTCACACTCTCACACTCACACACACTCTCACACTCACACACACACTCACACTCACACTCACACTCTCACACACTCTCACACTCACACACACTCTCACACTCTCACACTCACACACGTGTGCATCTCCTGAGCTGGTTCAGTGCCGAGGGAGGAAGCAGAGGCCGGGATCCCTGTGGCTGGGCGGGAGGCAGAGGAAGGGCAGGAGCAGCCCACACACCGAGCCTGCCGTGGGCTGCCCCACCGCCCGGCGCTCCCAGGCTGCCTCCAGAGCCGGCCGTGCTGCCTGCACCTGGCTGCTATTAAGCATTCAATCAAAAAGGGATCACAAGCCAGATAGAACTAATTCGGAGGAACTTTTTTACACAACAAGCCCCTTTCAGTTTGCTTGTTTGGTTTTATATCTAAGGCTAACTCAGGCAGGTTTGAAAATGAGCAGAGCTCTTGGCTGCGGGGGACACGCCACGTTTCCAGCAGACAGAGGTGGGAGTTCTCCTTTGGTG
Organism: Euphonia xanthogaster; assembly: GCA_034509185.1. Taxonomy (NCBI): domain Eukaryota; kingdom Metazoa; phylum Chordata; class Aves; order Passeriformes; family Fringillidae; genus Euphonia; species Euphonia xanthogaster. Next base: position 13,789,229 of record JAYDZK010000070.1, on the reverse strand, counting down.
TTTTAAAAATAGCACTACAAAGAGAGGCGGGCTGGGGTCCTGGTGCTGTGCAGAGGGGGTGACACGATGGGGCTGCGTCCCAGGCCAGTCCTGGGGACAGGGCCCCCAGAGCTGGAGGGGATCTGTCCCTCGCAGCTGCTCCTCAGCCCCTCTGCACTTGTCTTCCACCGTGGTGAGAGTCTGGGGCTGCCCAGGATGCTAAAGAGGAGACAGGCTGGTGTGCAGGGCAGAGCCCTCAGCGAGGCTGCCTGTGCCCTGCCCTTGAACCCTTCCCAAAATCACAAACCCTTCCCAAAATCCCAAAATCGTCCCAGTCGGGCAGAGCATGAGCTGGGCCTTGCACTGGGCACTCCGTGTGGCAGCAGCTGGGATGCAGCCCTGGGGCACACGGCTGGCCTGAGCTACACGGACACCACTGGAGCCTGCCAAACCTCCCCTGCTGAGCTGATGGGAGCAGGAGAAGCCTTGGAGGACACCTGGAGATGAGGCTGTGACCCCCAGCAGCCCCGTGCCAAACCCAGTCCCCAGCAAACACTGGACAGGTGGCAGAACTGGCCCCAGATGTCTCCTGCACAATGGCTTTGACCCTGTTTCAACAAGGAGCTCACAAGGCCATTAATCACTAGTGACACTTCCTTCTGCCATGGCAAAAGAGACCCTTCTTCTTATTTTATTATCAACTATGAAAAATCCACATTAAAAAGTTCCTTTCCTTCCACCTTTGCAGAGCCCAGCAGCAAACACTGCCAGCTCCTCCACAGCCACCTCCTGATCCCCATCCTAAGGGTAACTGCTTATCTGAAACACAAAAAACGAAGGTAATGACAAAAATAACCACACACGTCCTGTAGCTGTGTGCTGCAAAGCCTCTGGAGGTGCAGGTGCCTTAACCCTCACCCAGGGAGGGCACACCCACACGGGGGGAGCACAGAGCTCCCACACCAGCTGCTCAGTGCCAAGGACGTGTCACTGTTGGTGTGTCCTGGTCACCTGCCCTGGGAGCAGAGCGTGCTCAGGCTGCTCTGGCAGCTGCAGCGCCGGTCCTTCAGTCCTGCTCCATCTCCAGGGCCTGGGTGTCCAGGGATTTGGGCACACAGCAGCCAAAGGCTCCCTGTGGTTTGGAGGCTTCCCATGCTGCCAGCCCCAGGAATCGTGCCCAACATGTGCTTAAAGGGCCCATTCACCAGGTGCTCCCAAAGGGCCCCTCTGCACTGGCCGCACGGGGATGGCCCCTGGGACACGCTGGCTTTCAGGGGAGGGCTCCAAGGAGGTTTTAATTTAGTGCTGGCACTTACCCTGGGAAGAATTCCCCAAGTAGGTGGAAATTCATGATCTGCATCAGCCCAGGGAGAAAGGAGGAGCAGGGGAGGCATCACCCTTGTGCACTAGTGCTCCTCCTTTTGGGGACAGTTCTGGATGTCTATTCCCCAGACGCTGCTGCTGCTCTTTCCCAGGAATACTAGCTGGTTTAAGACTTGAGCCAGTATTTGCACGTTATTTACACCAGATTTAGCTCCCACCTGCCTGGCTCCCGGTGGTGGGGGACCCTAAGGACCGCAGGGGCTTTTCAGGCTCGGCTCAGGCTCGGGCTCAGGCTCAGGCTGGGCTCAGCTCCGGCGGGAGGGAGCGGGAGCTCGCTGCCTGGCCAGATGGTTTGTTTTCGCTCAGCATCTAACTCGCCGCTTGTCTCGGCGGCTCCCGACAGTTCATCCTCCCACGGCCGCCCCCGGGAGGGCACAGGCGGTGCCCGGGAGCCTCCCGGGACCGAGGGACCCCGGCCCCAGCCCAGCCCGGTTCGCGGCCCCGCGGGGGAACGCGGCTCCCCGGGATGGTTCTGGCACCATCCCTCTTGCTGGCCCCAGCCCCTGATGGAGGGAATTAAGGAGTGGATTTGGCTGGGAACAGCCCCCAGGTTCTCTCACAGGGAAAGGGGGAAGGCAGATGTACAGCTTTGTCCTAGGAAGGACATTAAAGACCTTGCCCTGGAGAAGCAGGGTGTTGGGTTATGGCCAACGTGACTAAGCCTCCTCTTCCTCTGTGCTCACCCTCCTCTCTGCCGTGTCAGACCTTTGAAAAAGCACCTCTGGTTTTGCAATGCTCTTGCTCAGAGCCTCATTACTCAGGCTGAGCTGGCCCTGTTTCCTGGGGAGCGAGGCATCCCTGCCTGATAAGATAAGCTCCCCAAAGAAAGGTTTTGGGACCCTGACTCACTGGAGAAACTTTCTGCAGTGCATTCATACAGCCTCTAACACACTCAACTATTTGATGGGCCTATCAGTGAAATTCAAATGTTCATCTGTGGTCACTAGAGGACAGCCCTGATCCAGGAGCAAGGTCATCCCAATCAGGTGTTAAGCCTGGAGAGTCATCCTATCTGCACCTCCCTACATATTCACAGCCCCTTCTCTGTCCTGTCCCCCAAACCCTCCAGCCCTGGGCTCCCACAGGGACTCAGAGACCCTCTGGGGCTCTGGACAGGGGGTGGCATCCTGCTGGCAGGAGCCCTGTGCCTGCTGCCAGGTCCCAGCCCTCCTGGGCAGTGCTGGGGGGCTGTGCCCAGTGCCCACAAGCTGCAGCTGGGGCAGCTCCAGGCCTGGCTCCCCGTTACCAGCAGGGTCTGGCTCCAGGTTATCGCTGCTGCTGCTTCTGGCAGCCCGTGTCTGGTTTTACAGACAGGCAATAAATCCCCAGGGAGAAGCAGCTACAAGGTCTCCATCCATGGACCCCCCAAGAGAAAGCAGGCCCAGACCCCAAATGTTTGCCCTGGTCAGCCCCCTCGTGAAGGCACCCGTGGCTTTTTTTTCTAGGTCCAGTGAACTCTCAGGCCAAAGCAGGCCACTTCTGATTGCATCAGCAGGGCTGCAGATGCAGCTGATACTGGCTGGGGGAGAAATCCTCTTCTGGGGCAATAAACCCAGCACAACTTTGGGAGCAGCTGCCTGGCTCCAAGCGAGTCCATTCCCTGCACTCTGCAGAGATAGAAGGGGCTCTGTGGATGCTTTCCACCAGCATCCAAATCTGACACCCTGGGTTTCCCCTGGCTGGCCCCAAAGCACCCCAACCCTGGGGCGGGCTGCCTTGGCACCAGCCCCGCGGGGGTGACGAGGGCTCGCTGTGCCCAGCTGTGCCCAGCTGTGCCTCTGGCAGCAGGACCCAGCAGGTTATCAGGCAGCTCTGGAAGCCCCCAACAACTGCAAATGATCAACCCCGGGGGAATTCTTTCCTCCCCTCGGCTCTGGAGTCAATTGTCAGCCCTGCTTTTAAAGACACCCTTGTCGGCAGCGCGGCTATGCCTTTCTGCTTCGGAGGAATTCCTCTAAAACAATAATAGTGACATTGTTCCTCACTTTGCTGGCGGTTTTATAGGGCTCACGTTGGAGAAAGGTGACCATGGCTGCCTTTTGGCCACATGTGTTTACACAAGGAAATGCATGTGGGTTTTGGGGTGGCGCCTGGAGTCAGCAGCCGCTCTCTGTACTCCTGACCCTTACAGAGCTGCTTTCTTGCTTCTGGGTACGTTTACTGCACTCCAGATGTGAGCTGGCTCCAGCGAGGCTGCGGAGCGCCAGGGATCTGGCATCCCCAGACTCATCAGTCCGTGGGGTAGAATGCCATGGTGGTTGTTTTAAAAGCTGTAATGCGTCTTGGTAACACATCATGATTTATTCAGCCCTTGTTTGACAGGGAGCCTTTATCAAAAGCCGATGCGCAGCGCGGGCTCGGCGGCGCTGCCGAGGGTGGCTGGAGCTGCTCCTTCCCCAGGGAGGGGCTTTGGCTGGGTCCCCCCCCCGTGCCACCCACCCCGAGGGCTGCATCTGGGGACACCTGTGCTGCACCTCCACCCCGGGGTGGATGGAGCTGCTGAGCAGACCAGCCCCAGAGAGTTTGGAGCAGGGTAATGTCCCTGCTGCTGGCACCAGGAGCCTCCGCTGACCAGGGGGTGACAGTGCCACAGCCTCTCCTGGCAGAAGCCAGGCTCACTTTGGCCTCACTCTCAGGCAAACCAGAGCTGATGGAAGGAGAGAAAAGAAGTGAAAATGGAGCTTGGGGAAAACCAGGCAAAAGCAGAGTGGAGCGTGGGCAGTGAGGGAGCTCTGGGAGGGCAGAGCAGTGGCAGAGCTGGGGAGTCCCTGCCCACAGCTCTGAGCTCAAGGGCCCTTCTGCTCTGAGAGACTCCTGCTCTGTTCCACTTTTCTGCACTCGCACAGATAAACCACAAAACACAGTTACAGGGACCAGGGGAGGGTCAGCTGGTTCACAGCCTGAGAACAGCCTGTTGCTGGCCCAGGCTGGAGGCAGAGGAGCCCGAGGAGCCCGAGGAGCCCGAGGAGAGCGAGCCCTGCCCTGGGCCGGGGCTGGCAGACCCTGGGCAAGCTTTGGGGGAGCAGCTCGGGATGGGGGGCTGGCCCCAGCCCTGCATCCCTGCTCCAGCCTCCTCCCTTGGTGCCTCTGAGGTGCCATTCCCATGGGCACAGATGGATGCGGGACACTATAGCCCTGGATTAGGAATGAGCCTCTGGTTTAGAGATATTTATTTGCTTTTTATCATAATGGGGAAAAAAATGCAACAGCAGATAGAAGAGGAAGGAAAAAAACCCCAATCTGGGTCAGGATCTCACACTGGCTAGTTCACTTCACAGTTTAAGTAAATAGTTCTCATCCCAAAACCCTTCAGGGTCATATAAATGTGCCTCTTCACATGGAAGAGACTATTTTGATAGTAGCTGGGTGCCTGATGAATTTGCAACTTTCCCAAACTGTCGGTGTCTAGAATGTGACTCAGTTTTTCACAGTGAGATATAAAATCCTATCAATTAATCTAACTTTTATTGCACCTCTGGGGCATGAACGTGATGTTATTTAAACAAATGGTTCCCATTACCTTCAATTATTTTATAAATGTTTTTCAGTGATTTATAGGCTTCTATTAAATGGACAATATACTTCTGTGCTCCTCGAGGGGGTAAACAGTAATCTAAGGGCTTGGGTTTGCTGATCCTTTTTTCTTTCTCTCCTTCCTTTTCCACATGCATCAGAGGCTGCTTAATTGCCGGGGAGGTGGGGAAGAGCCCGGCCAGACGCCTGCCCCAGCCTGCCTGCCCCACCCGAGGGTGCTGAGCCCTCCCTGGGGGCCCTTCCACCCCCGGGGCATCTCCCACCCTAAACCCTGCTGCTGCCACAGCCCTGCTTCCCTGGCATCCTCCCCGCAGAGCCTTGCCAGCAGCTGGGCTGGGGCTGGCTCCGGCATGGCTGGCTGTGCCGGGGGCAAGGCACAGCTCTGCTGCTCAGGAGGGGACAGGCACTGAGCATCCTGCTCCTCTCATACACCACTGAAGGGCCTTCTCCTGCCTGGGCTGGGGATATCCCTGCAGTGCCTCATGCTCTGGGGACACATGACACTGCCACCAGCAGCCAATGCTCCCCGTGCGAGGAGACCCCGAGCCCCAAAAAGGCTGGCACAAGGCCCGGACAACAAGTCACTTTTGCCAACCCAGGCCCTTCTCCCACCGTTTTTGTTCCAGGCTGGATTTGGGGAAGGCCAGGGGAGGGTCAGGGCAGCAGGATGCAGCGACAGGGATGGTGCAGAGCCCGCTTATCTGTGCGGGGTCACGCCGGGACGTGGTTCCTGGAGCAGTGACCCCGGCTGCCACCCCGGCCAGGACCCCATCCATCTCCCTGGCAGGCCACAGCCAGCCTCCCTGCTAACCCTCAGCCCTGCACGCTGACAGACAGGACAGCAATTAAGGCCTCGCTGAACTAATTCACTTGAGCCTGTCTACATTTCAAACAGCTCTGGAGATAGGCTCTGTTTACAGAGCCTGCCGCCATTTATTATTTTTTGGGGGGTGTTGCATGGAGTGGGGAGGGGAGATGACATTTGGGGAAGATAAATAGGGCAGAAGACCCTGTAAAGACAAAGGGCTGAGCAGGGCTGGCCCAGGCAGGGCTGCAGAGGGGCAGGCTGAGCATTTCCCAGCTCTGGCTGAGGACGGGCACAGCTCGGTGCACACCCGGGGCTGCTCCCAGCCTGGGCAGGACCTGCTCCAGCACAGGGGGGTCTTGGGTGTCCTCTGCTAACAAGGACTAGGATCACTGACAGTGTCCAGCACAGCAGGGCCCCGGTTCCACGGGCACCCCTTTCCTCTCCAGCCTGTGGCACACAAGGCACACACGGAGGGAGCCACAGACGCCCACACTTCCCTCCCTGGCACCTCTTTGGGACCTGGCACCTCTTTGCCAGGGAAATGGGCAGCCCTGAGCGAGCAGGACAGCCCTGGCACAGGCAGGGAAGCTCAGCTCCCCTGTGGAGATGGGAGAGGGCACGAGCTGCTGGGTTGGGGGCCACATGGGGGGCCTGTCCCAGCTCCCCAGGGCTCCCAGGGACCCTCAAGCCCAGACCCTGCGCTGCCCCTCAGAGCCCTGCCGGGGTCCCTGGGGCAGTGTTACCATCCCGTGCTCTCCAGAATCAAAGCCCTGCTCTCCCAAAAGGCTGATCCCCACCTCCCAGCCCAGGCAGCGTTTTCCAGCAGCCATCCCCTGATTTCTGCGGGGCACTGGGGGCACATGGAGCCCATTTGGCTGCTGGCAAACCCACCCGGGTATTCTCCTTGGCAAACAACTCCCTCAAAGCTGTTACACCACTGAAAATGGCTAATAAGGTTTTACTTAATTAAGCAGCACGAGGCCTCACAATGCTGATTGTCACTTTTTCCCTTTGCCTCGTGCTGCTGCCACATCCCAGCTGGGACTCACCTGGCCCTGCTCTGGATGGGCCGTGTGCCCAGGGGGGCTGGAGAGGCACTGATAAATAATAATAATAATAAAAAATACCTATACCTGCCCCTTGCCTCTCCTTTGCTGAAACCAGGTCACGTCTGGAAGACAAGAACACAGCCTGGGAGCGAGGGTTTGGGCCACACAAAGGGCAGTGTTGTCTGGAGGCTGGCCGGGAGTCAGCGCGGCGCTGGCCGGGCTGTTTGCACAGCAGCCACTCCGAAATCCCATTTCACTGCAGCAGCACCGAGTCTTCCTCGGGTTTCTGCAGGTCTGGGCTCGGGTCTATTTCTTGCTGCAAGGTTATTAAAAACACTTGAACCTGAAACAGACTCATTGTGTCCACACGTTTGCTGTTTATTATTATAAACAAGGGTGTCAGGGCCATTAAAAATAAATCAAAATGGGTAAAAAATGAGCAAGAAATACAAGGAAATGGAATGATTGAAAACACCCATCTCATCATCCAGGGCTGACAATTCCCACTCACAGGAATGCCTCTATGCTAGAGACAGGGGAAAATAACTTCTCATTTTTCTTTTCAGAAAACTGCATCCCTTTCTCAGCTGGGGATGCCGAGCTGTGGGGAACGGAAAGGAGCAGATCCAACACCCAGCCCAGGGTTTGATGGCTCCTGGACCCTGGCTGGGAACTGTGCTGGCACATGTTCACTCCCACCAAGGGATGTGGGCTCTTGGTATGACTGAGCTGTGGGAGCTGCAAACACAGACAGGGCCCAGCCAGGGGCACACCCGGGGGCTGAAGGGCTGGGAAAAGCCACTTCATCACACCCCCCCTTCAGAGCATCTCAGCCACCTGACATTCCTAAAAATCCTTGTTAAAGCAATCAGGGAAGCTGCATCCTGCTCTCGTTCACACCAGCACGCGTGTCACTGTACACAACAGTAAAAGCTGTCCTTGTGGAATTACAACTGTTCCCCAGGTCAGACCTCCTGGCTCTGCCATGGGAGGACACCAGCCAGGTGCCAGCCCAAGCCCTGGCTGATGGGGGGACAGCTGAGCCAAGGCACATGTCTGCAGGGCTGCTGGCCCAGCTGATCCCATAATCTCATTAAAAACAGCACTGGGAGATTCCCTGCTCCACAGCCCGGGCAATTCCACAGCCAGGTCTGGGGGAACGAAGGCACTAAAATCTGATGAAAATGATGGAAAGTGCCAGAAGGTTGTTTTGTGGCAGTGGGAGACCACAGGGGTCATTTCTCGTCATTCTTGTTTGAACACCAAAGCTCACGAGTGGCATTAGGAATATTTTAGAAGAACCACACATCAAAACCCAACTTTTTTAATGCATGCAATAATTTAAAACATGACTCTGCATGGTGGAGTTAATGAAATCCTCTCCTTGTGTAGGCCTGCACAGACAAAAACCAAGCTTGAAACGAGTGGACAGTGCCCCTGCACAGGGAGACATTGAAAGGGTTTTTGTTGTTCTTTTGGGGCAAGGGGTGGGGAAGGGACACAGGACCCGGGACTGTGTTTTGCTGGGAAGCATGACGACATCCAGGGAAGGAAGGGAACACTCTCAGCCTTCTGGCCTAAATTATCTGCTAACACAAATAATCAAATTCCTGGGACCACACTGCTCTGGCGCCACTGAAGGCAGGGGAGGCCCAGCCCAGCCTGGAGTGAGCAGGTGGCAGCCGAGCCTGAGCCACTCGAGTGCGAGGCACAAACTCTGCTCTCTCCAAGGAGCAGCATCGCTCCCAGGACCGTGGGAAGTTTTTAATGGCTCACTCAAGGCAAGGCCTCTAAAATGTTTATATTAATATGTACATGCTGGACAGCCACTCATTTGGTCTCAGCTGGAAACCAGTCCAAACAGCTGAGAAACATCTGGCCGCTAACCTTGGACAGCTTCTAATCTGGTAGCCCAGGGATTTAAGAGGTCTCTTCAGAGGGACAGAAGTTTGGCAGATCCTTGCTGAGAACTCTGTCCCGCTCTGGCTGTTCCTCTCTCCTGCTCCCTGCTCCGGGCTGACACGTACAGACCCCACCTCCAGCATCCACAGTGACTGCAGGAGCTGCAGCTGGGCACCACCACTGACTGGCAGGAGCACTCCTCAAGGTGTGGGACTGTCTGCTCCCCCTGTCTCAAGGGGACACACAGCAGCTTGTTGCCAGCTCACCAAAGCAGGCATTTCTTCACCTCTCTGCCCCAGCCCACGTGCACAGGACTGGGGCAGCTCTCCAGCCTCCGCTGGCTTGTCCTCCCTCTGCCTCACTTACAGCAAATCAGTCCCAGAAAGTTCCCAGCACCAGGCAAACAAAAATCCTTTTCTCTAAAGATCTGCAGACCATGATCAAGACAATTAGGAACACGTGGTTTTAGAGCAGAGCAAGTAGGAGGGGAAATGGTCCCATTGTTTCTGATGAAGATGGCTCAAAAGTTTGCATCACTTTTCTTCTCAAAACTCCTTCTTTGTTGGCTTTTTCCTCCCAAAGAATCTTCAGCTTTGGCTATCCTGAAACATCCTTTGACAAGTGGACAGATAAAAAGTAAGACAACATAAAAGAATAGATGTTGAGCAATAGAGAGGGGGAAGAGACTTTTAGACCATTTGACATTTACTCTCTCCTCCTATCACCCATCGAGGTTCTGCAGGGCTCTCTAGGCACGTCAGGGCAAGGCCACCAACAACCTGGCTCAAGAGGCAGAAAAATAGAACAGGACCCACATTTCTGAAAACCTTCTGTAGGCTTTATTTAAAAGGAGATAAGGATGAAAATAGGTGACAAGATGCTTGACAGATATAAAATGATGAGCATTCAGCTAATCTCCCTATCCTCAACATAGGTTTGTTGCTCTTTACATTTTTGTGACAACAAATGTGGGAGACATCAGGGAAAATGTAAAGGCACAAGCACCAGGGATGTAGCACCAAGAAGGGAGGACAAGGAAGAAGATGCTCAACAAGAGCTAAAAAAGCCTCTTTCCTAGCAGAGGCTGAGCACGCTGGCTCTGGTCCAACAAAGCACTTAAGCATGTGCCTAAATTAAATTTGCCTTTACTGGGGCTCTTTGCAGGCTTCAGCACATTCTCCAGCAATGTGCTACAGCATGACCAGGGAAAACGAGGAGCTATTAAGGGACCTGAATCTCAGTCAGCAGCCAGGTTAGAGAGCGTTGGGAGAGCACATTAGCCAAGATTAATGCAACATGGCAATTCCACTGACAGGAGAGCCCTTAGCCATCAGAAAAACCTTCTTAAACAGAAAATAGTAAGTAAAAAAGTTTAGATATTAAGCTGATCAGTATCAATTTCTCTTCAGCTTCTTTCAGCTTAAGGTAGGTAGAGCCTGATGCAGACATATTTACAGGTACCTGCAGAACTGGAACTCCCTTGTTGCAGGGCATGTTGGTGCCAGCCTGAACAAACACACTGAACCCACTGTGCTGTTCCTTGGTGTAGCAAACACTGTCCTGCAGGAAAAGCACCCAGCTCAGAGGCTGAACGGCCACCAACACCCAGGTAAGCCACCAACAGCTCCCACAGCCCTGGCAGTGCTCTGGCAAGGGAGCAGGAGCGCATTCCCTGCACAGCCTGGGGGTTTGGTGCCACAGCTCGGGGCTCTCCCCTGCTCACACCCACCCCACAGCCCCACGAGGCTCAGGGCTCTGCAGTGACACCCGGAGCTGCCCTTGGGAGGATCTGCCAGGGCCAAGGGGCAGGCTGCTCTTCCTGCTCCATGTCCTTGTCCCACGCTGGGATGAGCCACTGACAGCACCAGGGTCTCACAGAGCGGCTGAAGACAGCCTGGCTTCAGAATTGCTACTATAATGATAGTGGAGAAGAAACTGAAATTTCAAACATAAAGCACTGCACGGGGTTGTGAGAGAGCAGAAAGGGCACGTTTAAGCACATACTCCCTACGTGCACACAGAGAGCTTAATTCCAGCACACCAAGGAGAAAACCACCATTAGTCCTTATCAGCAATTCAGGTCGCCCTGTGGTGCTGGTGTTCCCCCAGCAAGAATGCCTGTCCAGCGGGACAGTTACCACTCACAGGCGTCTCGAATGGAAGCGGTTCTGGATAAACACCAGAAGTGGTTCCCACACGAGGCCGTACCGTGTAACCCGAGCAGCAGCAGCGGCGGAAAGCCTTGGGCAGCCCTGGGGCTCCCTCTGCCGTCCTGCCCTGCCCCGGCCCGAGAGGGCTCCGGGACCCTCTGCGGGCACAGGCAGAGCAAGGGGACAGGGCAGGGCCAGGGACCCTCTGCACAGAGGGCACACAGCTGGCTCAGGGACCCTCTAAGGGCACACAGCTGGCTCAGGGACCCCCTGCACAGCGGGCACAGGACAGGTGGGTCTGGCTTAGAGCAGCCTCCTCCAAGCACTGCTCAGCCACTTCCAGCAGCACTTGCTCCAAGCACATTTGTTTCATGGCCAATCCCCTTATTTTATTAATTATCCCTTCCCAGCTTTCTCTGAAGAGACAGTGGTTGGGGACACAGACTGGCAGCTGGCAGGGATCACCCCAGCACTCTGCTGGGTGCTGCCAGAGTTTGGGTAAGCACAGGGGGGACAGGCTTTGTTTCCACACCTCATTTCTGAAGCACCAACAAACACCAGCCTGGGGTGAATGGTCCCTTCCCCTCACAGGTGACACACACTGACAGAGCCACCATGCAGCTCCAATAGCAGCTGACTCCCAAGCAGTTATTATTCCACACTACCCTTACTTGGTTGTGGGAACAGCAACGGAGCTCTGAGGTGTCCTGAGAGTGCAACTCCTGGGGGAGAACAGTCACAGTGAACCCTTTTCTTTAAAGCAGCATCCAACTGTGTCTGAGGCTGGGAGCAGGTGGCTCCTGCCAGCTCCCAGCTCCCAGCCAGGGTGGGATGCTCTCACCTGTGCAGCTTGCAAAGCAAACCAGACGATTTCACGGCTTTAAAATCATTACTTGAAGTAAGAAGGTTCAGGGAGGCCCCAAACATGCACCAACCACAACCTCCCAAGGAGGGCATGGGCACTCTGAAAAAGAGACAATCAAGCAGCCCACTGTAATTATCACGTTGTTCCAATGCCCATTTTCCACCTCTGACACCAAGCTATTTTAAATAAACACACACTCAGTATTAGTCCCATTGTCTTCACAGACACCCTCGGGGCTGCCCCAGGAGCCAGCAGTATTCATTCCAGCCCAGAAACCAGCAGCAAGTGTCACAAAGCATCACAAGGCCATTCCCTGTTTCATTCCCAGCCCAGGAAGAACCTTGTTTCAGCCCATCACTGCCCTGAATGCATCAGGACCTTCCAGCAATCTCCAGACACTTCACGCTGGGAAAAGGCCAACATTCCACAGCCTTGTTTTTACCCAGACTGGGAGGAAAGCTCAGTTTGTGGCAGGGCATGTTGCAGGCAGATACTCTTCACTATCTGAGGAAAACACCGAAAATCTCAGGTTGTGAAATACTCCTTGACCTTGACAGACAGTGTGGCATGCAGCTGCAGAGGGATTCCATTTCCTCGGGACTCCAGCACAGCACCAGAAACCCCTTGGCAGCCCCTGGGCCTCACCTGATGCTACCAACGGCCTGAGGGGCAGCCTGAGGCTTAAACCAAAACTGCAGATGTCCTTGGCACAGCAGCAGCAGCTGGATAGAGACAATTGCCTTTCACCACCAGTTTACAGTCTGTCAGCTAAACGTGATCTGTAGGAAGATACTTCCAACAAATCAAGAATTCCATAAGGGATCAAAATTCTAAACATAAATACAATTAAAGCCTTCTAATATTAATGCACACTTTTTATTATATTAAAATCAGGCAATGGTCTGATACAATAAAAAGGCTGCTTATGGAATACTGTTATGTTAAACTTTCAGTACAGAGGATGTTAAATCCTTACAACTAATATTTTCCTCAGAAGTTAATGGAAACATCAATTGTTCATTGACTTGACAGCTGCTGCTTTAAAATGTGTTTATTTTTACTCTTTTCTTTTTTTCCTTATTTTTTCTTTTTCTTTTTTTTTACACAAACACTGAATTTTTCATAAAACTTAGGACACACTAGGTTGGTTTCCTGTAAGCTTGCACCCACATTGCAGCAGTTAGTGGTCCGGAAGAGTAAACCAGAAAAGGCAGTGATTTGCCAGGATGCAAAGCCAATCAAGGTCCTTAATCTGCTGTGCCACTGCTTCCCCAAAATCTTCACTGAACAGACTTCTAAGACTTACAGAGCCCTAATAAAATCTACCACCCAGATTTGATTTGTCTGTGGTTGTTACATCTTTAGAAGGGGCAAACGCAAGTGCAACATTTTGCTGATTAACATTCTTGGGTCAATCCAAAGCACCAAAATGTGATTTGAGGGTACCTGGAGTGTGTTCAGAATCTCTAGGTGCAGAGTCTCCCCCACTGCAGTTTGGCAGCAGAAGGTTTGGGCAATCCTGGTAAATTACTGCTCTTTTCCCCACGTCAAAGCCTATCTAAGAGCACGGCCGGGGCCAGCTTGGCGGTGTGGCAGCAGTGCTGGAGGGAAGGGAAAACCCACGCTTGCCAGCAGAACAGATACTCTTGTTTCCCAGGCTGGTGAAGATTAAATTTGTTGCAAAACCAAAATGACAAGCAAGGAGGGAACAGGTCAAGTTATTGCCCCGATGCTCACCCCTGGGCCAGGGTGAGGAGAGTCACCAAGAGGGGCAAAAAGAAAGCAGCACCCCCACTAAAAAGAGGGGAAGAGGGAAGAGATAAAAAGAACCCTGAATCCCTCACCCAAAGCTCACGTCACTGGTGAGGGAGACCAGGAAGAGAAATACAATCTATGCCTTGGCCAAAGGAAAGAAGGAAAGCTTGCCCCAGATTATCAGGGCATTAAAAAAAATAATAAAAACCCAAAAACGACCACAGTCACATTCAGCCTTTACTAGAGCGAGCACAAAGGGAGGGATGACTGAGGTTAGCACACATCCCCAGTAGTAGTCCATACAGCCCAGTGTAGTACTGGAAGCAAAAACCTTTGTGTCTACTCTAATAAATAGCCCTGAGCTTCGACTCTATTGCAAAAGACAGAGGAAGAAAAAAATAACCCAGGCCAGACACACAGCAAGGTGATTGTGGGATGGATCCTTTCACAGTTAAGTTGGATGTGCCACACTGGTCTTGACAGTAATAAATTTAAATAGACTTTTCCTGATACCAGAAGTTCAGCTATGTGGACAGTGGTTACACGACAGGATTATTTGTTATAGCACAACTTATATTTCAAATGAAAAAAAAAAATTAGTATCATTTACAGTATCTCAAGAAAAACTTCCTTTGAATGGGAACTTCCTTTCCAGTATTTTGAGGTCTACAAGATGCATCTAGAAAATTTACTACTGTGGAAAATGAAGACAGCTTAAATTGAATAAGGGGGGGGCATGTTGTTGTTTTTTTTTTTAATTAATTGCTGTAACATTGTCCTTCAGGTGGCTGAGGAAGTTTCATATTTTCTTTAGACATCATTAGACGCCGAAGCTCTTGCAGAACAACTTTGATACTATAAGAATTCTGCCATTTTGCTAGGACTGATATGGCTCTGGGGTCCACCTAAAACAGACAAAAAGACCATTCCTGTCAGAATTGGTGCATGGGTTACACTTAACTCCCCCCACCCCCAACGAAAGATCCCACACGAAATCTGAGTGGGAGAAATCAAAAGCAAGTGTTTTCCTAAAAGCATAATAAATCTCCACTTGTCCACTTCCCTTCTACCCCCTTTCCTTCTCCAACAAAGGGCATCACAAGCAATGAGGAGCTAAGCAAGCCACAAGTACAAACAAAGCATTGGAGCTGCAAAAAGAAAAAAATTAAAATGAATAAAAGCAAAAAACTTACCACTCCATTAGAACTATTTACTCCATTCATATTAATTTTTGTTACAAATCTTACAAATGGAGGTGCTTCTGGATACTTAGGCCCACATTCTATTTTAAGGCTGTATATTCTGTTTTCATAAATTGTCTGAGGGGAAAAGAAAGGGGGAAACAATTACATCAGGCAGGTCAATAAGCATTTGGTTAAAGCAGTGGCTACTTTAGGAACATGGGAACTACCAAAAGTGTGGGCACCATGTAGATACTATGCTGGCTCCCTGTTCTGAGTTCATTTTACAATGTTCAGAGTATCAAATGCTCCTGCAGGGCAATAATTCTGCTGGTCTTGGTGCATGGAGCAGGGAACAGCCCTGAGCTCCACGCAGGGCTTTGAGGTCTGTGGAACAGCCACCCCACACAGGGAGCTGTGCACAGCCAGTGCAGAACAGCTCAGGGCAAGGTGCAGCTCTGACAGTGCCACTGCTTTTGAACAGCCCGTGCCAACAAGGTGACTCCTGGCTGTGGGACATCACTCACAGCTTGGGAATGCCACACCCCTGCAGGACAACTCAGGGCAGCAGCACACAGGAACTCCAGCTCTGCACAGCTGCTCCTTTCCCCCCCTGGAATCCAGCATAACATCCTCCCAACTGCTACTGCTTGCCACCCAGAGGGAAACAGGACTTAGCTTGTGTCCCCAGCTAGTATTTCCACATCCTACTAGGAACCAAAATGGTAATAACTGAATCTGAGCAGTGTTAAAAGGAAGGAGGACAGCAAAGAAGAATGGCTGCAAGTGCCCAGGATCTCTCCCTATACAATCTGCTGCCTTCAAGCAAGAAGCTCAAAAGAAGTCACAACATATCTGGCAAGAAGATCTGTATTCCTAAGTGTGTCAGAAAAACAGGAGAGGCAGAGCTGACTCCTCTGCTCTTACGGTCCTGTAGCCTTGGTTTGCAGCACGACAAGATCTGCAAACTTCCATCACAGCTGGCAAGGCTGCACACTCCTGTTTGCACATTTCAATTCCTATTTAATTTTCTAAATTAGATTTCAAGGTTGTTTAAATTTTCCATAAACCCTAGGCACACAGTGAGCTTTCTTCACAGCCTTAATGCAGGCTCATTAGCACTCTCCTAATGTTCTTAAATCAAATGCTGTTCTAGAAAACAATTTGGGTACACCATAAACAAATGAAATGCTCCTGACTGGGGAGAGATTAGCAAAGGCAGACAACAAGTAAACAACACTTCTGGGTGAGACAGAAAACACTGCATGTATAATGCCTTCATAATACATGTTCTTGTACAACCTCGCTGTATGTCAAAAGAGGCAACTGACAGAATGGGAACAGAGAGCAGGAACATGATTAAAGGTCTGTAAAGATCTTCATATAATGGCCCCTGGAATTACTGAGAAATGATACTGAGGCCAGCTGTAGAAGACATCTGCTATTGCAGGAAGGAGAATTGGTTACCTGCACTCCATCAAAGGATATTAAGGAAACAGGACAGTGAAACTGGAGACAACAGACAAGTTCTGGTTTTAGAACACAGGCACACATTCAACACACAATGAAGTCCTCAAGTTCACTGCTAGAGTGTAAACCCACAGTTTAGTGGGGCTGGGAATACAACAATGCTCCCACAAAGACCAGCTGCATTATTAGATGCTGCTTTGGGAGAGGACATTCAGAGAAGAGACTGAAATCACTAAAATTTGAGTTTCCTCAGTCAGCTGAAATTCTGCAAGCGCTTGTCAGTACTGCTGCAATAAACAGCACCCCATAAACTGAACAGGAGCAGCAGAAAAACCAGCACAGAGCATCCCCTGGCACCTGCAGCAGCTCCATTTGTAACCTCACTAGCTGAGGGATTCTGAACCTTGCTGGATTCAAGGGTACAGCACTTTAGAATTCTGGGATCCTGAAAGTTATGTCTAGCTGAATCTGTAAATATAAAGCAGACAAGTAACAGAACTAACCAGAGAAAGGCACCAAAATATTTCAAATTATAAGCAAAAGGCCATATAGACACCTGAAACCCATTATTATAAAGAACTTCAACATAAATCACTTCCTAAAGTGTTTTTTCGCTCATTTGCCTTTTGTTTATTTTCAACTTCAGTGGTGAGGTTAGGAGAAGGGGAAAAAAATGTAACAGTACTATTTTAGTATTTAAGTGGATACTTACTCTTGGAGGCCCAATAATCATTCCTGTCCATCTCGTAAGTGTCATATCCTCATCATCTTCAAGGCCCCAGCTAACTGTTCCATCCCCTACTCCCTTCTGACCTTCTTCAAGTTCTTCCAAAAGACGAAAATTACGAGGAACTTTTACTCCTGAAACAATCAGAAAAATATTTTCAGTTGAGAAACCTTGTAAAGAAAAAAAGCTAGAGTAATTTCCCTGATGCTTGTGGTCATTCTACAGATCACATTTTGGGCAAAACCATGAAAATACCACTTTTTGAATGACAATATTTCAACGTTACAAAAAAGCTATTCCCATATTTAGCTTGGATTTTACAATCAAAATCAAGGTATCCCCAAATAAACATTCCAGAAGGCTGACAGGCCACGTGTTACAGCAGGCAGTAAAATGAAAGGAAATCTCTGCTCCCTCAAAGGTAGACCCAGTATTATGGAGCTCTAATTAGCACTTGTCTATATGATTTATAGTATAAAAATTTAGAAGTTTCTACAGAATGACACCATGAGAGGCTTGACAACAGTTGACTCAGAGCTTTAAAAATACCTTTCAAAGCAAATAAAACTCTTTCATAACATTAGCAGGTTAATCTGAAGTTAATTGAAGCGGGCTTTGTCAGCAGCAATAGCATCCTTTGTACTTGTGACCTCCACCACCAAGGAATTTCAGCACTTCGTAATTGCTGGCACATTTCTCCTCAAAACAGACAGCAAAACAGGGAGGTTTCCTTCTCCCCATTACATTAATGGAAAACAATGGCACAGAGAGCTTTGGTGACACAGCCAAGGTCACACACCAAGCCCGTGGTGAAGGTGGACCCTGAACTCAGGCCACAGTGGGTCTCACTGCTCTTCAAGGTATCTCCAGCCCAGGCACCACAGAGCAGAACTGCACTCGAGCCCACTGCTGCTCCTCAGCCTGGGGCTCGTGTGCCAGCTTTTGGTGGTGAGGGGCTACAGGGCTGGCTCCTGTCAGAAGCTGCTGGAAGCTCCCCCCTTGTGTGCTGGAGCCAATCCTGGGCAGCTCTAGGATGGATCCACTGCTGGCCAAGGCCCAGGACATCAGCACTGCTGGCATAAAGTGTTTGGGAAGGGACAAAGTTACTGCACAGGAGCAGCTGGAGAGAGGAGTGAGACTATGCCAGAGGACAGCTGCACAGACACCAAGGTTAGTGAAGGATGGGCAGAGATGCCCCTGGGGAAGCAGAGATGCACCTGCAGCCCAAGGAGCACTCCTTGGTCATGGACTAAATACAGAGGGTCTAGTGGTTTTAAATTCTCCTTTAAATACATTAATGACCTAAGAAACTTAATGGCAGAGATGATTTTGCTGCATAATCACAGGTGTCCAAATTTCATTCACTACAAAGCATGCACCAAAGAAACCATACCAGCAAATGACTAAAGAAAGAGGATACACATCTAATGTGATCATATCCAAGAACATCCTGGGCAGCAGGGCTCAGGCACAGCTGCAGCAGCAGCACAGGAACTCACCCAGCAGAGCAGTGCCAGCAGACACCAGACCTGTACTGGCAGAACCAGACCTCCCACCTGGGGGCTGCTGAGCACAGCTCCCTGCCAAATCCCCTCCCAGCCAGACCCTGCTGCTTCCACGGCTGCTGAGCAACACAACTCTTAGGCTGTGAAAGGAAATGAGTCAGCTGGGGCTAGTAAAGCCTTTGCCACCAGACTGCCCAAGCCCCAGAGCCTGGGTGGCAACAGGACCTCCTGGGCACCACTGCCACATCCCCTGCACAACAAACTCCAGCATACACTCTCCCACAAAATCTTTAAGGTGTGAAGTGTGTATCCTGTGTGCCCCAGGCACACGAGGGCTCAAGTCTGCCAGTCACACCTGAGCCATGACAGATGAGCCAGCCGTTTGTAATTCTATTCCCAACACTCTCCATGCTGTAGTTTGGGGAGGCAGAGCAGCCCAGCTCCAACACCTGGGATAAGAGAGCTGGGGGACACAAGACATGGAGCATGAGTTGAAGGACAAGGTGCAACCCTTGCTTGCACACACCTCATCTATTTCCCTATTTTTGCTGCAGTGGATGCACAGGAGAGCTGCTGATGGGGAATGATTCACAGCTAAAGTGCTGTCTGGGCTCCAGCCCTGCCTGCTGGTGCTCTGGGGAAAAAGGGCCAGGGGAGAAGGGCAAACAGAAGGTCCTTCCTGAGGGAGCCCAGCAGCTCTTCCCCAGGGCAGGGGATGCCACAGAGGAAACCCTGTGGCTGTTATCAGAACCCCAGCCAGAGCAGCCATCAGCTGGAGCCAGGGGAAGACCCGCCTGGAATGAGTCACATGAATGCCAAAAAATGCTCTCACTTCCACACCACAACACCACAATACTTAACAAGCATCAGCCCAGTCTGTACCTCGCTCCTTAATAACATCACTTCGAGGTTATCAGTGGTGCAAAGACAGTTCACAGGTATTTACTGAGACCAAGCTAAATAACCCAGGAGGAATCAGCTTTAGGGCAGACAGGCCACACAGCAAAGAAGAAAACAAAAAGTATTGCCCGTCCACCTTTCCTCTGAGCAGCAACTCTGAGTGACCCCTCTGAGCATCACACCCTGCTCACTGAGCCAAGCAGGAATCTTTAAGTGAGTGTGTAATTAAAAATGACATCACCACGTACATATTTGAGCAGCCACCACCGAGACTGAAAGGCAGCCTTAGTTCTGACATTTGCTACCCAGAGCTGGGCTTGGCTTTACAATCTTACAGGAAGAGAAGGCAACTTAATTGCTGAGCTCTCCCCAGCTACAGCTGCTCTGATTCAGCATGAATCCAGCATGAATCAGAGCCATAAAAGAGTCACACAGGATTTCAGAGCTCTTTGGCAAGCGTGAGGTCTCCAGAGAGCTGGCGAGTCACACCGGGCAGCGACTCCTGCCACACGGAAATCGCTCACAGCAAGGAGGGCTCATTGCACAGAACTGCTCCCTGGGAGCTCTGCAGGGGCATCACGGCAAGGGGGTGCCCACAGGGAAGGACTCAGATTTGAGTTTTATGCACTTCATGGAAAATAAAATGATCATAGCACATAACTGGCAATTTTACAAGAGATGACCCTGTCACACAGCATTGCTGCTTTCTTAACATGTTTTACTCCTATTCTAAAGGGTGTAACATGAAGGGCCATCACCTCAGCTACCACAGAAGGTGCCAATTCAGCTCCCTCCCTGACACATTCTTAGGAAATTCATTCACCAGAATCACACATATTAATATAAAATATTATGCCCATATGACCATAAATGCTTTATATAAACAAACTTCCCATAAGCAAGGCAGAATAAAGACCAGATTCATCCTTCTGGTCAGTCTGAAAAGATGCACCAGGCCATTAAGGCAACCCCATCTCCTCCTCATTTGCAGGGGCCTGGAGCACTCATAGTCTGCTACCACATCCTGCTGGGACCCAAACCTCACACGAACTTTATCACTTGTGATCATACACAAACACATCACCATCGTGCTTGCTGTCCACCAAGATTCCTAGAAAGTGGCCAGATCTGTCCTAGGCACACACAGTATTTGCCAAATAATGTCCATGCTGAAGCATGGCAGCTGCAGAGTCAGGTGTCCTGTGTCCCCTGACAGCACCAGGAGCCTCTGGGGTTTCCTCCTGCCACCCCCCAATAAATACCTTGCATAACCCTCCCAGTGTAGCAATGGAGACTTCCTTGGCAGTAACCAAACCAACCTGTTTTTCTAAGAGCTCTCCATTTAACACAAGAAAGCCTAAATAAAGTGAGAGGCAATTAAAAAGTAATCAGCTTGTCTGAAGTACTTTCAGTTATGCATTGTAATTTAGCCTTCACTATAGTTCAGGATGACTCTCAAGTAGCAGCTTCACTTGAAACATAAATATAGTAATATCTCAGTAACTGCTTCACTTGTAGCTTGCCTAACCTCACAGAAATACTCCCAGAAATGGAACTGAAAACCTATTTCAGAGCAAAAGGAGACATTCACTAAAAATCACAACAGCAAACCAGTGAAAGCTAAATCGTAACTGTATTGACTAGGCGACCTGGTCAGAGTCTCACTAAAGGAAGAACAGAATTATCCTGAATGACAGTCCAATGCCAGCTTGGACTTTTAAAGATCTTAAAGCACTCTCAGATTTACCCTTTCATGCAGCACTACTGAAGATACAGATACACAACTGAATGTGTCTTGCAACAAGTTTAAGAATGATCTTATCAGGCTGAGATTTTTCTCATCTTACTCACTTTTCCATCTCCATTTTCCTCAGTTACATAGCCAAAGCAATTTCACATCCAGACACCTTGTGAAGCTGAGAACAGCACTGTGAAACCAGGCAGGCCATGTGCCTCTGGGGGGAGAGCCTCTCCTCCAATCCTTCTGATCAGTGGCAGAAGAACAAAAAATACACCTCTCAAAAACTTCAACAACCTGTTTCTCTCTCCTTTCTAAAGTGAGATCGAATTACAAGCATTTCTCTTCAGGACTAAAGCACAGGCACGGGGCACAGCAGACCTCAGCAAAGCACCCAGTAAATGGGGTTCTGAGGAGAGGAACTGTCTTTTACTGAAGGTTTTTCCACATTTTCACTGTAACAAGCAACTCATCAAACTGGCCTTTCTGGACAATTTAAACTCTGCTTTCTATACTAGTTCCTGATTTACTGTAACTCAAGTGAGCTGAAATCCAACAGCTTTAAACACCCCTGTTACTCAATACATTAAAGTGCTTTCCGTTGCTTGTTTCTGTGTATTTGATACTCAGCCTTAATTACATCCTTTCCAGTCTGTGTTTCATGTCTTTGCATTGACTGCAGATAATGAATTGGACAGCTTATCCTTGCAGCACTGCGACAGTGAAAACACACAAGCCATTCCTTGTCACAATGGGATATAAAGTTGCTGAAGTGATGGAACACTTAAAACCAAATAAAAGGCTTTCAGCAATTGTCACAAAAGCTTTCAGGAGACAGGAACTTTGGATTCCTTGCACTGTCTTTACAGTCACAAATTCCACTCTGATGATGCAGACAGGTACCAAGATATCTTGCAGACACAAAAATAACTTCCTGTGCACTTCAACAATTTGAAGTGTTTTCTGTTCTGTGCAAGCTTCAGCACTGGTTCTACCTTTCAATCATTTAGGCAGGTTCCTTGGAAAGAGGTACTAAAACATCAGTCTGAGGCTCCTAGGTACAGGCAGGGTCACAGCCAGCCCCAGGTGAAGGCACAGGCCCAGATCACACCCAGGGGGATGGGGCACAAACCATCAGAAACTGCAGCTCCACTTGCAAGAGTTGAACAGCATCCTCACAACCTGACAATCCCAACTTTCCCATCCTCACCAAAGCTGTCAGTGTTACACCTGCCAGGACCCTCACCTGTCTACATATTTACTACACTAATTAGTACTGTTCTCAGTCAGAATGCTGCTTTTCAAACATATTATGTAATTTTTTATCACTGAAGATGAAAATATTCAATTCAGTATCATCTTGTAGGAGTGTTGAACTATTTACCTTTCTATTCAATCGACTGCATCCCTCTATCACAGTACACAAAGCTCTGCAACAATCCACTCCTCTGGCACTATTTCACGTGCTCTTACAGCCCATCTTATTTAAGAATGCAGAAATTCTCTTGCATTTTCTCTTCAGTTACTTTTCCCCGACCCCTGAGTCTTTCACTTGCAGCCCCAGAGAGCCCTTGGTGCTGGCAATGCTGCCTCTGAGATGCAGATGACTGCTGTCACTCCAAGGAGCCATCGAGGGGCACCTGCAGGGCAGGTGGTGTACTTGTATTGTACACCACTGCCACTGCCCCTCTCCTGTGCTTCTCACCAGCGTCCCTTGGAGTGCACAGGGATGTTTCAGGGTTAGAAACAGACACTTTTAATACACTGCACTAACCCCAATGCCTGCCCTCCCCTCTTAGGAGCATTAAGCCGTGTGTACCAGCACTGTCACAGCCATACACCCAAGGACTGCTTCTTGTGCAGTTCTCCACCTTCCCCAGACTTGGAAAAACTTAGATCTGGGCAAACCATTTTACCATTCAGCATTTCCAGGCTGTTGGTAAACACAATGCCTCACAGCCCTGCAACAGACCCACCACACTGAACTGTGAGAGAAAGTGGGTCAAGTGAGGTCATTAAACCTTTCCCAGGGTGAAAGTCACAGAAACACCACCCCCCAGGCCAGCACAGTTGGGTTAGACTCAATGTAAAACCCGAAACTGCAGACAGCACCATGGTGCAAGGTCTGTCGTGTAACTGCAGCCCAGCCAGTGCAGGAGCCTCTGAGGAACCCCTGGATTCCTGCTGGATCACCTCTGGCAGCTGAGCATTCCTGCAGGACACCTCAGCCTGTGGGATGGACACACACAGAGTGGAGCTTCCTACCAACAGCCGTATTAAAACCATTAAAGCCAACCCTTTCTTTTTATTCATATAGCAATGGGGTGTGTGGGAAACTCACATCATCAGCAACACAGAATTCCCCTCTCTCAGTGGTACAGGGGGACCCCATATCCTAACATTCCTTCCAGACTGGGCGTTGGGTTTTTCCCTCCGTTAATAATTTCTACCTGCTTAATAGATACAAATATCTAATCTACCTACCTATCTAATTGCCAGGACCAGCCCTATGACTTTTTTAGGTTACAGGGACATTTGTTACCACTTCTTCCTCTGGGTCAGTAG
The DNA here is from genome assembly GCA_034509185.1 of Euphonia xanthogaster. Lineage (NCBI taxonomy): Eukaryota > Metazoa > Chordata > Aves > Passeriformes > Fringillidae > Euphonia > Euphonia xanthogaster. The sequence goes on along the minus strand of JAYDZK010000070.1, from coordinate 13,765,718 downwards.
CTGCTTTTGAAGACAGATGAGCATTTTTCATCTTCAATATGTGTTTAGGCTCCGTTGCTAAACCACCATGAACTCAAGATAGCACAAATATTCCAGTGCTTTACAGACAAATACATTAGGACTCCACAAATCAAGTTTTAGCAAACTGTGCTTCCCAGATGAGTGAAGGCAGTCCTGAGGCAGGTTCCCCAGCCCCCAGCGAGGGGTCACCTGCAGCCCCCTGCCTGTGCCAGGCCATGCCTTCCCTGCAGGGGCAGCAGGGACCCACACGCCTGCACTGCAGCGCCACTGCCAGCTCCCGGGCACCGGGCTGCCCTTGCCACCAGCACAGGAGGCTGTCCTTCCTTCCCCAGCACTGCAGAGTGCTCTGAGGGCAGCCCGTGAGCTCCAGCTCCAGCTGCCACCCACGGAGCCACCAGACTGAGTGCTGGGCTTGCTGCAGACATGCAGCGCTCCTGCAGCACGGCTCTGTAAGTCACCCCAGAGCAGCTGTGTGCCCACACTGCACGCTGTGGCCCTGCTGCCAGCGCTGGGGACACGAGACAGCTGGGAACAAAACCCTGTCCCCTGTCACAAACCCAGGGGACAAGGGAACAATGCACCAGACACAGCGTGGCCAGCAGGTGCCGGGTAACAACAGCCTGTCCCAAAGGCCTGTCACTGCAGCCCAGCCCCTTCCCACACGTGCCCCTCCATGAGCACCTAACAATTCTCTCACAGAGCTTCCCTGGCTTGAAAAGGATCACGGAGAATGCAGGGCAGGAGGAGAATGTGACCTAAGAGGGGAAGAAAGGTCCCTTCCTCAAGCTACAGCTCCTGTGTCTTTACTCAACACCTCACACGTTCAAACACAGACCTGTAATACAACTCTCAGGACAGCAACCACTGCACTTAATCAAGTTTTTATTAATTGATTATTATGAATTATGTGCATTGTGATGGTTATCCTTAAAATCCAATGAGTGGTCATTGACAGAGAACTATCTGTACAAAAAGAACTCCAAAGTACTTCTATTATATCCCCACAAGTCATGTTCTGGTGAGCACAGTCCAACTTTGGAGGGTGCAATTTGGAAACAAGCACTACAGGGGCACATGTGAAACCCTCCATGGACTGGGAAAGCAGGAAAATGAAACTGCCTCAACAGAAGTGACTCTGATTTACTCGATCTGCTGAAGTTCATTAGAGGATGTCAACAGAAAAAACCTCACTCCAAATCTAGTTGCAGTATTTTTGTTTAATATGTGATGATAAATGTAAAGGGAAAGTGTGTGTAACTACCTAAAGATGGTGTGGAGCAGGTTTGAAGGGAATAGAAAATTCACTGCCTCCTCAGAGCACACACGTCCTGACACGGGAGCTGCACACTTCCCGCGGAACAGAGAGAGGCTAGTAGCCAAAAAGGCTCCTAAAGAGCCCGATTTCAGCCACGGAACTCCGGCCACAGCCTGGGGACTGCCGACAGGAGAGCCCCGGGGCCAGCCCTGGCCGCACGGAACCGGCCGGGAGAGGAGCACGGCAGGAGAGGAGCCCGAACGGCGGCCCGGGCTCCGGGGCCCGGCCCCGCCAGGAGCTG
>JAYDZK010000070.1:13747105-13763650 GCA_034509185.1 Euphonia xanthogaster | reverse complement strand
AGGAGCTCTGTGGTGCACGCGCGGCGCTCCCGCGGCTCCGCGGCGCGGGCGGGCGGGCGTTATCGCCACTCGGTGCAGCCCCGGGGCTCCGGGACACCAGCGCCACGGCGGGCGTGTAACAGCCCTTACACTCCGGCCCAGCTTCCCCCAGCCCGCTCCCTTCCGGCATAACGGAAAAAAAGTTAAAAGAAATGGGAAGGAAATGAGTTCTGCTTCACTTCGCTTTGCAACACACGCTCAAAAAACCGAGCCCCAAAAGAGCCCGTGAGAACAGCCAGAATAAGCACGAAGCAAAACGTTTTGGAGACCCATGGCAGCTTCAGCCCCGTTCTGCAGCGAGCCCTCCCAGACTCAGCCTCGAGCAGCGACGGGAGCCAGCGATTGTTCCCGGGAGCCGCTGTAAAAAGCAGCGCTGCTCTTCCCGGTTTTCTTTACCCAGCCGCACTTCACTGCGGCCGCGGCTGGCACGGCCCGGCCACAGGCAGCAGGAAGGAAAGAAAAGGCAGCAGGAAGAGGCAGGACAAAGCAGCAGGGACAGGCAGCGGGAAGGAAAGAGGAAAAGGCAGCAGGAGAAGCGGCCAGATGGCCCGAGAGGCCACTGCCCCAGCAGGATGGGGCTGCTTTGGGTGCACGGTGGGTGGGGGACTCCTTCCACACCCTTGCAAGCAGCACTCCCCTCCAGCTTCCAGGCTGCTAAGTCCTGAGGATGGCAGAGACAGGCACCGCACCTGAGCCAAACCCGCCAGGGGGGAGTTTGAGGCACTCGGCAGCAATTCTCAGTTTATTACAGCACAGTTCCCTGTGCAGCCGTGTCCCCAGACTGCTCTGTCTGGGAGGCTTCTGCAGGGCCACGCTGCACGAAAGGGATCACCCCTGCTCTGGGATGTGCAGAGGGAATCTCTCCTGCCCCTGGGATCGCAGCTGCTCCTCCAAGGCCCTCCTGACCACAAGATCCACTCATGGAGGGCAACTGCAGCCCTGGCAAAAGCTGGAGGCCTGAGAGTCCTTCTGAGGGTCCAGAGAGCAGGAGCCTGACCAGAGCTCTCAGTGGAGGTGAGACTGGAATCAGAGCTTTTAAAAGCATTGAACTGAAATGCACGCCATCCATCCCTGAGGAGTTCAACAGGAGTGCCTTTTTCTGCTTCAGCTCTAATCTGTTCCTAATCAACTTAAGACAAATTTTCTTAAGCCAGATTTACAGCTGTTAAGAAGGATCCACGCAGCCTTTTGCTCCAGAATTGCCATACTGATTTTGTGGGAGCATCCACGTCTCTGAAGGGGTGGAACAGGGACCTCGGGAGCCGCAGCCACGTCGGGTGTGGGGTCACAGAGCCAGGGCTGCCCCAGGAGCCCAGCACAGCATCCACGTGGAAAATGCAGCTGGAGATTAATTCTGTCCCAGTTTCTCATAATTAAGTAAGATTAACAGATAAATAGTACCAGCAGCCCCCAGTGTGAGTAGCTCAGATTTGTTTCCAGTAAGGCAGCAGCAATGCCTTAAACAGCACTTTGGAAGTACAAATTCTGGTGATTTCTGTGTCCCAAATCCATTTTGTTCCATCCACTGCACCACTACTGCTCACTTGGCATTTAAACCTGCGGTGAAAAGAGCTCTGAGGACCCAGTGCTTCAGGCTGAGCTCTGAACATCCACCCAGTTCTGTCCAGAGCTCTCCAGAATCAACTGAAGGCAGTTTGGGACTCCTGCTGAAGTGGAAGAATTCTTTAATGTCAAAGCTGCACGGAGCCTGGTAGTGACTGTGGCAATGGGAACAGAAAAGAGTTCCATGTAATGGCATTAAGTTCTCCAAGGGTCTGAACACTTAGATGAAGTATTTTGTGACCAAGGTACCAGCTGTGATTTTAATCTGCAGAACCCAGCTCAGAAGCATCTGCATTCAGCACTGCCACTGAAGGAGAGTTGCCAGGTCCCAACTCATTCAGAATCCATCCACCACATCTGAAGGAGTGGAGATCAAGGTCAGTCTAAACCTATGACTCAAAACCATCTTACCCTGCTCTTCAGGAAGAGGCAGTTTGAATTTAACACAATTTACAGCTAGAGGAGGGAATATACCTTGATCATCACTAAGCTTTCAGTCAGGCAAGAACTGAACAAGATCCAAATCACATCAACTTGATAAAGAGCCTGTTGGATGTTTTTAGAGAAACTTCTTCACCCCAATTCAGTCGGGGTTACTCCTTTGCATCCAGAGCAGAATGAATTACTTACACTTCTTGAAAGGTGTAGAAGTCTGGTCTAACATAGTGCCAGGCTCCTAAAAACGCTGGCACACGATCACTCCAACCCAAAGAAGCTGCGACAGGCTGCCAGGTGTCTCAGGTGAGGGACTGCACGAGGTGGGGTGCAACCACTGATCCAGCTCTTGCACTAAGTGCTGCCAGTGCAGCAATGAAAAACAGCAACAAGACTTGAACATGATTAGTATTATCCAACTGCTTTGTTATAAATATATTATATATATTCAAACATCACGTTAAAATATTATTCCATTACACCAGAAGAGATTAAGGCTTTATATTATTTACAGAAACAAGCAAGCACCTTAAAAAAAATAAAAAGAACAAAACACCAGTCATTGACATTTCCCTTCTAACATTACGAGTTTGATACCTTGAGCTCTTGAATACAGCTATTTGCAGTGTGCCCAATGCTAGAACTATTTCAAACATTTATTGTCAGGGTAGGAAACACTTAATAGAAGACTCAGCAGTGAGCACTCCACACGAACAAACACATGTGTTGTAGGGTGCCCTCCCTCTCCTCAGAGGCTCCTGAAGTTGAAGGCTTATGCAGAAACTGCTCAATTCCATGTGGAGAGTAGAACAATTTTGTTTTAAGGGAAACTGAAGACACTTGAGGATTGGTGGCCCCTGGAGGAGCGGGATTCTCTGAGTCTGCTGCACATGACATCGATCAGGCCGAACACGATAGTGAAGACAGAGCTGAACGTCCATCAGCCACCGAGTGCATTGAGCAGTCATGATTCCACAGGCTTGCATTGCTCCCCTGCTGCTCCCACACCGAGTGACAGAGCTGTCACCCCTCCCCGCAGGCCCTAGGCAGCGAGCAGCTTGGGAAGTGTTCAGAAATGTTGATACAACACACGGTTCCTCCGCCCCCAGTCCCCTGCAGTGCCTGGTGCCCGGTGCCTCACGGATACAGCGACAAGCAAGTTCTAAGGTGTAAGCAGACATGGCTACACAAAAAGGTGCTCAGTGAGAGTAATCATCTTCATTTCAAGTATTGTTTTAAGAATTAGTTCTTTTCATTGCAGTCTGTGTTAGCACTTTTTAGTTTGTGCTTTAGAGTCTGTTATTTCTTTGCAGGTCTTGAATTTGGCTGATGGCTTTATTTTCTTTTTTTCTTTTAAAAACAACATTGGCAACAAGTTAAGGATTGCAGAAGGCTGGCAGAAGTTACTTGATTTTCTGAGCCCATTTCATATCATCTGCTCTTGGCTTCTCCCCAGTAAGTCCTTGGATGATGTTCTCCAAACATCTCCAAAATCTTATCTTCTCTAATGGGTAATTCAGCCAACCTAAGGGATTGCAAAGGAAAAAGAGGATTAGTTTGTCATAGCATCCAAAGTTCAGCATTTTTTTAATGAGAAAAAAAAAGCAACCAGCCCAATACTGCTAATAATGGTCAGGCTTAAACTCTCAGGACATAGTAGGACTTAAAAATAGCTCTTTGGGTGGCAAGATTTTTGCTACCATCTGTCAAGTCAGGCTTCTTAATTGTACCACGTTTCTACATGACATTCTGCTAATGAGAATTCGATTTTTTTTCTTGGCAGAGGTTTCAAAACCCACATGAAACATTTGTCAACGCCGGTGACAGAATGAAGAACCAGAGTGGTTAACTTCCAGCTGTCTGATTAACTTGATAACTTATTTAGGATTGTGCAACACTGGTGACTGAGCATTCCCACCTGTACAGATATAAAAGGAAGCTAAAGCTTTCTGCAAACCTGTCCACTCCTCTGAGTCAGAATGAGTGGATGCTGAAAATCCAGAAGCCTGGCTTTTACAAATGAGCATTCCAGACCAGCTGCAGACATTCTGCTCTTCTGAAGGAACAGCAGCTTCAGTGAACAAACCCCGTTAGTGCCCTGAGCTCACCAAGACCCCAGGCAATCAGATCTCAGCACCACTGACTGCAGCTGATCACCAACTTCCCCCACACTCTTGATGGAGCTGCACAACCCCACGTGCAGCTCTGCCAGGAGCTGCACACCCTGCAGCTGTGTGAGCAGCGCTGGGCAGGGGCCCTGCAGGGGCAGTACCCGTGGTGATGCAGAAGTAGGTCTCGTGGGGGGACACGTGGTGGATCCTGTGGTGCTTCCGGGGCAGGATGATGTGCCAGTCCTGCAGGAACACGACCCAGCGGGGAAGGCCAAAGTACGTGTGGGACCACTTGTGGATCTGGTTGGTCATGGTTATGAAGATGATGAGGGCAAAGACGTAGCACTCCCAGGGACAGGTCTCATACAGGGCCTCTGCAAAACACCACCAGCAGCTATGGCAAGGCACACTTCTGCCAGGACAGCCTCCTGCCCCGCCAGGGCTGCCTGCTGCTGCAGGGGCTGACAGAGGCCTCACCAAAGCTGCTTTGGCACAAGTGTCACAAGAGCCAGTGAGCCATAAGCAATTCCCAAATGTCACAAGACAGGCTGGGAAGTGCCAGAATCTGTCAACACACCATAAACAGGAAGTCAAACTGAGTTTACCATCTATAAAATTAATTTGATCCTTTAGTTCTTGACTTCTGCTTTGCACATAAAGCTCTTGTGCACGGAGATGAAGCATTGTTTTGTGTTACACGCTTTGGAACAATGAGTTTCCACAGATGTTCACAGCTTGGTCCCTCTTATAAAAAAAGCATTTAGCATAACTTCTAATCTTCCTTGCACAACTCTCCAGCCCCAGATTCTCTGCTGAGCTAGAGAACCTCACTGTGCCACCTTTTGCCACCACACCTCAAAAGAAAGTTTCCACCCCCCCTCCTGCCAGGAGCACCATGCTTCCAGCAGCTATTTCTTGTCATACCACATCCATGGATTCCTCCAAATTTCACATGGACAAGTGTTCATTCAATAGCAACAAGAACACTAAATCCACAGCAGTCAGAAGTAGCAGCTTACCTGGGGAAAAAGACACAAATTTGTATGCCATGTTTGCCAAGGGGACCAGTGTCATGAAGCAGTTGTCTCCATTGGTCTCTATGAAATCATGTCTGGTGATTGCTGTGGGGTCAATATGGTGTTCCCTAAAGGGTCTGATGAAAGCCTGGGAAAACAATTGGATAAACACAACACCACACTCAATAATGGGCTTGGAAAAGAAAAATATTACAAAAAAATAACCCCAACAAACTCTCTCATACACTCAAATCTGATGACTGAGTTGAAGAGAATTCCATAGTACAAAGCATGTAAACAGGATTTCAACTTTTGTCATAATGACACTTCACATAATTTGATTTACATTTGCAAAACAGTTCAGACCCCCCCCCCACAAATCCAGGTTTTCTTTGTTTTTCAGTTTTCTTCTTCTAAATTTTCACTTAGGACCTTTAGTATGTAATCTTAAAAACAAAGCACCAGCACCCTAACTTCACAGGCAAAATAAGCCTGTGAAATTCACTTGCTAAACAGAATCAACCAAGGGAAAAAAAACCACAAAAATTAGGATTCAGCCTACCGTTTTTATGGGCTACAGATGCCAGCACTAGCAGACTAAATGCAAATTAAGTAACTGGACAAAGCAGTGGAAGACAGACAGACTATACAGAAGTCACCTCTAGGATCAGAAATCACATCTGAACACACAGAGCAATTTTTTACTGTGTGGGGCACAGTTACTGATCTGCCTTTAACACTTCCAGCATGTCCAGCCTGTGCAAAGGTGTCCTGAGCTCATGGTTATTTAGTCTCCAGCAGCAGGGTTTTTAAAAGTTATTTAAACTGTGGTCCAGAGATACTGTGGTTCAAGACTACTAAGTCTGTTGAAGGTGAACAAAAAAGCCAAACTCAACAGTTTTAATTCTGCTGTTGTAGTTCATGTAACTCTGGATAATAACAAGGAATAGCCCACTTTTTTATATAAATAATGATCCTTCTAATACTGCACTGTGAGGAGTAATTAATGGTAGCTGTTAAGAAATTTAATTAAGAAAACAGATTGTTGCCTATTACAGAAGCCAGTGCACCTTCCACTAAGCAATTGGCATTTGTAGCTGCAGGTGTATAATACACATCAAATTAAATCTTCAGTCACCACCATTCTAATATTACTGTCTTACAACAGGGGCCCATAGAAGAGGGAACTGGGAAGATCCTTCCTGGAGCAGCCTCACGTTTCACAAATTTTTAGGAGTTCAGCTGCAGGGACAACTCTCCAAATCTGTGTTCCTGACCTTCTGAACATGCACAGTGCCCAGCCAGGGTCCAACACTTGTGCTGCCACAGGCTGTTCCCACAGAGCCTGCAGGGCCTGCAAACACTGGGATTGCAACGCTGCCGGCCTCGAGGCAGGTGACAAAACGGAGCAGTGCCACCTCACAGGTGTCCCCCAGGCCAGGGACAGCACGGCCCTGCCCAGCAGAGCCCAGGCTGCTCCCTGGGCTGGGTGTGGCACAGAGCCCAGCTCAGCTGGCAGCACTGGCAGTGCTGCAGAAAGGCGCTTCAGAGCTTCCTCGAGCTTAAGAATCAATCACAAACCTTTCCAACGATGGGCAGCTCCACAGATCCCCAGGTATCTGCTCCCCAGTGGAACAGTCCTGAGAGGAAGTCAGCTGTAATAACTCCTGCAACTTGAATGAGAGAGAGAGAGAGTCAGACAAACACTGCATTTCTACTGTCTCAGTCACATCTAATTCTTATTTCAGAAGTTTACTTGTTTATCTGCCTCTAACTTAGATATTTACAACCACGTGAGATCTACCCAGTCTGAATAAACATACGGTCAGGCAGTTAGGAAACAGAGGTTAGCAGGACACCACGTGGACAGCAGCAATCTTCATTAAATCTGTATTTGTGTTTGGCCCATCTCCTACAATAGAAATACCTCCCCTAGTGGGTACCTTTTGCTTGGCTGACCCCTTACCTCTGCAGTCCTTCCCCATACCTTTCATTTTCAGAAAGGGGGAAGAAATAAAAAAGCTCTTCTCCTATTGTAAATCAGCCCCTGCTGTTGAATCCATTATCCAGTTGGCCCAAACTCTTAAATGCAGCAGGAGACATTTCATTCTTCATCCTCCCCTTACTACATGGAGACAGCTTGTTTTCTAAGCAGTAGATTCTGTGCACTGGTTCTTGTTTCAGACCACACACGCTGGCTACAGCAAGGGCGGGTGGGACACAATAGCGTTTAGATCTGCTCCTAGCAGCTGAAAGGGCAAGCAGCCTGGGTTCAGGGGAAGATATCCAAACAACACTTCTCTTTGCAAGACTCAAATGCCATTCTCGCTGAGGTAATGCCCCCATTAGCCTGCCTCGCCTCCAGCTGCTGCATCATCCGAGTGAAATAACTGCAGGAACAGCAACACAAATTGAGGCAAAATACTGACAGCTCAATAGACGTTCCTCGTGTTGCTTTGATGTCAGCTGGTAAAGGGAAGAATGGAGGGTGCCTGGAGCAGTGCATTATACTAAAGCAATTGGGAAAAACCTAACTACCAGCAATCCTGTTCCAGCTGTAGTGCAGCAGGGTGTGCTCTGTCCTCTGCACTCCTCTGTGAGGGTGAGTCACAATAAAAGAGCAAGAGCTGTGCTGAGCTTCCACAGAACCAGCGTGGTGACACTTGGTGTGTGTCCTGCCCCCGGGCTCAGAGGGCACATCCCATGAATGAACTGGGCTCAGCACCCTCACACACCCAGCACTGCCTTCACTGAGCATGGCAGGGCCAAGGTACAGGGCTGAGCTGCTGCTCAGAGACGGCAGAAGATCTCGATGCTCTGTCATCGAGGCTGGGAGGGCAAGAGGAGACTGACAGACAGCCCTGAGCATGGGTAACATGTTAACCACAGAGTCAGAAAAAGCAGGATAACCCCAGCTCAGGTGTAGAACTGCAAACGGTGCATTCAACACTCCCCAGAAGCCAGCTCAGTGCAGCATTAGGGAAGTCCTGATCCACACACACGAGCTTCCCTCCAGCTGACTGAGGGAGGGGCGAGGATCAGCCCACCCAGGGGTTATCCCCGAGGAGGAGGCGATGCTCAGAGCACACAGGAGGGCAGAAGGACACGAGCTGCAGGACTTGCTCAGAACTGGGATTTTCTGGTTTGCAAGTAGACTGCAGAATAAGGAGGAAGGAAGGCAGCCCAGCACACAGGGAACCCAGGAGTACACAAATGGACTCCAAGCAGTATCCAAGCAAACACTCAACTGCCACACACATTTGCTGGAAATGCTGCTCTGTCCCATTTCCCCACACTTGTGATCCTCTGTGTGGGCATCTCCCAGGCACAACACCAGGTGCCTCTCCAGAGCAGGACATGAGCTGGACAAGCCACTGCCCCAAATACACACGGACACAGGGCAGCTCTGTCCTGCTTGTGTCCTGCTCAGAAACCAGGGAATGTGCAGGGTTTGTGACCCAGGAAAGGCCCCTCTCCACCTCCTCACTGCTTCAGTCAAACTGACAGACAACCTGCAAGCTCTGCTCTTGTGGGTGACTCTCAAACCACTTCCCGTGTCCAGGCTGCTCCCGGGGCCTGCAGGAGCAGGAGGCCCCACAAGAGCTCCCAGACACAAAACTGCTGTGCACGTTTACCATTAAAAGCTGTACTTCACCAAAATTGTATGAGCCCAGTAAGCTTGGCTTTGGGAAGAGAGAGTGATCAAATTGTAACCTGGAAGGCTTACATCAAAGTATACAAAGTTTCACATTCACTGTAAGAATTCAGTTAGAGTCTCTGGAGAGGAAGAAAGCAGGATACGATGTTATTAAATAACTTGATGCTATTGTGTAACATCACTGAGAAGTACAGCCCTGTTTAATCTGTGGCTGTATGAACTGGTTGAACAGCATTAAATGGTCTGCATGACTAACTTCACACAGAAAAAAATCTTGTCTAAATATCAATGTGCCAAAGTACCAGTTGTTTGTCACTTACATGCTTATGGAAATAAAATGGCTTAGTCACCTGGAGTCCCCATTTAGTGACTTTCAGTACAGAGAATGCAGGGGTTTGATATGATGGCAAATTACAAGGCTAAGATTATAATCCCTGGACATTTCAATAAGTATAAACTGCAGCAGCTTGAAAGAGAAAAAAAGACAGTTCATAAATTCAGCTAATAACACTGAGGAACTTTCAGTCAGAACTGGACCTGAGAGTGCCCACAAGCTGGGACAGCAAATGCATCACTATAGCAGTTATCACACTGTAACCAGGGCTGCCAGCAAGTGCTGTCTGCAGGACACCAGCAGCATGGGCTCCTCACAGCAGGGCTCCCCTGGCAGCCTGGCATGCCCCTCACAGGGCAGACACCTCTCCTTGGGGCTACTCCCTGCTCTGGGAATGCCTTGGGACCAATGCCCTGCCTCCAGCAACGCCCCTGGAGCATGGCACACCCCCATCAGCCACGGCAGTGAAAGGAGGTCCCCAAGGAACCAGGGTCCTGTCTCCTCCAGGGCTGAACAGCAGCAGCTCTTAAAGCAAACACTCATCTGCAAAAGCACAGCTCGGCTCAGAATCACCTTCTGATAAAACTTAATCCTCCAGCCAAACTCTGCTGTAACTTTAAGGAGCCCCTGACAACTGGGCAGGCAGACAGAGGTGCCTTTGTCCCCTGGCATGCCCCTGGGGACACAGATGGGGCCTTGCCCCCAGCAGTGCCAGCACAGGGGCTGGCAGACCCTGCCCCAGCACAGCTGCAGCAGCCAAGGAGCCCCTCCCCAGTCCCAGTGACACAAAGAACAGATAATGGTGCCAGCATCACCTGCTGAGGCCAAACCAGCAACAACTGTACCAGGTCACTTCGCTTCCCAGAGCAGCACCCTCCTCCTCCTCCTCCTGGTGCCCCAGCAGCTGAACCACCCCGGTTCTGCCCAAGGGATCCTCAGCAGACACCCCACAAACCCTGCTGCTGCAACACAAAGGTGCCTCTGCAGAGGGGAACAGAACCAAAGCTCTGTCTCTCTAATCACAGCTTGTGGAGTTTCCCTCTTTAAGGGAAGATGCAGCTGAGAATGGAAGCACAAAGTTACCCACAGCTACCAAGTACCTGAAGGTTACTATTTCAGGTGGGTGAGACAGCAGGTGACAAAGAACCGACTTGCTTAGACCAGCACTGAAGTAAAATATGATTTTCCTTTGCTAGCTGAGATCTCTGGTGTAATTTCAAGAACCTTTTAAAACAAAACTTCAGGTGGAAACTCATTTCAATGCACATAATAAATCCAAGATGAAGGGGCATCCTTGGAGCTGTGAGGCAGCAGGATGTGGACACCTGAGCCACGTGCCCAGCACTCACTCCAGCCAGCACTGATGGCTCTGGGGTGTTTTTCCTCCAAGGTGTGCCACAGCTTTCGTGTGTTACACACTCATGTCTGGCTCTGCAATGCAGCTGGCCAAGGGCAGCCCTGCAGAGCTGCTGGAGCTTCAAAGAGGTTCTGGGCCTTGATGAGATCCAGTTTCTATTTTGAAACTGCACTAAGTGATTTCCTCCTGTGTGCTCTCTCTGGCCAACCCACAATCTCTGCAGTACTGAAACATGTACCTCAAATGGGTTAAAAAAATCAGCTGCCCATCTTTCAAGAGAGCAGTAATTAACTGAAACTTCTATCATGTCACAAGATGTTCCTAAAGATATCTGCCCTATGTGGGGAAGTTCCTAGGAATATAAACAGGTTACAACACAAAGTTAACTCTTCTTTTTTTGTAAGACTGCAATGAGCAGTCCCTGTCGTGAACAAATGTGGCTGCAGATAACAGTCACATGCCTGAAACAAGTCAACCAACTTGGAAAAAAGGGGTTTAAAACCCTATACAAAAATAGAAGGAGAGGAAAATGAAAACCAAGATTCATGCTGTAACTTGCCAAACTTTTTATCTAGATGTTATTAATATATGAACTATATACTCAGCTCACGTATATTGAATATGCTGGACACCACAAGCTCACCAGGTGAGGGTTTTCAAGCCTGATATTACATGTCTTGGTGAGGCTTTTCTGCTTACCACACAATAATCCCTTTGCCAGGGATTGTCCCTGGCACTACTAACCTTCAATTACAGTGGCAGAGGCTGCTCTGGTTCTGTGGTACTGCTGGGATGTTGTCCTGCTGCAGTGGGAAACACGGGGATGCTGATGCTCCCTCACAGCCCCATTCCCAGCCAGGGCTGCCTGACTTAACTGGGTGCTTGTGTGCATGCAAATAAAACACCAAACTCAGATCTGCACAACTCTCAGCTGGCAGAAAGAGGAACAGCTCCATGGCTGCCCAGCAGCTGAGGATATCCAGAACAGGGCATGGCTGGAGTTAGCACAAGCCACAGCAGAAATCCATCCTCTGCCCACTCTTTTTCTTTTTTTCTTACGGTGAGGAGGGAAGGAAATTGTCTCATCCCTGCTAAACCAGCCTGGAAGACAAGAGAGTCCCATGGCTCTTCCTGTCCAGCAAGCTCATCTTTAGTCAGCAGGACATGACACAGCCTGAGCTGCTCTGAAGCAAGGCCACCGAGGTGTCCCCTCAGTGCTGTGCTCCCCTCAGCAGGCCCAGGGCACCTGTGTGCCACCCTGCCACAGCAGGGGCAGATCTCTCCTGTCCCGAGAACCTCCAGGTTCAGGCACTTACAGTATTGCTTGTGTTACAGTTCTGTGTGCCTCTAAAGGCACAAAGAAAGAAGCTATGACACAGCCTTCAATTACAGACACAGGGTTTAGGCTCAGTGGAGTGATGCAGAATGCTCAAGGTGCTTCATTTCCTGAAGGAAAGCATGTATTTACATAAGAGCACACAGAGGGTCCCTGTGCAGTGAACAGGTCTGTGCAGAACAGATCCAGCCCACTGGAACAGACTGCCAAAGAGCTGGCAGGAGCTGGATCTAGAGCTCTGTCTTTATTAGCAGAATGTTTGTTTTATGACTTCAGCTCAAGGTCAATATTCCAAACCAAGCCTGAGGGAAGCTGTCAGTGGAGCACACCTCACCCTGTGGGTGACTCAGGATTCCCGACTGTGCCCGTGGAGCTGCTCACGTATTTAGGAATTGGGACTTTTACGGATATGACTTGCACAATATGCAATAAAACCTAATACTCAGTGTGAATTACAGACATCATTCACACTTCACCTAGAGAAATAATGTATTGAAGGCAGCAAAACAAGATAGCCCAAAGCACTTACTATTTTATGGCACTCATTTTTGTACACTATCAATTATTTTCACACCACTTTATTTACACAGAATCCAGATTCTGCTACTTTAATCATTCACTACTACTTAAATAATACTATCAGTGAATTGCCTGCTTTATCAGCTAAACTGGTAACCAGGATATCAGAGAACTCCAGCTTTTATCAATATTAACTTTGAGATGAAAGCCAGCTGCAAACAGATTGCACCACAGGTGAACCATCATTGCTGATTCTCTTGTCTGGGTCTGCCCTCATCCCTAAGGAGCAGTTCCCATGCCACGTTCTCTCCATTCCTCCCAATACCTCCACCTCATCAGCTGAGAGCAGACAAGACTGAATTAGGCCAAGAGAGCTGCTGTGGTGACTCACAGTGGAGGACACTGCTCCCCCCAGCCCCAACAACCTCTCCAGACATCAGGAATCCCCAGCCCCAGCTCTGGCAGGAATTCAGAGCTTCTGCTATGTTCACTGCTTGAGCCCGGTGCAGTGTTCTGGGTGGGGTTTGTTTGCTTTGTTTGAACTCGTTAGCAATGAACAGCACTGATGATGAACAAGTACCATTCTCTTGTAAAACACCCCACACAGGTTATAGGAAAGCTATTTTTTTCTGAACATTCTATCAGAATCCTTCACTGGTTCTTCCTCTCCTCCACAGAAGAGGTGGAAACAACTTTTCTTATACTCCTGGAAAAAGTCATCATTCAGGATAATAAAGGCCAAACACCCTAACATGAAAGCACAACTCTCCAAAATTCTTGTGTTCAGTCTGCAGTCCCCAGAAATGAGACCAGTTTGATGCCTCAAGCACCTTTTATGACATTTCCCTTGAGCTTTTGCTTTCTGGAAAGTTCTTGTGAATATTTTTGTCAAGCAATGTATTTTGCTCCCAACTCCCAACTCTAACCATTTTGGCAGCTCTTTTCCTTCTCAATAGTCCTTACTCTTGCAATGACTACACAAGAACACCAAACTTACTCAGCTACATCAAAACTTCCCCTCTGAGGGACTGAGAAGCCACTGAAAAGTAAAGACAAAGCAGTAACACACTTTGCAGAGGGCCTCAGTTTCAGAGGCCCACACACAAATGTCCCTCTCCCTTTCCAATAGCAAGTCAAGCCTGAAGGATCCCACATCACAAGAGTCTTGCCTTGAGCAAGCAGCAAACAGCTCCTACTTACAAATCCCAACGAGAACCGAGGGCGTGTGCTCCAGCCGCAGGTAGAAGAGGAGATGGTAAAAATTGAAGCACATCAGAGAGAAGCATAAGATGACAGAGATCCATTCTTGTAGTCTCTTTCCTGTTGGAAAGAACGAGGGGAAAAGCATGTTTTACTTTTATCTGAGAGGACAATGTGAAACCCAAAATAACAGAGACAGACCATTCCACTGCCTGGATGACTTGCTCCATTTGTCTGACAGGGAACTGAAACATAAACTTATTTATCCATGGGAGGTGCACACATTTTCTTAAATGACATTCCTCTTCCCCAAGCCACTACTACCCTCTTCCCTCTGCCCTTGTCCAATTAACAGGGCCAAATCAGACATCATCTCACTCTGTCCTAGTTTCTCTCTCCCTGAGATTGCTGGCATAAAGTTCCTCTGCATCACATCTTTTCTCAATTTGCATTTCATCCAATATTCAGTGTTGCTGGAAGGGCTGAATCTGGGAACAAATTTCTGGCCTCAAACACATTTAAATCACCTTGTGATCTGTAATATTTACAAGCTCTGAGATTCTGAATAAAGCTGTTGTGCTAACAGGAAAAAGCACTGTTCTCACCACTCTGTATTTTGGCGGCCCTGGAATGGCTTGTCTAACATCACAAGTATTCCCCTGAAGCTTCTCCCTGAACTGTTGTCTTGTCTGTGCCTTCCTGCTCCCAGGCAAAGGCTGGCAACTCTCAGCAACTCTGAGACGACAAGGGACAGAACAAGAAAAGAGAAAGAGCTGGCAGAAATTCTCTCCTGCACCCTGCTGTACCACTTTGTACCTCTACAGAAATATCATTTACTGCCTATAAAAAGGGAGCAGGCACATCAGAGCACGGTAACACTATCAGGGTAGCACAGAAGGCTGCTCCCTGCTCTTCACTGCTGCATCCCCACGAGGCACCGAGGCAGAGCACAGGGAACACTCAGGGTGAAACCTGCAGGATTAGGGCACAGAAACAGACCTTTAATACCCAAGGCCAAGAAGATCTGAGCTGTCACCAGCAGGGCCTGGGCTGCAGGCAGCTCTTAATGCCCTCAGGAGCTGCCAGGCCAGTCCCTGCCTGTACGAGGGGTCAGCCAGCTCAGCCTCCTCTTGCCCAGGGCTCCCTGGAGCAGTTACCCCACAGCCCCTTCCCCAGTCCCTCTGGCAAAGCAGAGCAAGGAAGGCTCAGGAAGGGCTCTAGAGAGGTGCACATGCTCTCCCAGGAGCAGAGGCACGCTCAGGCTTGGCATGTGTTCAGCTTCTGTCCTACTCCTCCTCTCTGCTGACCTAATGCCTGATCAAATTTCTCCTCCTAAATGCTAAATCAAGTCTTCCTTCTCACTGTACCACACAATGAGCAGGGAAAGTAGGAACATAAATGCAGGATCAGTCTTATCTCCAATGTGCCTACAAGGCAATATTTGAACGTGTGAATAATGACTTTGACAGGTCAGTTTTAGATGTTCTAGAAGGGCCATGGGTATATAAATTAACACTCTCTGCAGCAGCAGAGGAGAGAATAGTAAAATTAAATTAAGACACAAGAACAGCCATATTTGACAGCAGCATCAGGTCACAAAGTGGGTGATTCTATAAAGAGATCCCTAGAGTAATGAAAGCAAGAGTTAATTAACACTCACTTCCTTCATAAGAAAACCACACCCTGATTAGAGGAACTAAGTGGGTAGATCCTCATGGAACAATTAGCTGAGTGCTGGAAAGGAGGCTGGCAAGTCCCCCGAGCTCAGGGTGTGCAAACACCTCTGTAGTCTGAGCACAGGGATCCAGCACGGCTGTCGAGATATCCAGGTTCAAAAACGCAGCCTCAGCTCTGCACTGGGAAGGCAAATCAAGGAACTGAGTCAGCGCTGATAACTTGTGTTTAAAGGGCACTCAAACCCCCAAGTCTGTGAAGGAATGAATTGCCAAAGCCACCAAGTATGTGCTTAAAGAAATCAGGGAAATATTCCGGTCATGTTCACTCTGCACAATTCAATGCAAGCCCCATTCTTATGGATTCAGAATTTGAGCATGATACGCTTCCGCTGTGATACATATTCTGGCATTGCTTATGTAAATTATTTATGTAATTCCAGAAGAAACCTGCATATCTAATACACCCTCAGCTCTCTGACATATCACTGTACATGTGCTACAGCCAGCGAGAAGGGCAGCAAGCTCTTTGTGGAGGAAAATTTTTCCTTATGAGCCAGAGCAGTGGTTGAGTCCGTGAGTGCTTTTGTGTAAAGCACAGGAATCAGTCCCAGTGGCTGAAAGGTGTCACAAAGGACCTGTTCAAGGCAAGCTCGTGGGGAGCAAAAGAAACTGAAACAGGCAGACTTGCCCCAGCCACACCAACAAACAAAGGCCTTGGGTTTCTTATCATCACGTGGCTCTGTGTAAGAACACCTACTTGTGCAGGAATTGCCTTGGATGTGCAAGCTGGGCTCAGCCGATCTGCTGGAAACCACAAGATACTGAAAACACATCTTCCCTTCCCTCATTCTTCACCAGAGAATGGATTCTCTAGGAATGGCAGGAATACCCAGCACTGCTCACACTGTGAGCTAAAAACAAATGATGATTTTTTTACAAGGAGTTTGCAACTAATTCCACAGCATAGTCAAACAGCCATTTACTGAGTACCCAAATGACAAACTAAAGCTTGATGACGAGTTCCAAGCTTCAGGAAGAGCGGAACAGGGATTGAAGCATCCCTGTGCCGGTTCTGCGGTGCCAGGCCTGCAGAGCTCAGGGCAGCGCACCGAGCAATGTTCTGAGGGCAGAGCTGCTGCTCCTGCCTCGTGCTGCGGCCACACCTGCCCACCTGCACTCGAGGGGAAGGTTCGCTTTTGCCTGCCGGCTCCAGAGGGCAGAAGGTCCCTTCGGGGCAGTTTGTGGCTGCAAACGCTTCCGCCCGCAGCCCGGCCCGTGCCGCAGCCCCGCTCCGAGCCCCG
>JAYDZK010000070.1:13712072-13731277 GCA_034509185.1 Euphonia xanthogaster | reverse complement strand
CAGCAGATTCTGAGCACTTCATGTCACGTGTTTGCCAGTTTGAGAGAGCTGATTTGGCTGTCACTTGCTGTGCAAAAGGAGATGGCAGTGGCTCTGGCATTTCTGCATTTCCCAGGGAAAAAACCTCAACCACCAAAGCATCTGGCAAGTGGGACCCAGCCTGTGATCTGAGAGCTCTGGGGGTGCAGCTGCACTGCAGCGGGCGCACAGCAGAGCAGGGCTGCACGGGAGCTGCAGGCAGAGCAGGGCTGCACGGGAGCTGCAGGGGCTGCACAGGAGCTGCAGGCAGAGCAGGGCTGCACGGGAGCTGCAGGCAGAGCAGGGCTGCACGGGAGCTGCAGGGGCTGCACGGGAGCTGCAGGCTCTGCATGTGCCCAGAGCTGTGCAGACACAGCCCCAGAGCCTGCCCAGCCCTGGGGCACGCTGCTGGGGCAGCTGTGCCCGGCTCAGGGCAAGGCTGGCTGTCCAGGGATGTGCTGGATGAGGGGCTGTCCCACAGGCCCAGGGGAATCCTGCTGCACGGAGGGAGCCCATCCAGCCCTGGTGCTGGCCAGCTCTGGCAGCCAGGGCTTCAGAGCACGGCGTGATAGTGCCTGGCTGCTGATCAAAGGCTCTTGAGCAATAACCCCCTGCACATCAGCAGGAGCTGCTGCCAAGAGCCATGGACTTCCCTGGGCCAGAAGACAACTGATAAAGCAGATGCTGAGAAAAGCAGTGATGCCTGCATTGGGCAATCTGAGTCAGACTAAGGGCTACTGGAAAATGTTATTTGGATTGTAGCTCTGCAATTGCAGAAGCCTGATTTGCTAATGGCTCCCAGTTTGTGCCGTGCTTGGGTTTAGTTGTTGTTTTTGCAAAGCATTTCATTTGGAGGAATAGATGTTCCTGCTTTATGGGGAAATCTGATGCTCCTTGGTAGTTCTTCCTCCGTCAGTAACAAATATGGGTTGATTGTGCCTTCCCCCAGAATGAGGGGAGCTTGCCTTGTGAGGGATGGGGCACCCACAACAGGTGAGCTCCAACAGGGAATGAGGCACTCAACCCTCCTGTCATAAGGCCTGTGCCTGCTTTTGGGGACAGTCCTTGAGCAAGGCTGGCACAGTGGAAAGGGATTGGCAAAAGGGGCAAGGAGGCAAATCTGCAGGTGGCCAAGGGGCCTGGGCAGAAGGGAGCCATCCCCAGCAGCCCAGGGCTCTGGGAAGGCTGCTGCAAGTGTGGCAGTGATGGGAACCGTTTCCAACAGCCAAGGGATGATTTTCCCACCGACCTCAGGGAAACGGGAAGGGAAGAATTCCACTCTGGTGTTTCCTGGCAAGGCTTCAAGGCAGTCCCAGGACAGGACTGGGGACTTCAGCAGCAGGTGCTCCTCTGCAGGAGCCCTGCAGCAGCTTTGTGACCAGAGGGACACTGGCTGCTCATGAGCCGTGAGCCCAGCCTGCTATTTGCTATTTACTGCAGGCCGGGGCCTTTATTGCACAGATGGGAACTCCCTGCTCAGCCCTCCAGGTGGTCCCTCCAGGGCAGGGATGAGGCTCACTGGTGAGAAGGGGTGGGGTTGGGTGGGAGAGGCTTTCATTGCTGCCCTACCTGTTCTGGGCATAAATTGAAATGATCAGTCTCTAAATCCTGCCAATTAGGAATGCTTTACTGGCATGAGAGCCAGTTTACTGGGACAGGCAAAGCAAAAGGGTTTCTCTCTCTCTTTCTTTTTTTTTTTTTTTTTTAAAGAGGCAAAGCCTTGCTTCAGCACAGAGCAGGGGTAGCAGGGGCAGCAGGGACTCTGCGGGGTGCCTGACCTTGCCCAGATGGGCAGGGGCTGGGCAGGGTTCTGCAGCACTGAGCAGCTCGGGGGCAAGCCCCTCCTGGCGTGCTGGTGTGCCCTTCCAGCAGTGCCTGTTTGCCAGGCAGCCCCCAGGGCTGGGCAGGGGGCTGCAGTCCCCCCCAGCGCCCTGACCTCTGCAGTGACCCCCCCATTGCAGCTGGCAGCAGCTGTGGGGACAGAAACACCGGGGTCACCCTTTCCTGCAGCTGCCAGCCGAGAGCCACCTGCCTGGGAGAGCAAAACGAGATGCATCCCCAGCTCTGCCACTGCTCACCAGGGCAGGAGCTGTGCTCTCAGCTAGTGCCTCCCAACCTTCTGATCCACAGGTCCCTGTAATGAAGAGGCAAATGCACCTCTTGGGTTTGTTACGTGCTGGTTTCTGCAGACATGGCTCTGTTTTTCCACTCTGCTCTCTCCCAGGGCAGCACTGGTTGCTGTAAAGGCCAGAAGCACAACTGTCCCTCACTCCAAACCCTCCCCTGGCAGTAATTTGACCACACAGACTCGGGCTCATTATATATGTAAAATAGGCAGATGCTATTAGAAAGCAATTTTTTTCCTCACTGAGCAGCCTGTCCCTCATTAGGAAATCCTCTGCAGGGGCCGTATTTTTATCCTGCCCCATAATCTCCAGGAATTTAAGATCACCCTCAGAACTGGATAGATCTTCCCTTTCCTACCTTGGAAGGGAGCTCTGCCTTCCCTGAGCTGCCCTGAGCCCTGCCAGGCCCTTTCCTGTGCCCGTCTGTGCCTCCAGGCTCACTCTGGCTGCAGTGGCACGGGGCGCAGGGACAATGACAATCAACCCTGCCATGCCCACACCTGGCCTGTCAGGCAGGATGGGGAAGCACTGAAGGGGCTCCTAAATCACCTTTAAAGGGCTGATGGAAATGTTCCCAGAAATGAGCAGTGTTTTGTAGTGTTTAGGAGCCTG
Source organism: Euphonia xanthogaster (assembly GCA_034509185.1). NCBI lineage: Eukaryota > Metazoa > Chordata > Aves > Passeriformes > Fringillidae > Euphonia > Euphonia xanthogaster. The sequence goes on along the minus strand of JAYDZK010000070.1, from coordinate 13,728,521 downwards.
CAGAGCAGAACGTGCAGCAGCACTGGATTGGACTCTGCTAGTGCCTGAGTGGGCCAGCACATCCCCCTGACAGGGCAGCCTCGGTGGCATGGGCTCAGTGCCTTACCTGCCTGAGTGACACCAGACAGGAGAATTTCCCTTCAGCAGTGGCCACGGCACCAGTGGCAAAAGCCAGGTAAATATCTGTTCAAGGCAAAAGTTAAAATCAAATTTTTGCGTATTATTATTTTTACTTGTCTACTTCTTGCTGCAGGAGTTTGATTGTCTGAGATGAAATGCTGAAACCGTGTCCCCAGCAGCTCCATGAGAGGCCTGTGTGTGCCCCAGACTGATGATCTGACACATCTGGCACTCACACCTGGGGCCTTCCCGCACGGCAGAGATTGCCCTGGGAGCAGAGTGCACATTTCCAAGCGAAACAGAAATGACAGAACAGCTCCTGGTGCACAAGCCAACTTCCAAGGCCAAATCCAGCTCTCTGCAAGTCCAGGGGAAAGGTCATCATGAATCAGGAAGAAAAGGACTGGATTGCCAGCACAGAACAGCTTCTCACAGAGGGATGAGGGGACAGGGGGGTGTCACCCCCAGCTGCTGGCAGCGGTCCCCTCATCATCACCCTCATTAAGGTGCTCATCCCTGAGCCAAACAAGGGCACACTCCAGTCAGTGACAGAAAAGACACCAATCAGATTTATACATCCCTGCAAAACACTGGATGCTGAAGCTGCCTCCAGAGAGCAGCAGGAAGGTCCCTGCCCTGCCCTGCCCTGCCAGCCTTGCCTGGGCAGCAGCCCCAGCCTGGCTGCTTGGGGAATTGTGCCTCGCCTGGTGCCAGCGCCTGCTCTGTGCAGCTGGGGGGACAGGGGCACTGCTGGCACCCTGTGCCCAGTCTGACTGCAGGGCTGAGGGTGGCGCTTGCCCTCATGAATCACCAACTACTGAAATTGAGAAGCGTGCATATGCAAATGAGTAATTAAGGCCATTAGCATAGTCAGTTAGCCAAGCTGCGATCCCACACCCAGGCTCCAGTTTGCATTTGGGAGCTCTGGCTTCCCGGCAGCTGTGGCCAGGATCTGCTCTAAGAACCAATTTTATCTTGTGTGGTTCCAGGAAGGAAAAGGAAGAGTCAGAGTTTGCCAAGCAGCTTCCTGAAATCCTGGGGAATGGGACAAACCCAGGAGCTGCTGGGGACAGCTGAGGCACGACTGGAAGGATGGGGAGTCAGGCACCCTCTACTTTAATCTGCCCATCTTTGGGATTCTCTCAACCCAAACAACGTGGATTTCCCTCTGCTAGCAAATACTCTGACACAGGAAAAGAATATGTGCCAGATTTTGACTTTATTTACATTGAATTACCTGAGATTAGAATCTGAAACTAGAAACTTTCTTTATACAGCTACAAATAGCTATATTATGCAGTTTTAAGGGGTTAAGAAAAGGAGGAAATCATAACCACAGAAGTCATAAAGGCAACTTATCCCAAGCCAAATAGTTTTGTTTCTAATGCAGGGCCTTAATTATAACATGTCATATAATGATGACATAGTGCTATAATAGGCAAATATAATGCATTAATCTGATATTATATTCTGGCTTTAACAATAGGTGCAGCGAACCAGCCTTAGTGGATAACTCATTCAGAACCTATCTGCACACTCCACCTAGATACTTATCTGCCTCTTTAATTAAGTGGAGGGAAACTTCTTGAGGCCATACCCATAAAGCCAGTCTCTGATGATAGCAGAGTTACTGGAAGCCTTTGGTAATCGTTTACACCCACGTTTTGTGGTTAGCTTCCAACTTTGGCTCTTTCCTTCTCACTTTGGAACCACCTATTTATCCCCCAGCGTGAATCCCCGGCTGCCTCTGCACCAAGAGGGGCAGAAGGGCTCCAGGGCTTGTTGGAGCAGCACGTCAGCACGCTGCCATCGGCCCCTCAGCACTGAGCCAGGCTTCTGAAAAACCAGCTTTGGCACATTTTCACTTACCAGCAGCTGCTTGGAGCAGAGCAGCAGGGGCTGGGCAGAGCCACCTCCCCAGGTCACGAGGGCCAGGCTGTCCCCAGAGACACCACAGCTGCAGTGGGAGCAGCACTGGGAGTCCTGGGACGAAGTCCTGTCTCCTGACTCCGTGGGCTCTGTGCAGCTTTGTGTACATTGAAACCCTTCCTTTCTGGCTTCTTCAAACACAGGGAGCTGGGAGGAAAATGAAATTTAACCAGTGTGTCCTCTCAGAGAAGGGGGCTCCTGAGTTGCAGTGCTCGATCTCAGCTTGGGATCTTTGGGAGAAATATCCTGCTCTGGGGCTGGAGCATCCAGAAACCATAAAGCCCCAGCATGGGAATGGCATCTGAGAGGAGCTCAGGGCCAGCAGTGCCGGGGCCACGTGAGCCAAAGTCCGAGGTGACAGGAGCACACAGCAGGTGTGACAGCAGCACAAAGGCCACTGCCACCAGCCCCCTGCAGCACCACCTGAGCAGATCCACACCACGTGAGCACAGCCAGAAAGGCTCCAGCAGCTGCTGCCTCCTTCTCCTCTCCTTCTCCTCTTCCTCTCCTTCTGTGGCTCACTTCCGTGCCCTCCTCTGGGCTTTTCCAGAATGAAAGGCTCTGCTAATGACCTTTGAACAGACCAAGCTGAGAATGTCACTGCAGAGCTCCTTAATCTTACGGTGGCGCCTGGATAATGCAGTGATGGGCACTGAAATGCTGAAAAACAGACAGACAGATAGGGAGATAAGATTAGATACAGGAGTAATTTAGTCACTCATCATACAGAGCAGCTGACATAAGTTCATTTGTAAAGCCAACTGCTAAAATTGCTTTAGAAGTCCTTACATTTGAATTCTGTTGAAAGGCAGAGCTTTGATCTGAATTGTTTTGGTGGCATGTGCATTATTTGAATGGAAGCTCACCTGGGCAGGTAGTACCAGACCGGTCATTCCTGGCATTCCCTTCCACAGGGGAGCAGTGTTCATGCAAATCCATCCCTTTGGATAGCTTGGGGCAGGCAGATAACTGAGCATCATGGAACACACAGGCACTGAAGGCATGAGCTACATGCTATGCTGTGTGCAGAATGAATCATGGCTGATCATGCTAAAGGTGCAAACAGCCAGATACATGACTAAATGTACCCCCAAAACACTTTTAAATTAGGCATGATCAGAAAATAAAGGCAGAAAAATTAATAGATAAGTGTTATTCCTTCTCTTTTTCATTAATATTTATTAAATCACACTGTGGGGGAGATGGAAGAGGAAGGGAAATAAAACAGACCTGTCCAATTCCCCATTGTTTATACCACTTCTTTATTTCCTGCATTCATTGCAGAGGAAATTATTTACATTTGCATGTTATGTTTTTGTAATTTGGTGTTGAAAATTTTCAAAGACACTTCCTAGGGCAGTTTATTTTTGAAGTGGGTTATTTGTTTTCTCTCTATGAGGCCACACAGAAGCACTGCCAGCTATGGAAGGGGCAAGGGAGTTAAAGGGGTGCAGTTGGCTGGTCCCTGTGCTGCTCTGGGGGGCACTCCCTGCACTGACACTTGCAGTGCTCAGTCCCTCTGAAGCAAAAGCTGCCAAGAGCACGGATCAACCACAGATAAATTGTTGCAGGTCTTAATTACTGCCTGCTGAACTCTCAGAAGATTCTGTGGTTGAATTAGAATGAGCACTCAGAAAGTTCAAATGTTAAACAAAGGCTCTTTGGTTATAATGATGGAAGTCACTCTCTGGAGCTGGCTCACTCTTCCCATTTTTAATATTTCCTGACTGGAGCACTGCACAAACAGCAGCTGGCACAGAAAGCAGCTCCCCCCTTCGTGCCCACCCAAGGTCAGTGATTGCAGGTGTGAGCAGCTGTCTCCACACAGCCCTTCCCACAGCCTTGTACCCTCCTGTGACACTTTACCCAGCTTTAGGGCTGGAAGGCTTGGATTGATCCTGCTGAGCTGTTGGAAGCCTCATTTCCTTACCATTGGGGAGCTCAGCCCCTTTTTGAAGGCGCTTGCCTCTTGCCAGTGACACAGAGTGACAGCCAGGCTCCAGCTTGAGCACCTCATTCCCGTGCCTGCTCCTCGGAAAGGCCAAGGTGCAGCTGCCTTGGGAGATGCTGGGTGGTGACCTGGCCCCACAGCTCCTCCCTCACGGGGTTTGTGCCCCTCCTGGGATGGACCCCGTGGGTTTTCCTGCACTGGCTGTGCTTCACTGGACTGCCCCAAGGCCAAGGGCATTCTCTGCACAGAGCTGTCCATGGCAGCACTCCTGCAGCCAAACCCACGGCGTGTGCAGAGTGCCCAGCACCCCAGAGCTGCCAGGACCCCAGAGCTGCCCAGCACCCCAGAGCTGCCAGGACCCCAGAGCTGCCAGGACCCCAGAGCTGCCAGGACCTCAGAGCTGCCAGGACCTGTCTGGCACCACCAGCAGGAGCATGGGGCCAGGAGCCACGAGAGCTGGGGCAGCACACCCAGGGCCCTCGCGCGGGGCAAACGCTGCCTTCGTTGTGTGTGCATTTGACATCTGCAGAGAGGGGTTCAGCTGGAGAATAAATGCAGCAAGTGTGTTTTTCCCTGGTGCTCTGTGTGCCAAATATGTGCTAATCAAGCACTAAAGTGTGCTATGGGCTGAGGCAAGCATTTAAAAATAGGTACTGAAATTATTACGTAGTAAAGCAAAGGAACATAGTATTAATTTAATTTTCAACATTGCCAAGCAGCAGGCAGCTCTTGTTTGTTTAGTTTTGGGTTTGGGGATTTTTTTGAGAATCAATCACTCATTTCTGCCTAGATTTTGGAGCATGATTTTATATTCCTATTTATTTGAGGAACATTGGCCAAATTGCTGGCTGTCAGCTGGGATCTTTATCAGGAAATCTGTAACTGAACATTCCAGGCCAAGATGCACAGAAACCAAAACTGGGAAGAAACTTGCATGGTATGGTGGCAATTACACTGGAAGCAGTAACTAGGAATAAAAATCCCAGTTCCATTAAAAAACCAAGTTCAGGAGAGGCAGCAGAAACACATTTTTGTGAACCTGAAATGTGTGTTTTTGTGTTTGCAGGGGTAAGAGCTCTTCTCCTGATGGCACTGTGACTTCCAAAGCGTTGAATGAATAACTGCAGCTGATGAATAACAGTACCTACAAATAAAATCTTAATGGTAAAACAAAGGAATAATAAAGAAAAGTTAATACTTCTTGATTTTATTTAAAGCTTATAAAAGTTTAGGTTGGAGTTTGGGTGAAGGTTTGGTTGCTGCCTTTCCCCCTTTTATCTGAACCAGCTCACTCAGACCTAATCTTCATCATCTAAACCACAGGATTAACACACAAAATAACTTTGGAGCAAGCCAGGTCCAAGCAGGAAGCTGCAAGTACCATCATGTCTTCATGATATTAGCCAGCAGAATAACAGTTTTTTGGTGGTGTGTTTTTCTGGTTGGTTGTTTTTCTGGTTTTGTTTTGGTCTTGTTCTAATTCACTACATTTATGTTTTCCTTGAAAGGGCCTGGAGTTTTTGTTTCTTTGTGCTGGAAAGGTTCAGATTCCCTGTCTCACTCCTGGAGGGAATGATTGCTGTCCTGGACAGCCCAGGAGTGTCCCTGTGCTGAGCTTCCAGGGCAGACCAAGCCCTGCAGCCTGAGCACGCTGCTCCTGCCTGCTCAGGGTCAAAGGGGAGCAGCTGCCCCTGCCTCGTGGGAGGGGACTGCTCCTGCTGCTGTGCTCCAGGTCTGGAATGTCCCTGAGCTGGCTGTCCTGAGGAAAGGAACGCTCCTTTCCTCCTCCGAGGATCCCAGTGGGTTTCAGGTGGGAACTCTGCACTAAGCTGCTCAGATCCCAGCAGCTCTGGGCATGTCCAGACATAAAGCTGCTGCTACTGGAAGAAATGCTATCCTGAGCAGGGAGTAACCTATGGAATTGTAAGCGCTTAAGTCCTCTTTTGCATCTGGCCCAAACTTGCAAGAGAGGAAGAGCCAAGTGCTCAGAGGCAGCTTCCATTTTATGGCTCTAAATTGTGCAAAAAAAAGTTCTGGACTCGGTAACTTTGCACCTGCATTTGTGCTGGAGTGAGGGAGAGCCCCAGCCAGGCACGGAGAGGCTCTGATTCTCTGCCTGTCTCTGCTCTGTGATTCGGAGGGCAAGGGAAGCTCCCTCCAGCAGGATGCAGTCCCCATGTGTGTCCCATGCTCCGTGGTTGGTACACTGGGTGCTGCTTGGGCAATGGCATGGAGCAGCCTGGCTTCCTTGGAACACTTCCCCTTCATTGTCCCGCTCCTTCCCAGCATTTCACAAACCACCACAAAGAAAACGACAAAAAGAGGGGGAAAAAACCTTCTCAAAATGAATTGTGTCTCCCTTCCCTCGCTACCCCAACAGCCTTGGCAGGCTCACAGGAGCCAGGCAGAGCTGGTCTCTGCTGGCTGTTACTTTTTGCACAATTTTATGAGAATTTGGGGGAGTTTGCACGATGGAGTGGTAAAAGCACAAGGAGAGAATACTTAGCCTTCATTCCTAGCTCTGCACCAAGCCCTGTTTGTATTGGGATGGCATATTTTGGTTGTCCCATTGGCACAAAGCTTGTTTTATCTATTTGCTGCTTGTGTTATTTCCAGGGCTTTCTGAGGCTCAAATCAAAACAACAGCAAAATATCCTGATTCATCAGCAAAACAGATTATGAACCTAAGAACTGTGACCTCCCTGCTCTGATTCAAAGACAATGCAAAGACGTCCTTGACTCCTGTAAGCTTCAGATTGCAGTGCAGTCCTTGAGCAGATGGAAAAGAATAGGAAGGCCAGGAGAAACCAAGAGAGAGGTGGAAGGACTGCAGAAGATATTAATGGGAATTAAAAGACACCCTCAGGGGTGCTGAAAGCAAGGCTTCTGTCAAGGCTTGGCTTGAACACACAAATTTAGGGACACAGCTTTTGCAGCTTCTTGGCTCATCCCTGGAAGAAAACAGCTTCCTGTCCTAACCTCTTCATGGGAGTTCAGTTTGTCACTCACAGTGCTTTTCATACCTGAAAGAACAACTCAGTTCTGCTTCCATGGCAGAATTCCCAGTGATTTCATTGTGAGCACAGCTCACATCCTCTTATTCCCTGCTCCTCAGTCCTTTTCCCATCCTCCCATGCTGTGGGGCGTGACTGGCCCCCTGCCCTCTCCTGCTCCTTCTTGGGATCTCTTTCTTTGACACAGGTGCTAACTCCATCTAAAGATCATATTTGTTTCTTTAGCAATCAAAACAGTAAAAAGGGGAAATTAACTCAAACAGTGTCTTTGCACCTGTTGAGCCCCTCTCCTGCTGGCAGTGGCAGAGTGTTTCCTCCTGGCTTTTCCCATCAGCTTTACAGTCAGGTTCAGCTGTTCCCAGAGGGTTTTGGGGAGCGGGGCCCTGGGCTGTCCTGCCTGCCATGCCTCCACAGGCAGGCTGTCCATGTGAACATCCCAATGCACCAACACAGAAACCAAGGGAAGGACGAACCAAAAACCTGTGGCTGCTCTTGAGAATGAGATGCCAGGGCTGCACTTCTGTGCTCTGCCATTTCAGCAGGGAGGGATCCAAACCAGCCCTGGCTTTGGGGTCCTGCTCTGAGTACCTGGGCTCAGTACCCACAGCTGCCCCCTCTGCCTCTCAACATCCCCTTTTAAATTGCTTCCAAACAAGTGGCAGCCTGTACATAAAACCTGGAAAGTTTACCTAAAACCAGATTTTCTGAAGTTATTTCAAGGCTTTTATCAAAATAGACCCTGCAAAGATCTGTAACCACGATCCACTGACAACCAGACACGTCTAACCCTCATGTCATCAATGACAATCTGCTGCCATGGATGATGGGAAGTGGAAGAATGTGAACACTGATTATATATGGAGATGCTCTGAGTTGTGATCAGAGATGGCTCTGTTTCTAGCAAGATACTGAATTGGATTCACTTGCAGCAGTGACAAGAAAGACATTTGATACTTTGATCCAAATATTTAATTTTCCTTTAAGGGTTTTTAAAATATAATTAAGCACTAAACTACAATGGAAACTCTGAATCCCAAAGCTAAAATATTTCACTTAAAAAATGTGAATTTGTTTGCAATTTTGGGATGATATACCCAAACCAGTCAGCTGAAATTGGTTATAGCTCCCAAGGCTTTTTCATTTTCCTCAATTTGAGCATTCTGGCTGAGGCTCTCTGATGATAACTGATGGAGGAGGTTACTGAGAAGGAGCAGAGTGCTGCCCGAGCCAGGGCTGCAGCTTCAGCCCGTGCAGGTGGCTGGGCACTGTCCCTCCCTGCTGGGCAGGGTGGGGTGGCTGCACTCAGCTGTAAGTCACGCTTTGCTCCTGGTGTATCATTAGCACAGCAGAGTTATCCAGCCCATCAACTCCACTTGGCAGCACAGCACCAGGCACACTCGTGATGCCACAGAATAAAGGGTCATAATTAGCACAGTGCTTCTTTCCCCTCCAGATTTTCTTTAGGCCTGTCCCCCAAACAAATCCCAGGCAGGTGATTGATTGTTTATCCACACGGCATTTAAGCAGCATATTTAATACAGTTGCAGTTCATACTTTAAATTCAAACACAGCATCAATCCAACAATTTTTGGCAATTAAAAGGCAGCAATGGAGTGTCAGGAATCCAAGGAGACTCCGACCTAATTTACATGGTGTTGCTCTCAAAAGCTGGCAGCACAGAGCGCATCTTTTGAAAATGTTTCTATTAGAAGCTGATGTTTATGATCACTCTCAGCTTGGCACAAAAACATTCTTCTAAACATTTACATTTCACATACTTTAGGACAGTTGAAAAATGTTGGCTTGCAGTTATCCACAGCGCAGAGAGGCTGTGAGGAATGTTATAGTAAAGCATTAATAGCCTTGTACTTTTCTTGTTCTTTGATTTACTGTGTGGTAGTTTTATCCTAGTTGTGCTCTTGATGTTGCCTGTGCTGAATTGAGTTTCACTCAAACAACATCAGCCAGGGTTTATTTTTCTAGCTAAAAAACCCAAAGTCAATCAATTTATTACAGTACTTTATACTGATGCTATAGTCACCATTTGGAGGCATTCCCATTGGAATATATTTCCTTGATACTGTTGCAAAACTCCCCAGCAGAGTCAGAAAAGGAGCATTTTCCAGGAGATGCATCCACAAGGGAAGGACTGGTGCTGTTCTGTTTGTCCAAACAATGCTGCCATGTTCTGGTTTGCCTCTGACTCTGATCACAACCTACACAATCAGCAACAAAATTAACAATACAGCCCGGAGCCCCTGGTCAGTCCCCGTGGCTCCAGGTAAGCACTTCCATGAGTAAGTGCCATGCTTGGGTAAGGCCTGTGTGCTCTGGCTGCTGTGGCACTGGGAGCTCCCAAACAGTGCCATTAACAGCTGGACTGACTGCTCCTTCCTGCTGCTCCCTCCTGCTCACGGGCTGCCCAACCCCACCCAACCTAACAGCACAGCAGAAAAGCTCAAAAAGAAATGGCATTGGCTTTATCCTTCCCCAGGAGAGCTGTTTCCAAAGCTGTGCTTTTAGAGTACAGCTAAAGTGCAGATTGGATGTGTGTAAATGTGCTCAGTGTGTTCCCCATTCCACAAATCATTTCAGGATGTGTATGGATGCAGTTAAATGGATTAGGACTGGTGCTTGGAACACAACACAGCCCTAACCAGTGCCAGCTCCTGGGAAAGGCACTGGCAGCTGGTGGTACCTGGGGAGAGCAGGATTGAATAAGCACAAGAACGCCCCACTCAACTCATTTTCTGCAGATGCCCTCCCTGCAGGGCTGGGGGCAGTGCCAGGCCAGCCCCTCCTGTGGCAGGGCCCCTCCTGCCTGGGCATCTGCAGGAGCAGGCTTGGTGCTGTGTGCTGGACACTGCCTGGGCACTGTCACTGCCTTTCTCTGGGCTGAGGTGGGGACAAGCCCTGCTCAGGGACACGTAAGCCACGGTGGCCTCGAGTCAGCAGCTTGGGCTCTGGGCCTGATGAAGAGCTTTGTTCTGTGGCACTGGGGGAAAGAATAAAATTTGCTGTATGCCTTGTTGGCAGCAGTAGCAGAGAACTCCAGGGAAGGGAATTTTACAAATTGTGAATACAAATTGTAGGTGTGAAGTCTTAATTGCTGCTCATAATTAGGCAACAATACAAACAAACTGTACACATATAATGCCCCTCATCAGAGGAACTCAGGCAGCTCAGAAAGTTCATTAAAGTCTCATCACGACATGGCAGCACTACAGGAGACCCCCTGAAGCAGCTGCAAACCACCTCTGCGGGGCTGTGGCACAGAGCCTGGCACTGGCAGGTCAGGAATGTGCTCGTTCCAGAGCTCCCAGCCAGCCCAGGGCTCGTGGTGTTCAGGGAGAAGCTTTTATTCGGCAAGATAAAAGCTGGGACATTCTGGCTTGCATCAAACTTGTTTGGGAATATTTGCAAACTCATGGAAACAAAAGACAATGTCTCTTGACAACACATTTTAGTGTAATTCTGTGCAAGAACACTCTCATTGCAGAATGAAAATGACCACACAAAGACTGACTCAAAACTAACTCCCTGCCAGCCTTTAGAAACTGAAAGTCCCATTTTAAAGTTGAAGGCATTTACAAAAAGCCCATGTTTTTATTTAGCTTGTTGTTTCCAGCCTGTTCCTCCCCCAGAGCAAGCACCCCAGGTCCCAGCAGCCTCACCTCAAACACAGCTCCCAAAATCAAGCACAGCCAACAGAACCTCGAGGTGCCCAGGGACTCCTTTCAAGGCAGGCAGTAAAAGTGAAGGATTTCTGAGGGGCTTTCAGAATTTTAGCCTGAAACTGGGAGAGGGGATGAAGCTGAGGAATTGCTGCACTCCCAGCCAAGTCCTGTCAGAGCAAGGGTTAGCAATCAATAATCTCCACTCACACAGGGCAGCATATACAGGTCTCTATAGGAAACTGGTAACACCACAAGCCATAAGTTAATAGAATCTGTGTGTAAGCAGTGTCTTGAACAAGACTAATAACTCTGCATAAAGGAACAAAGGGAGCAGCTCAGAGTGGGTGGGAAGCAGTAGCCAGCAGGCTGGCTAGGAGCAAGGCAGAAATAATAAGGCACCTGGCTCCCAGGAAGGGCCAGAGGTGTATTTACAGAGGTCACACACCTTCTGGTCAATTAGGTCTAAACCCAGAGGAACCACTGCTAAAATATCTATTGCTGCTGGCTTTGGTAAAAGTCAATTAGAGACCCATTTATATTCTAAAACCTAATTTTAGGAAATAGAAGAGTGGAGAACTTCAAAGGGCTGTCCAAAGAAGGTTGGAGCACAGGGTATATTCAGCCTGGGACCAGTGGATGCCAGTCTCTGAGCATGTGAGCATTCTTTGAGATTCCAGGGGACAGCGTTTAAAAGCTGGCCTCTGGCTGCAAAACTGAAGCCAGAATTGAAATATTTTATATTTGTTTACTCTACATTTTACTTGTTTACTTCCTCCCAGTCTAGTATCTAAATGTTCAATTTTAATTGTTTCTAGATAAACACTTGCTTTGCCTGCCCTTGGGGGGGAGGTGAGTGGGGCTACAAGCCCGTGGGGATCACAGAGGGAGGGAGAGCAGCACACACAGGTGACCCCGAGCAGCCCCAGCTCCAGCAGCCTCTGTGGGCTTTGCCAGCACGGGAGCTGGCAGTGCCAGGCTTGCCAGGGCCCTTTCTGAGGCACAGGAGCCTCCCCAGGGCTTCTCCAAGTGGTGCTGCACAAGGAGGAGATCAAAGCTGTACCACGGGTTAGTGACAAAGCTGAAAAGAATCCAGATTGCCAGCTCCCTGTCCTAAATACCAAATGCGGTCCTGCCTTGCCTAGGATAAAAGCATAAGGAAAAATATTCCAAAAGCTTTCAAGAAGCAGTGTGGATTTTGCTGTTAAAAGGAGGAAACATTATCAAAGGATCAGAAAATTCCACAAAGTAACACAACAGTTACTCTTGCAAAACTCTGGGGGATCTCTTCTGTGGTATGGAGTTATTCAGTGGCTCAGACTCACAGCAGTGTTTCTTCGTCCTTCACAGTCATAAATTCCTTTTCCTGTTTTGGATAAGTTCAATAAATTCAACCCTTTTGGCTTCAATGAGAGGCAGGCCTTGCCCAAGATGTGATATTTTTATTGTCCTTTCCATAGAACATTTATGCTGTGTTTATCAGGCCCATTTCTCTCTTCATTAGAAGTTAATCTCAGCACCATTAGCACAGCTTTAATGTCATGAGAATCACACTCTGTAGGGTGCATCCTATGACTGCCTCAAACATCTCTCCCTGTGGATATTTTGTCTCTGTGAAATAGTCTGGTTCCAACTATTCATCTTTGCCAAGAAGAACAATGTTACCAATTATTCCTACAGTGAAGAATAATCAGAACAATCATTTGTTTTCTTGCAGTTGGTTGTACATGTCCTTCATCAGAAGAAATTCAGCTATGAATTTGAAAAATTTTCTTCCACCTTCCCAGGCTTTTCAGTCTGTACAGGATTCACAGTATGTCTATGCATCAGATGAGTTATTTTACCTGGGAGGTAGGAATTGTTCCAAGTTCCTACCTGCTCCAGATGTAATTCATTTTTATGAAGGAGACTGGCAGGAAGCCTATCTACAAAAAATCTCCAGTGTTATTATGTAGAGCGTAGAAGAGTTAACAGTGACCCAGTACAGGAATATAAAGGTGGTTTTGTCAAGAGAAAAGATCTGTCATTACTGAAAAGAAATGAGATTAAATTACTGAAAGAGCATTTCTGATCATGCAACCAAGGAAATGTAGAACGAAACTCCAGAGCACGGAGGGGTCTGTGAGCCCTCACCTGGGAAGAAGGTAACACAGATTCTTCCTCAGAGAAGGGCACCTCAGCACCCAGGGCCTGAGCTCAGAAACCCAATAAAAATACAACCAGATCATGTTCATGCGCTGGGACACGAGCAGCTTTAGGGGCTTGGCTCTGGGGTTCTGCTTGAGCATGCAATCCATGCAACAATTCCAGGGTGCCATCCCCTCCCAGCTCTCGGGACAGAGCGGATGCACACCCAGGTCCCACCAACAGCTGCTCTCTGTGCACACAGGGGGCAACAATCTGCTCATCCAGACTTCTGTATTTAATTCATCTGTGCCAGGGCTTGTGGAGGTGTTGTCCGAGGTGCTGAGTCCTCACAGGAGCTGGAGCTGGCTACAGGTGCCACTGAAAAATCACAGCATTGGCTTAATCATCACCAAAGTCTTAATACCAAGAATTGCAGCTGGTATCCAGTGAAATCTGAGATAGCAGTTAGTTCTCAGTAACTAGTAATACCAGTTTTTCTAGAAAATTAATAAATGCAAATGTTAAGTGCTCTAAATTCACTTAATAAACAGGTCACCTGGAAAGATTTGTGGTTTTCATTTGAACAGAGAATATAAATAGAAGAGGAAAGGGAAAGCCTGATACTTGGTGTCCAATAAACCCCAGGATGCAGGGCTCTCTGGGGATGCAGTGAGCTAATTAGCAAAATCTCATTGCAGTCTTTCAATCAGTATAAAACAGATTTAAATGCTTTCTAAGTGTGCAGCCCATTAGTGAGGAAGGAAGTGGCTGCAGTGCTGGGCTGGGTGCTGCACTGCCCAGGCCCCACTGCAGGGGCTGAGGAGCTCCCAGGAGAGATTCTCACCTCAGCTGGGGACACTGGCAAGGCAGGGCACTGCCAAGTGCCTCATCCCACAGAGCCAGCATGTCCAGGGCCCATTCACACCCCTGGCCTGGGGGCTCCGTGAGCAGAGGGGCCTGAGGTTCATCCCCGGGGCTCTGCTGAGTCCTGGTGTCGCTCCCAGTCTGGCTCTGCCCCCCTGTACCCCAGCTTGCTGCCCTGTAAGTGGCAGATCAAATTCCCAAGAAAAAGTTTGCTGTGAGTGCTCAGTGCTGAAAAAACCCCTCTGCCTCTCCTGGAGTCGTCTCTAGGAGACAAGCATGGATTCCCCTGGAAATGTGCCCAGATCTGAAGGTGCCTATGGAAATGGGTGTTATTGCCTGCACTCTGTGCTTGTCACCAGCCTCTCCTTTGCCTGCATTTTCCAGACTTTTCCTGACTTGCCTGAGAGTGTAAATTGATAATAATTGGGTGTCATCTTGATAATGAATTATGGATTGAAAATGAGTCTCATTGAAAGTTTGAAAAATTATGCACTTGCCTCCAAAGGAAAAGGAAAAAGGACCCACAAGGAGAACAAACCTGTACCACAGCCAAAATGTCAGCAAAACTAACTCCAAGGGGAGATTGTTTTGTGAATCAGAGCTCCCACAGTGGCCCAGCCATGTGCCACCCTGGAGCCTCCTCAGCAGTGTCAGGGAGCAGCTGCCTTGTCCCCACGCCCAGGCAGGAGCCCGGCTCGGTGGCAGCAGTAAAAATGACCCCTCTGACCACCAGAATTAATGATGGCCCAGCTGGAAGCACCAAGTGTCTTCCTGGAGTTCTGCACTGGCAAGGGCTCTCTGAGTCACCCTCCCCATCTGCATATCCCTCTGCATCTCAGCACCAGCAGCCAGCAGCCAGAGAGAAGCCTCGTGTTTGTGCTCTCCCATGCAAATACCTCTTCTCCCTATATATTAGTTACTGTGTGTGGGTTTTCTCTCTCACTCTGCCTTGCCATATGTGTGGGAGTTGATGGCATCAACTTTATGAAATCTCAGCACATGCCAAGAACAGCTGGAGAAGTTGAAACAAGTTCTGGGTGAGGTGAGTTTCATGGGCAGGGACTGAAATTAGCCAAGGTGCCGTGGCTGTTTGCCATGTCGGGAGTCTCACATGGAGCATGTGGGCTTTGCTCACTCCAAAAGCAGATTCCCCATGGAAAAAGGGATTTGATTCGACTTAGATAGTGATAATGGCAGGGATATCTGAGCTATAAGGATCTGTCTGCCAAGAGAGACCATCTCTGCACCTCTTCTGTGACTGGTTCATTATGTAAATATAAAAATTTAATCGTGAGGCTAAGGTAATTAAGCACTTTAGCCAGCATGTAGCACTCCTCATCTTCAAAACGCTTTACTAACATTAATAATTAATCACCACAACACTTTGGGAAGGCTATCATCCTAATCAATGGGTAAAGTGAGGCACAGATTTGCAGTATCACAGCAGGCCTGCGTCCCAGCCTGTGCTCCAGAGCCTGCCCGAGCCACCTGAGAGGCTTTATGATCCGGGACAAACCAAGGGGCATTCCAGGGTGCCTGAAATAAAACTCCCTGCAGACTGCACAGAGCCTGTTAGCCACTGGCTGCTCCCCACAGGTCTCTGTGTCCTCAAACCCAGGACTGTCCTGCCCTTGGAACATGCCCTTGTTTCTGTGATCCCCTCAGCAGTGCATCAGTAAGAATTCCTGATGTGATAGATACCCCTGGCCTCAGCCTCAGCTGTGACTCCGGTATTTACATGTTCTTTTTCTGTATCATTTTAGATTATAAGGAACTAATGATATATCTGATGAATTTTACTGTTAGATATCATTTAACAACTAGCATGTGTTTTTAAAGCACTTTACACATCTGTCCCAGAAGGATGGCCAGGTTTTGCCTCAGACTCATACAGAAACATTTGAATCTGGTTCAACATTTGGTCTTAAGCTGTTAATTTTCAGTCAGCAAGGCTAGTTTAGGCCAGGAAATGCAGCTTTTCCTTTACCAGTTTCTGCCAGCAGTCCCACCTGGATATCTCCCCCAGGTAACACGTTATTCCTTAGGTCTGGTGTTCCCAGAGAAACCTGTGAAAGAAGTCACCTCCCTGCCCAAATCAGAAAATGAAACTTCAGCTTACAAAATGCAGAAACACACAGAGTGCATCTGAGAGAAAAGGCTGCTTGTCTTGAGGCTTCACAAGAGGGATCTGTCAAATGTGACAGGCTGTCATTAAAAACAATTAACCTAATCAAAAATCCCTTTTCTCTTCTTTCTGCCTAGTCAGGTGAATATTAAATACTAGATTTTCCAGGGGCACAGAGAAGAGGAAATCAGCATCTGTGTTTTCAGTCCAACAGGTGTAGAAGCAGCAAGTACAGATTTGCCTCTGTCTCCCCAAAGCATGCATGTCATTAGCTGAGTGCAGGGCAGTCACAGCAGCAGCAGCCCCCTGCCCACCCCAGTGCCAGTGCCAGTGCCCCTGCCCACCCCAGTGCCAGTGCCAGTGCCCTGCCCACCCCAGTGACAGTGCCAGTGCCAGTGCCAGTGCCCTGCCCACCCCAGAGGCAGTGATAGTGCCAGTGCTAGTGCCCACTGCCCACCCCAGAGGCAGTGCCAGTGCCCCTGCCCACCCCAGAGGCAGTGCCAGTGCCCCCTGCCCACCCCAGAGGCAGTGCCAGTGCCCCCTGCCCACCCCAGTGACAGTGCCAGTGCCCTGCCCACCCCAGTGCCAGTGCCAGTGCCAGTGCCAGTGCCAGTGCCCTGCCCACCCCAGAGGCAGTGATAGTGC
>JAYDZK010000070.1:13640120-13686977 GCA_034509185.1 Euphonia xanthogaster | reverse complement strand
TGAGATGAGATGAGATGAGATGAGATGAGATGAGATGAGATGAGATGAGATGAGATGAGATGAGATGAGATGAGATGAGATGGGAGCAGGGGGAGCGGGGGGCTCCTCGCATGGCGTCACGGAGAAGGCTTTGCCTGAGTCCCAGAAGAAAATAATGCCACGGGGATCTGAAAGGAACCAGCTGAACTGTAACAGGCCCCAGACACGACTATTAGGAGCAGATTACACTCACCAGAGCTGCCACACTTAGATCATGAGTAAATGGGAAAGAGGCAAAAGGAGGGAGCCGTGGCTCTCCTACAGTCAGCGCTGAGCAGAGGAGAGGATGAGAGCACCAGGAAAAAATTATTCACCAGACCCTTCCCAACACCAGAGTGTGGACAAACAACAGGGAGCCCCTGACTCTGAACTTCCCCACCCACTGAAATGCACCAGCCAAGACACCCAGTGCCCCTGTGGCAGTGCTCACAGAGTCACAGCCAGGGTGCAGGGGCTCTTCCTTCTCCTTTTCTTTCCCTGAAAGCCCTGCCTTGGCTGAGCAGCCTTTTCCTTCCCTGATTTTTTGGGCTGCTGACCTAACGGTTTCCTTTCTTTTTTTTTTGTAGTGAAAATATAGCAAAGAGGAGTAGCCCAAGCCTGACCACAGGGAAGAGGGGTGGGTACTTTACCAGAACCCTTGAGACAGTTCCCCCATGACCATTATTCTACCATGTGATCATTTCCAGAGAAGACCAGGCAAAAAGGAGGGAGGATTAATGATGAAAATTGGGCTAGCTGGGTTGTGAAACTTCAGTGTCTGTTTTTGGTTGAATCTCAAACCAAAGAGAAGAGAGAGGGAAGCTCAAGGAAGGCGTAGTGAAGCCTGATACCATCTGCCAAGGAGAAGGGCTCTCCATGGATCAGACAGACCTAATTCACAGGGCAGGGAAGAGGGGGAATGAGGAAAAGCCAGCCATAGATCAAACAGACCTAATTCACAGGGCAAGGAAACAGCAGAATGGGGAAATGCCAGCCAAGACACTCCGTCCAAAAAAGTTGAAAAATACATCCACCTCTATTTCTAATTTTAGTCACTTTCTGAGGCCACCAAACACAAGATTCTATTCTGCTCACCAAACCACAAATTTAGGAAGTGGCTAAATCCTGAGAAGAGTGTGATACTGCTCTCATCTGTACATAGAGCAATCACATGCCCAGCAGGGCCATCAGCTGGGCAGCGACTTCTGAGAAGAAACAGCACTGGCTTGTGTTACTCACCAGGGTCTCACCCCTCCCCTTCCCACTGCTGAAGCTTCAGAGTGGGCCATGAGTGGCACAGAACTCCTGTTATTTGTTTACCTTCCCTTTTGTCATCCTTCGGAACAGTGGGAGGGAGGTCACCAAGCCTGTCACCCCTGCCAGTGACTGGCTCTGGAGTGCTCATGACCTTGGGTGCAGATGATCTGGATCAGACTGGAATGAGCCACCTGGGAGAGCTTAAATGGCATCATCTGTCATCTTCAGCCTGGGCTTGTCCTGAGCCCAAGTTGTGCAAACAGCTCATGATCTGAGGCCAGTGGCAGATCATCACTCACAGGCTGACCTCCCTCAGCGCTGGAGTTTGAACTCTTCATCCTTCGCCTCCTTTGACAGCTCTGTTTGGTCAAATGGAGAAGCACACTGCCACAGGACACTGCTGCAGTCAGAATTTGACAGCACTCGTGCATCAGATGTGGGAGAATTAAAAATATTCTTGAGTCATTAAGGAGAAATAAAAATATTACTATTTTGCTGCAGTGCTTACCAAGATGCTTCAAGTTAGAGAGATGCTTCCTCTTTCATCCTGGGGGAGCTTCTCATTTACCACAGGGTAAAAGCAAGAACACGAGGCAAACCACAGCACAGATGCTGTGCAGCAAGAACACACCTCACCTTACCTTACCCCACAGCAACACACCTACATCTCCATACCCGCAGAAAGAATTCTTTTTAATACTCCCTCGGGAGTTTTACTAATGCATTATGCTGTCTAGAAGAAATTTAAAATCAGGTGATCGATCTCAGTGGTTTAATACGAAGAAAGCCTTTATGCTCAGAGCATTCTGACTTTCTGAAAGCAATGACTGAGGCAAGTGACATGCTTCAAATATCTGTCCCATCTTGCTGTGGTGCCTTGGGACACCCGCAGAACTGTGGGTTTCAAGGCTTTATTTATTTATTTTTTTTTTTTCAGATGCAAAAGCTCCTCCTAATTAATTCCCTGTGTGGATGTAAATTTGGAATCCACTTTGGAAGTAAGAACAATTAATTTGCATTGCAATGCTTGCATCCTGCAAGCGTATCCGTGTTACAGTGATCCGTTTAAAATTCACACATAGATTTAATATCAATTAATGACTGCATGAACAAACCATTTCTGAGGCACAGGGAGAAAGTCCCCGTGGTGCCCGCGGGTGCCTCCCCGGCTCTGGCGGCTGCCGGGGCAGCTCGGTGCGGGCTCGGGCAGCGCCGGGGATTTCCCGCAGCCCCCGCGGCTTCGGGGAAGCGGCAGCAGCCGGGGCGGGAGCCTTCCTGTCCCTGCGGCCACCGAGCGGGCAGCGGGCACCGCACGGGCTCCTGCCGGCCCCGCCGGGCCGGCCCGGGCTGCACCCGCATCCCGGCAGGATAGGATCCCGGAGGGATGGATCCAGCCAGGGTGCGATCCCGGCAGGGATGGATCCAGCCAGGGTGGGATCCCGGCAGGAGGGGATCCCGGAGGGATGGATCCAGCCGGGGTGCGATCCCGTCAGGGTGCCATCCCGGAGGGATGCCGGGGGATCCCGAGGGATGCCGGGGGATGCCGGGGGATGCCGGGGGATGTGTGCGCACACCGACACTCGCGGTTCGCCCCTCCTGGGGGCTGCACTCTCGCGTTCATGCCCGCACTTGGATTCTGCCACTTCCCATCCCGGCAGGAGGGCAGCGCTTGTCACCCATCGGAAAGCACGAGGCACACATGAGTTCTGGGGCTTTTTGCGCTGACAGCCTGACATCCCCTCCCTCCGCAGACGTGGGAATCTCATGGTGCATCTGCTTTCACTTTTGCATTCAACTGACCTACATTGTAAGCAGCCACCCGGAATCACATCGCCTTCCCAGCTGATTTTGGGATCAGACTTTAACTCGGGCAGGGTGTTAAATGCTGTGCTGCCCCTGCTTGTCGCACATGCCATCAGCCGGGCGAGCCTGCCGTGCTCCTCGCCCTGCTCCTGGACACCAGCTCTGGCTTGGAGCCCGGTCGCGAGGGAAAAACACCGTGAGTGTGCTTCGAAAATTCGCCTCAGCAGCGGGGGAGTGGCGTGCGGAGCAGCTGAATCCCGAACGCGCTCTGCCCCGGGCATTTGCAGCGCTGCCCACAGCGGGCGCGGCTGTGCCAGGGGCTGCTCATGGCAGAGGCGGCGAGGAGCCAGGCAGTGATCAACTGCACCGGGAGCTGCTCTGGGGCAGGCTGCCCTGCCGTGCCTCCCAGGGCAGCGCCTGGCAAGAAGAAAAAGGAAATGCGCCTTTCACCTGCGTGTTGTGTATTGCTCAGATGTGGTGATGTTTAGCAGGAAATGGGGAGAAGAGTCAATTTTCAAGTATTGTTTCCCAAACCATTTGAAAACTGGGGAGCCTTGGAGTGCAGGCAGATTTCCCTGGGGGTTGTGCAGCGGTGGCACTTCAAAGGCAGGAGGTGAGTAAGGCTCACATTTGCATGTGCAAGCAGCACTCACACATCCCCGAACGGCCCCGGCTCCTGAGCGTGCTGTTATGCAGTCAGCATGCACTGAAATTACTGTAATTGTGCTTCCAAAATAAAGTATGCACCAACCCTTTTAATTTGTATAGAGATCACTGTTTAATTACCTGCACTGTGCTGTAATCTAACTCCAAGAAAAAAATGTCCTGTAACAGTAGATACAGGCCTATAACCACCTGTGTGTGTGCTGTGTGTAAAGAGAACATCAGCTGATCTATTTGGTGGGGCCAAAGACAGTGAAGAAGCCTGGGATCTGCACAGCACTGCATGCAAAAATTAAAATAAATTAGTGCCCCAATGGAACCTTTAATAAAATATCTAATGTAGTGAGAGTTATGTGCACTCTGTCATTCAACATTTCTACCTTTTTCTTTTCTTTGGAGGGCGAAATTAGAGCTGAATTTACACCATTTTCTTGGCTAGGAGCACGTCTAGAGATCTGCATGATAATTTTTACCTTCAATCACGGATGCACATATTAAGAAGAAATCTACTGAGATTTGTGTAGAAAGCAAAGGCAATTTTTGTACTTTTCTAGCAGCTTCACAATCACAGAGAAATCCAGATCACTGGTTTTGAGAGGTGACACTGATCCATCTAAACCACCCTGAGGAAAGAATCCCATATTTTAAGCCTTGCAATTGATGCATCCAAATATTGAACAATCCCTTTCTTTATGGCTTTTGTCCATGTGTGAAGGGCTCACAAGCACTAAAGGTGTTTCACAGCACCCTGGCCCAGTCCCACGGGCAGTATTGCCCATTCTCAGCACGGAGATGGGAATAAACCCCAGCCCTTGGGACACAGCTCCCAGGCTGCAGCTCCTCTCTTCCTGCTCCTTGCTGGCCCTTTAGGAACTGAAGGGCAAGGCTGCCTGCCCAGAGCCCCTTACACAGATCCCACTTCAGGAGTGCCAGAAGAAATGTGTTTTCCATACTGACCATCAGTAAACCCCACCATGTCCAACACCCAGCTCCTGCTGCTGTCCCCCGGCTCAGGCACCTCTGCTCTTGTGCAATGGCACAGATGGGGAAAAGAATTCTTTCTTAACTCTTGCAGCTGAACTCTCTGCACTCTGCAGCCTGAGCCTGGAGCACACTGTTCATTACCTTATCTTCCTCAGCTCCATTACTAATGGTCTAAAAATCAGCCAGGCCTTCTGTAACGATCCACCCACTCAGCTGGGCCCTTTGACTCAGCCGAATGGCAGTGCTGGGGCTGACACATTTCAAACCCCACATTCTGCCCAGTGCAAAACAAGGCCCCCACTCACAGAACCTGCTGGTCAGGGCCAGTTTTGGCACTCTGTCTGTCCTGCACCCAGCACTGCAGAGTCCAGGTGAGCACTGGCGCTCTTCAACACGTTTATAACCCATACAAATAATCCAGGTGTGCCCAGCTGGGTCGGGGGCATTTGCCAGTCCCACACACGTTCACATAAAATGATTTAAGTCAGCAAGGTGCTGAGCACTCCCAGGATGAAGCCGAGCCCTGCAGGCTTTGCTGGGAGATAAAGCTGGTGGTCCAGCAGCCTGCAATACTGATCTCTTTTATTAGAAACCTAAGCTGCAAACAAGCTCATTTCAAACCACAGCCCTTCAACTTCAGCAGACTGAGCAGGGAGCTCAAGCACAACACACCATACTCTGTGAAAGCCAGGCTGTTCTTCAGACCAGAAACTAAACATCAGCTCTGCCACTGACAATTAAATACAGCAAGAATTTCAAAGCATTACTATAGCAAACACAATTAACTAACAAACAGATCTAAGAAGACACTGAGAATACAAGGTTTGACATCTCTTGTCTTGAGAGTGGCTCTCCAGGTGTGTTTCCAGGTCCTTTTTAAACTTTGTGATGACAGGCGCAACAGGAAAAAAAAAGATTGTTTCGTTTGGGCCTGGTAGTCATGTCACTTGGAAAGCTCAGACACCTGGCAAGAATACAACCATGCATAAAAACCATGCAATTTGAGGGAAAAAAAAGAAAAAGAAAGCAACTCTGGTTAGCCATTCAAAAGTCTGGTTGTAGCAGCTACCAGAAATCAGCTGTGTGCAGCTTGAACCTCTAGAGAAGGGCAGGGCTTTCATGGGGCAGGTCCAGCAGGAGGTGACTCAGCCACAGGACCCTCGGGGTCCAGCAGAAGGGGCAGAGAGCTCGGCTGGAGGGTTTCCTCTGCAGGGCAGAGATGCCTCTGGCCGGGAGAAGGGGCTCCAGGGCTCGGGCTGGCCGCAGCCTCCCCGGCCAGGCAGCGCTGCCTTCTGCCCTGTGCCCTGGGGAGAAGGGGCTCTGCCCCTCCAGGCTGGGTTCCAGGAGTTGCTGCCTTATTAGACCGTGCTTAGCAAAAATAACAGAGTGAACAGGCTGAAAAACTGGTCCCTGGAATTGCCCCCAGGGCTCGGGGCAAGTCACACAGAAGGAATGGGTCTCCAGATTGCTTCACCTGGGACAGAGATCCCCGTCATTAGCCGTGCTGAACAACACCCAGAATTGCTCCGTGGCTGATGGAGCCCTGCAGGATGGTGGGCGAGGGCAAAGGCAGGGCTGTGCTGTCTGGACAGGGCGTTGGTTGGTCCGTAGTGATTCCTGTAAGCCACGGGCCCCACTTCTCCTTTCCTTCTCAGGGCTCTTGTCTAACAGGAAAAGTGCCCCTGTGTCCTGTTGGCACACTGCTGGCTGGGCACAGGCCAGTTGCACAAGCTGGAAGGGCACCTCTGGCACCTTCCTCTGCCCCCTCCCTCTCAGATGTGTGCTCATTGCCTCCTTTCCTTCCTCTTATCCATTTCCTTGCTGTTGCAGGAGAACAAACACCGAGGGAGTGAAGAAAGCGCCCAGAAAGGAACTTCAGGCAGGGAAGCATCCAGTGGTGTCCTGCTCCGGGTGGCATTTACGGAACCTGCTGTCCCTCCCAGATGCAGTTTCTCAGTGCACTGTCACACATCCCCTGTTGCTGCCTCTTACTTAATCTTTGCTTCCCCAAAGAGCGCCCAGAGTTGGGTAACAGGTTTCCTGAAGGTGACAGAAGCAAGGAAAAGACAGCATTTCAATGGTAAAAATGAAAAGTTTGTCATAAGGGACCTGGACCCACGTCCACTACTGACAGAGGAAAGAAGTGGTCGAGTATGAGGTGCATGCCCAGTAAGAACACGAGGAAAATTCCACTCTTGATCTGGAAACTGATGGAAAAGCTGCCCCAGTAAGCACTGTAATGGTCTGGAGGGCAGGCTGGCTGCTCTGTGCCTGCACACAAACAGCAAGTGAGGCACTGAGGGGCACCCAGGGAGGGAAGTGACTGCCAGCAGGTCCAGCAGCAGGTGGCTGATCCTGCCCTGCAGAGCCCTGCTGAGGGACAGCCAGGGCCATTCCTGTGCACCCAGACATCAACTCTCCTCTGTTTTGGCTTCTTGGTCCCCAGCAGCCAGGTCTGGCAAGGAAACAGCACAGTTCATGCAAAATGAAGGGTGAATTTTGAGCAGATGGACAGAAAGCACTGGAACAGCATTCGTTCCTCAGTCCAACATCCTCAATGCCCACTGGAGATGTTGCACTGAAGATACTGAACAAGGGTCTGAGGGGGTTTTAATTAATTTATAGATTTAGAACAGATTTTCCCAATATTCAACCCTCCTGGGAGACAGCAGTTGGCAATACAACTGGGAATCCCATAAAACTAATCCTCCAAGTATCTATGTCTCACTGACAGATTTAGTTTGGAGCTGTATTGCTTTTTAGATGTAAGAACAAGAGACCATTGTGCATAACTCATTATTTTCTATATGAACAGGTAGCTTTTTTACCTCAGCTTCAGCACAAAAACTTCTTAGGTTTAAAGACACAGCCTGCAAATTTATTTGTTGAATTCCTGTTGGCAGAAGAGGAAGCTGTCAGATGATTTGCATTTTTGTTACTCTTTTTTGAGATCTTGCTTAGAAGTCAGGGCTGACTTTCAGCTACTGACACTCATGATGCCAGGAATATGAAAATAAAGATCTGTATTTGAGGACAGACACGAGATCTAATATCTTTTGGCCTACAGAACAGACTGGAAGGAGCAGTAAGAGGCCATCCTGCTCATCCCAGCACTAAGAGTCCATCCTGCTCATCCCAGCAGTAAGAGGCCATCCTGCTCATCCCAGCACTAAGAGGCCATCCTGCTCATCCCAGCAGTAAGAGGCCATCCTGCTCTTCCCAGCAGCCCTGCTGGCTGTTGAGAATGTCTGCTCAGGAGCTGAGCGAGGTCTGCTGGTGTGCTGCAATCACTCTGGCAGCATCTTGGCAGCATTTCCAAAGCTATTAATTAGCAGATTACTCATCAGTGCAGCTAGGGCACCCTGTAAGCCGATGCCCCATTGACCCTGCTGAATTATTTTCCCATAAATAAAGTGCAAACCTCACAGGTTGGTCTCCACAGGACAGATTTTTTCCCCTTCGTTTTCACAGTCAAAGCAGCTATTCAGAATGGTATAAAAACACCTGCTCAGCCCTGAGCAGCAAACCAGCCTGGAAGGGATCCTTTTCCTGCAGCCTTGCACTCCACATGTGCCCCTGGGACAGAGCAGAGTGAGCACACAGGCAAAGGTGCCAGAGCATTTGCAGCCTGCTGCAGTCTGAGCATGAGAGTGGAGCTTGTTCAGAGGGGCAATGTTGACAAGAGCTCTGGGATTCATCCCCTGCTCATTGTAAAGGTAAAAGAGGATTTTTAATTCTTCCTGAAGGGCAGAGGGGTTGATCTTGCCCTGGCAGAGCACCTGTGGGCAGCACGTGCCTCTCACCATAGTGTGAGTGCAGGCAGCATCCAGAGCCGGGCAAAATTTCACTTCAACAACTGGTGGTTAATTCTCTGCCAACAGTAATTAGCTCCTGTAAAGAGTTTACAACAAGAAACCACAGCAGAGTTTTATTTATTCTGATGGAGCTGATGGGAAAAGCCGTGTGCGTCTGTCCATGGGGCGAGAGCTCCAAGGCTTGGCAGCAGAGCTGAGGCTCAGCCTTGCAGGCCAAAGGCAAACAACACTTCCCTGAGCTCCGAGCAGCTTCCCTGCTAGCACTGCCTGCCTTGCTCAGCATCTGTGCCCCAGTCAGGGAGCTGGGCTGCTGCTCCCACCAGCGAAGCAGCCAAGCACACACAGCCTGGGGCTCTGCTCTGGCCAGCACTGACACTTGGGCTCAGCCCTGGCTATATTTGTGCCAAGGAGATTGCTGTCAAAGGTGCAGGAGAGGGGGTTTAGCCAAATATTAATAAAGACACGGTACTAAATAATGGTATTGATCTTCAAAGAGCAGAGAATGTACATTTAATTCTGCAGCTGGGATGAGTTGTATTATTAATTTCAGTGGGATTACATCCATTTATAAAACTAAAGCAAGTGTTCCTAGTTTTTTCACAGATTCTTGGATTAACATCTGTGGTCATATCAAAAGTATGCTGAATTGGGGATTCTGTTCCATTCTCATTGGAATGAGCTCTGGCATTGTACAAAACAGAAGCCTGAGCTAGAACTCGTAATGACTTTGCTATAACTTCTGGATACAGGCATCCTTCTGAATACAAACCTAACTGGGCAGTGTGACAAAGTCACTGCATGACTGACTGCTCGAGAGGCGTGGGGTCAGTATTTGGGTTTTCCTGACCAAGCTCTGTCACCAGCTCTGTCATCCCATGCAGATTATTTCCCCTCCTTCTGCATTTGTTTCTTTTCCTCACTGTTTCTGTTTGATTCACTCATGCTGTAGCTTCTCTTGACACGTTCTGAGCAGCACATGGCAACAGGGTCCTGAACACAGTCCAAGATTTTGGGCATGGCTGTGGTAGAAATAAACAGTAATTCAAATTTGATACTCTTGTTCCTCAGAGTACCTGAGCTCCCTGCCAATCAAAACGAGCAAGAAAAAAGAGCTTTTGTTTTCCTGAAGTCTCCTGTGTCTCCTGAGAGGAGCAGGGGTTTAGATCCCTGGGCTCTGTACAGGTGCCCAGGGCTGATGTGCTGGGGTCAGGGCACTGCTGTCCATGCTCACCCCTGTGCTGCTGCCTGTCCCCACAACCAGCACTGCACAATCTCCCAGATTTTTTCAATGCTGCAAATGTACTCTAGGTGTAAAAATTTTCTGTCCAGTGTCCCCAATGGCCCCATAAGCTGAGCAAGAAGGTGACTTTATGTGACAGCAGTGGAGCAGAGCAAAGCTGGTCCTGGACCATTAGGCATTGGCTTGTTGCTATCAGATTTTACTAACAAGAGGTGGCACTGGTACCTTGTTGCTCTGAACCTACTAGAAAGTCATTAGCTGTGATGGCCAAGCCAGAACCCACTGCATTTCATTTTGCCACCAGCCAAGAGATCGTGATTAAAAGAGATGCATAATTAGAAATGATTTAACAGGAAACTGAAGAGAACCTCTAATCACTGTAACCCTGGACTTTATTCCAAAGACAACATAAAACAGGAGGGCTTGACTCTTCACGTGCTCTAAGCAGGGTAGCATTACATCTGGTGCCAGTGAGTGTCATAAGCAACCAGGGAAGGAGAAGGTGAGAAGCTGCAGATGGCTGAGTGCCCAAAGGTGTGGACCAGGCTCCTCCAAATCCTCAGCTCTCAGGAGAGAGGAAGGGCCCCATGTCTCCATCCTGCTGGAGGCATTCTGCCTGTGGGGAGGGAGCATCTTCAGTGCCCCTGCAAAGGCTCTGTGCTGCTGGCAGGGATCACTTTGCCTGCTGGGGTGAGCTCTGGGGAGCAGAATCATCCTGCGTCATTCGAGGGAGGCTCCTCGTTCAGCCTGCAGAGGGAGGGAGGGAGGGAGGGATCAGCCTTTGCCCTCCAGTAACCTCCTCCAGCCCAGCCTGGATGCTCTGGTGCAGCCACGTCCCAGACCTCCACAGGGAGGAAGGTGCAGACATGGGCAGAATGGATAAACCTAAAGACAAGTTTTAGTTACAAAATTGTTAAATACTTCACTGACTAAAGAGCTCCAAATCAATTATGTGGAGCCACTAGGTTCAGGTCCTGCAAGAAAAGGGCCCTGGGCTGTCTATGGGCCTGTCTCATGACATTGGACCAGCACTTAAGGCATGCCCCTCTTCCTTGCTGCAGGTACTTGCTGGAAAAGCCCAACAACCAGCCCAAAGCTGGGACAGGCAGAGGAGAGACTGAGCAGCACAGAGCCCTGCTGTGACCTGCCAGCTGTGACAGGCAGAGCCTGTGGCTCAGGGCTCACAGGGACCATCCCCACTGCTCCGAGCAGCCTGCTGTGACCAGCCAGTGCCATCCCAGGGCACTTGCAGTCTTGGTGCTGCTTGGTGGTGCTGCTGCCATCCCAGGCTGCTGGCTGAGCCACGGCCAGGGCTACCAGCCACTCACTCTGTCACCAGCGTTGTGCAACACGTGCCCAGGACCTGACTGCTGCATTTGCATTTTCCTCTCGGTAAGTTGTATCCCTGTGCAGGAAGCAGCTTTTGGGAGAGATGGGGAATGTTGCTGAAAATAATTTGAAAGGCAAAGAGGGCTAAAATATACTGTCATGATGTTTCTGAGTAAATAAAGATAAGGGCTATGGAAGCTCCTCTGGCAGGGACATTAGCAGAGCCTCAGCAAATTAGTTTAGCACTAGAAAACTGACATGGAGCGGAAACAAGACATTGAAAGCAAGGATGTGCTTTCACTAGGCACTGAGCCGAAGTTATTTGAGAAGAAGAAGCGGAGCTGTGTCCAGAGTAGCTAATTCATTTCTCCTTATCTCCCCTTGGCAGAGGCTCGCTGCCTAAAGAGCTCTTGATGTATGCCTGCTGCTTCCTCCCCTCTCCCCTCACAGCTGTGCCTTGCACAAAACGAGAATTAGCTCTGTTGCAAATGACTCCAGCTCCCCGTGGCCTGCAGAGAAACAAACCCCAGCTCACTGGGCACCCGTGTGGCACCCTGGCACTCTGAACCACAGGGCAGCACTTGCACTGGCTCTAAGTTCAGCTCTCTGCTAAAACATTTGCTGGAATACAAATGCCAGTTATAAACACTTTTTTTTCATACCATTTGTGTGTTGGTAAAGGCCCAGATTGATTCACTGTCACATAACACTTCTCAAGTGTGGCTTAATTTGCTTAATGAACTTCAACTGCCCACCAATCTCACTGCCTGATGACATTGCTGCGGTGTAAACCCATTACAAATTTCAGGGAGGTACTAAAACAACAGGTTTGATATCTGCAAGATGTAACACATTCTCTGGAAGTCAGACTCACTTTCTCAGCAGTTCATTTAGCAGGGCCAGGATTCTATGGCAGAGATACTAGAACATCCTGCTGGACTGTTATAAAATGACTCTCCATACTTGCATTTAAAACCAAGTGGTCCCTGTTTATGACACTTTATAGCTCAAGCTTCAAACATGTCAGGGTTAAGCACAGGCTTTGGCCAGGCTGGGTTAACCTTGCAGCTTGAGGCTCAGCAGCTCTTCCAGGTCTGAGCTGAGCAGACATCAAAAAGCTTTGCAGTGTGTAACGCTGGTGAATAATAAACATTCTGTGATAACTTTAAGCTGCTGCTCTTGTGGGCCTCCTTCAGCTGCTGTGCCTGAGGAGATCCTGTCCCCCCTTGTGCCTCTCTCTTCAGCCATCCTGTCCTGTCAAGGTGAACCTTTGCACCTCTCCTGCTGTGGCCCAGGTGTGGGGGCACGTTGTGCTCAGAGTGGTACAGCCTGGTTTTCCCAGAGCCCCAGGGATCAGAGGGGAGCTCTCCTGCCAGAACACCTCCTTTTGCTTCCCAGCTGTGCAGCCTGGCACATGCCAGTTCAGTCTGATGCTTTTTCTGGATGTTTGCTAGATTTTTGGAAGAGGTGGAAAAAAGTGAACTCAGGCCATCCCTCCTAGCTGATGCTGAACTGAATATGTGCCAGCACAGGTGATGAGAACTCAGCCTCTGCTTTTGTAGTCTGGTGGTTTCCAATGAATTTTCAATAACCTCTAAGAAAAATTCTGCATTGTTCATAGCTCTAAGCTCCTCACTTTTTTTTTTTTTTCTCTCTTATCACCCTTTATTTTGTAATCTCCCAACAAGGACTGATTCTGCTACATTCATCTGGTAGCAAACTGAATACATTTTGAGGATTAAATAAAACTAAATTTTTATAATCACCTGGGACACAACCTTCAGCAGTTAAAGAAAAGCAAAGTGGTGGTTAGAGGTGAGTTATGAGCTGGAGAGCTGTCAGATTCTGCTACAACAGCAGCATCCATGAATGATTCCTCAGTGGGAAATCTGGGTTGTCAGCTTATTGTGAGCATCTGTTATGCCACTGGCAGTGACATTTCGAAGTATAAAGCCCAGTTGGTAGGTTACTATTTTAGAGCAGTATAAATTCAGCACACTTTTATCAGAACCAGAGCATGCATGTAGCAGACTGGAACTCGATGTCAGCAGGAAACATTTGTAACACGAACACAAACTCAACAGGAGAGGGGTCAGTGTCAATCTTTTGGGAAGCCAGGACTGGAGAAGCTGGGGGCAAGAAAATGTTTCCTACTAAGCTTTCTTGACTGAAGAGACAACTCCTTCCCTAGGGAAAGGCCCGTGTGTACAAACCAAAATCTGAGTGGCCTTGCCTTATGTGGTCTCAGTTAGGCAGCATCTTTCATGGTGAAGGAGCTGAGCAGCTCGTGAAGGACGTGTTTGTTCAGCCCTGGAAGCCTTGAAACGTACAGCCTGGAGAAGGCAAGGCAGCCTGAAGTCAGTGCAGCTCCGTGCCACCCTCGTGGCTGCAGCTCCCAGTGCCAGGAACACCCAGGAGAACATTCCTGAGCAGAGGGCAGGCAAGCTGAGCACCAACAGCAGCCCACGGGGCAGCCAGGGCAGCCAAAGGGTTAAAGGCTGAGGGACTGGCAGAGAAAAGCTGCGCTGGCTTCCAGGGAAGCAGGCTGTAAACAGCTCAGCAAAGTGAGCACAGGGCAGGGATGCGAGGCTGCGGGTCCCAGCCCGGGCAGAGCCCGTCGGAGGCAGGAGCAGCTGCTCCCGGTTCCCTGTGCTGGGATTTGCCATCTGTGCAGCACACACTGCACACTCCAGCAGCCAGGGCCTGCCAGATGCAGCCTGTCCCGTGGCTGAAGCACAGGACAAGCAGCCAGGAGATTTAGATTCTATTTATTGCTCACCTAGTGGCTTCAGAGCAAATGTGGGGAAATCACTTTGCTGCTTTGTGTCTTGTTTTCCTCCCAGATGCTACTTTACCTTATTAGCAGAATGAGCACTCTTTGTCTGTGTTTATAAAGTGCCTTTTGTTCTTTGGATGCAATGCTAAAGCAGAACCAAACAAGATGTATTTACACAGAATTTCTAAAGCTTCAGAAACAGCTGGTCAGCCTTCCTGCCGCTGGAAGGTGAAGGTCTGTAAACTCTATCACAAATAACTCCAACCCAGTCCAAAAGTCCCTGTGCTCCTCTCACTTCAGACACTGAAGAAGGGATACTTTGGAGATCAATGAGAACACTGGAACATGTGAAAAAAGGCAGAGAAATAAAGTTTGCTCAGAGGTGAGCCAGTACAAATGACTCCACACTTGGGGAATTTTGATATTCTACCCTGAGTTTTTCAGCTTCTTATTGGCATTGGTAATTGAATAGCATTGAAAAGTCAAGGTACCCTTTGTATAATACATTTTTTTCCTTACGAATAAATCTTTGAGGGTTTTTGCTAAGTCAAAGCACTGCAGCCATGCAGAACTCATTCCATGTGAGATTTCTGTGAACAGCACCAAGTCCAGGATGCACAGTTCCAAACACTACTGTGCTTTGGGAGCCCAGGAACTTCACAAATTGTCCCTGCAGAGTCATGAAATTGAGATCAATTGATACTTGCTTAAATATTCCAAGAGTTCCGTGGCTTGCACTGACTCTGGGATTGGCCCTGAGCCTTTTTCAGAATTATGGAGGAGGTCATGGATGGGTCTTTGCTGATAACACTTTTCTAAAGGCTGACAATGGTGCTTAATAAAAGTCATTTGTGGAGAAGCCTGTGGGGTAAATCCTGCTGTCCGTTCCAGCAGGTGCCTTGCCAGGATGTGTGGGGAGGAATGTCCCTCCATGGCACTTCAGAAAAAGCTCTGTCCCACTCAATTTAACATTGCTGAAGTCCAACAGCATCGCAGTCCATATTTTTCTGTGTTCTCTGCCTTCCACTGAATGACTGTGATGTTTCTGCTCCTCTCCCATCTCCATGTGGTTGATTGTATATAAAAGGAAAGCAGTCCAGCCATTTTTGTGTTTCCTTTTAATTCTCTTGTTGTTATTGGGACCTAAATGATTTTGTTTTTGTTTTTACTGCTCTGTAATGAGTCACTGGCTTATTTAATTTAATTTTATTGTAATTGTTATCTTTTCATTCTTGTTTTTTTTCCAGTCAGTTACTCATAAGACCACAAGATATAAACAGGACACTGTTGCTTGGACAACTTCTGAGGGTAATTTTTTTCACTGTCACCCAAATGCAAAGCCATTTACTGAATAGTCCTCACTTCCTAAGAACTTTCTCTTCAGTCCATGTATATATTTTCCCACATGTCCTGTTTCTGCTGATCCTTATGTCTTCCAGCTAAAGGAGATCAGTTTAGTTTTGTTGTTGCTTGGAAACTTTATTGGACTTTCTAACTGAGCCTGATCAAAACTTTCCATGGAAATTTTAGTGATAGAAAAGCAAGTATCATTTTATATTATTTATTTTGTAACAAATAATATATTTTGATTGAAAAGTTGTCCAGTGAAATGTTAAATTTTCCTTTGCCATCTCCTCCGTTTTTATGCCAACCTCATCTTTGGCAGAGCATCCTGTGGTGACTCTTTCTTGCCAGATTTCTTATCTTTGACCTGACTGCCCAAGGAAATGGGATTTATGTGACTGTGCTGTGTGTGTATATGTTACATACACGTGTCTCTATCCATCAGTATAATTTCAAAGCAACTGGCAGCTTTCCACCAGGTCTGATATAAAGACACAGGTCAAAATTATGTTAACATTTGGTGCTTCACTGTAGTTGTCAGATAGAAAATAAATGTTATGAATGCATCTGTGAAGGGAAAAGCTTCAGGAGCAGTGGCCTTGTACTCACTGGCACAGAAAGCAGATGAGAGAGAGAGAGCAGTAAATGCCCAACCATGGGAAAACCCACAGGAGCTCACCCCATCAGGGCAGACACCACAGGGCAGGGAGGCATGGGACAGCAGCACTCAGTTCTGCTGCCTTTGGTGCTGTGCTTGCTGTGAGCTGGAAATGCTCAGAACCTGTGAGACTGACTGTGAACCTGCACCAGCTTGCTTGGAGATGGTTCACATTTTGGGGCAAAGCCAAGTGCTTTTGTTTAGGGTGATCTGCAGCTCTGCCCTACTGGTAAGCAGAGAACCAGGGACAGCCTCAGAAGGCTGAGGGCTCTGTCTGTGTGCTCCTGTTGCCTCTGCCTCCTCAGAGAAGTTCAGAGCTCCCTGGATGTGCCACAGTTACACCTTCCAGTCACAGCTTTAGGCTTTCCCTAAGATGCAAATTGCCTGGCATGAAAAAGCATCTTTTGCACACCCATGTGCAACTTGCACATGAAGTGAAGTTTCTGTGGGACCCAGAACTTGAGCAGCCTCTGCAGATAACGTGCATCAGACCAGGAATGATCAGCAGGGATGGCACAGGACTGCTGCAGAGCCTGGCCATTGTCCAGCAGCACCAACAGACTGCAGATGCCATGCACAGAAAGCTTTTCTGATGAGGAACCTTGGAACAGCCATGGCAAGGGATGGCACAATTTAGGTGAAGGCTTTGAGAAACTCCAAGTGCTGTGGAAGCAGCTTCAGAGATTAGCAACAGGGTTTTCTCTGAGTCAGCAATGAGCCAGCCCACCTCCCCATGGAAGGAGGTACCAGGATGTTTGGAATGCCATCCCCAGGACAAGAGGTCAGTCTGCACTTCTGACCAGTGTGATCATTGAAAAATTTGAGGTCGCTTTTGCAAGAGTTAGCACCAGTTAACTGAAGTCAGATCCCAGCTTGGGTAATTCCATTCTGCCTCCCTAAAATTCCCCATTTATTTCAAACAGATGTAGTGTTTTTCACTTCCTCCATTAAAGACTGCTGAGTAGCTCTGTGTGTTGTGCTGAACACTTGCTGTGTTTCACCCCACGGGTGGCTACAGCACCCAGGGAATGACCCAGTGCAGAGCTTTGGTGCATTCAGTTCTGTCTGGGGGGCAGTGCTGGTCTGCCCGTTCAGTGTGAGAACTGCCAAACATTCTCCCACAGAGCCGTGGTTGGCAGCCAACAAAAGCCAGCACTAAGGATTTTGTCCTGTAGACTATGAGGTACACACAGCCTCTGGTTGTGGCTCTTCTATTTCTTTCAAGTAGCAACTTGGTCACTTTCTAGTAAGGCCAAAAAGCACCTTAATTTTTTGTTGGCTTGGACCCTTAATTTCTGTGCCTCAATACTCATTAGTAACAGTGAAATAGCAATGCTCATTAATGCTCATTAATATTTACTATAGTGGATGCTTTATGATCACTTTGAAAGGGAGATGAATTCCTGGTTCCCATTTCTTCTGACAGAGACAAGCTGATGAATGAACAAATGGAGCTGTTTGTACCATACACTGTGCTAGACAGCTCCCAGGGCTTGATGGCAGCAGAAGCAAACACAGAAGTGCAGCCAGGAGCATTAATTGAAAGCATGTTCAGGGAGACAGAACTGCAGCTTGGTCTTAATGACTGTGTGGTAGAGATAATGTAAAAGCAATTACTTTAGCAAAGGCAATTCACTGAAAAAGTATTTTTTTACAGAGCACCAAGTTGCTCAGCTGGCAGGGTTGCTGCCAGGAGACAGAGCCAGTTAGTGCCACTTAGCTGGGGACACGGAGAGGTGGCCACCTGCCAGCTGAGCCTGGCCCCTGTCCTGTGCCCAGCCGCTCCGCGGGGCGGGCGCTGCCTTCCCAAGGCTCCTCAGCATTGTGTGCTCACACGGAATCTGTCATCCTGAGCAATGACCTGCACCCCACTGAGGTGATGCTCTCACCTGGAGGTTCTCTCTCCTTTACCTGCACGGGTGACCTGCCCACACGAGGTGCTGCAGTCACCTGAGGCGTTGGTGCAGTCCAGGATCTCTCTGCTCATCTCTCAATTTCCACCAGTATCACTGAGGCACGAATATGACCCTTGAAATTCAGATAACCCTACAGTTTACCAACAAGCTGGAAAGGCAACTGGAAAATGTAAATGGGGGGAGCACTTAAGTTTCCTTATCGAGCACAACTGTGAACTAGCAGTGACATAAAGATCAGCAGGAAGCAAAGATAACCCTGTGTGCTTCTGCTGCCATTCACAGGATTTCTAAATTCAAGTAACACTCACAAAGTTTTTTGTAAAAAAAGTCAATGTGTAGCCTTTTGGTTGCAATTCAAGTTCTAATAAAACTGTTTATTGAACTCCTTGACCCCTTCCTGGAATCTGCTGGAGCTTCCCAGAAGTTAGTGTCATGTGGTTCTCGGTCATTAATAACCAAGGATGACACAGCAGTTTAGAGGCACAGCAGCCTCCTCTCCGTGCGAGCAGGCGCCAGCCCGGGCTCCGAGCGCTCCAGCAGCTCAGCCAGGGCTGCAGCCTGCAGTCCCAGGGCAGCAGGGCTGTGATGCAGCACAGCAGAAAGGGCAGGGGCAGGAAGTGATTCATCCCGTACAGTACAACATGTGGGACAGCATCAGAAACATCCCAGCCTGCAGCCAGGACCAGTACAGCACTGGGCACACGGCTCCGGGCTCCAGCCCCCATGTTAGATCCATCTCCCAGGCTGTTTACACAGAAATACTCCTCCACCAGCCAGCTGTGCATTAAAAGCAGCATCTGCTGCTAAAGAGGGTCAGTGAATCCAAGACCTCTGAATACATGGCTGATCTGTTCTGTCCACCCACTCGTTTACGTTTATAAAGCCCTTCTGGCTTCTGCCTGGAAATCTTTGGCCTTCAAATCAGAGATCTCTCCAGCAGTTCTCCTCCAGCTCTTGGCCTGCTTTACTGTTCCTTGGATCTGTTTAGCCATTTCCCTGCCTGTTCCCAGCCCTCAGCCCCCTGTCCCGTCCCAGCTTGTGGCTAATTAATTATCTCTTCTCATGACAACTGGCCTGTAGCTAAGAAATTCTGAGTGTCACTTTCCAAAGAGCAGAGCTGTTGTGTCTGCTGCAGCAAGATACATTCCAGGTACATTCTGCCTCACAATGACATCCCTAGAAGAATAAAAAGGGCAGGGATATTGCTATATGGAGAAGCTAATCACATTCTAGGGTGAGATGATGTGCTTCAGCTACAGCAGGATGAATGGGACTCATTGTGAATTGATTCAAAAGTCTTATCTCTGCCAAATTTGGATTTAGTTACACATGTGCATTTCCTACAAATAAAAGAAAAAGCCTGTGTGGACTTATTGAGGAAATGGGCTTAATTTTGATCAAGTTCCTTGAGCTGACAATCACTGTAGTTTCACTAGAGAAGGCTCAAACTTGCTGTAGAAAGTTGACTGGGGAGAGAAATGGAAGAGAAAAAACTGAAATCTCAGTTTAGGTGGGAACTAATACATTATATCAAGCACAGTGCAGAAATGTCATTTTCAACTAAAATGAGGCTGCAGAAAGGAATTTGCTTGCAAACCCAGTTCTCCCTCTGGGGAGAGATCAAGAATGAGCTGGACATGCCAGGCTGACCAGGGCTGCTTTGTGCAAGGCTGGCAGGCATTCAGAAGGGATGGTGATGGGACTGGTATTGACCCTACTCTAGAAAGGACCAACATTCATTTCAGAGGGAAAAACGGCTCATCTGGAAAAGGAGATAATGGTTGGTTTAATATTTTAGTATCTAAGTCAGTCCATTTAAAGCAAGTCCAAGGCTCACTGTCTTATCTGCTCTACTTTTCGATGGTGTTGGCCAAGACATCCCACACCCTGGTCTAGACAAAGCCTAGAAGCAAGGGAGACAAACAAATGACACAGAGAGTGAGGACTAAATGAAGGGAAACACAGTGAGCAAAGAGTAGACAGAAAGGAGCACAATGGAATGGAAAAAGCCAACATTATCTTCACACTGAACATGCCAGCTGGGCTTTCGAGGGGTGCTCTTTTCCCTAATCCATAGCACATGCTGCTTCTTAACTCCAGTGTGTGTTTGTTTATTTGTTGTGTGTTTTTGTAAAATGAATCACCCTTAGGAAAAACCCATGGACTTAAAAGTGCCGAGGGCAGAATCTCGTTGTACGTCAGCTGCTCTGGCACTGAGGTAGCTCAAGAGGAAAAGCTGCTTGGGAATCTTCTGGTAAAGGGTTTCTCTGTAGGTTTTCTTAAAGGAAACTTACACTATGCTGGAGCCAAAATGTGTAATGGGAATGTGGCATTGGAACCACCCTCTTTTCTATAAATATTAAACAGGCATTGAGCTTGGTCTCCCACAGAAATACTCTGCCCACTTGGGGCTCAAAATGATCTCTTTATTTAGGTCCAGTGATCTGCTGAATTTTTAATCAAAATTGAAGATCACAACAGGAGAGCCCTAAAGCAGCCACTGCTCTGGTGAGAAACCCCTCACATTGAGACTTGGGGCATGAGTTCTTCTCCAGGGTTTGACTCCAGAAATCTCTCACATCCCTGCTCTTTGTCCTACCTACTGTGCTGTTGATTATTTTGGGGTGATGGCAGTTCCAGTGGCTATACATCACTTGTATAGTGGATTAGTAAATATGATGTACCTGTACCTAAGGTCAACAAAACATCCCTCATATTTCTAGATCTCTGTTATAAACACATCTGGAGAAAATCTTCACACTTTATTTTGCCTCTTAAATGTCACATGTAAAAATAAGCACAAACACATCATTCCACCCAGCGTCCTTGCCCAGCTGATGTGAAACAAGCACTAAAGCAACAAGTATGAGACATAACCACTATTTCTGTGTGCTGAAACCCTACTGAAGAGAAGAGCTGGTCTTCCACCTCTGCTGGTCAGGGTTCTGGCCAAATCAGTCTCCCTAAGAAGACCTGGAGTCACAGGAACGTATGAGGGAATCGGAAATAAAATTTGATCAAACAAATACTCTCTGGTGAATAACAATGGTAATATTAAGGCTGAAATTAAAAGAACTAAAGATGTTTTCCCCCACGTTCTTGGGGGGAAATGGGACATCTGCTCTTTGGTCATGTGGGCAGGATTTCAGAGAGAAAAGGTGGAGAACATGCTGAAGACACTGAGTCAGGCACTGGGCTCATGATGTTCTCCTGGGCATGTGTCCCCTCGGGAGAAGTGACAGCAGGAAGCAGGCAGGAGGGCACAGGAAGTGCTTGGGAAATTTCACTGAACAGTTAAAACCTCTACGTGAATGAAGCCTTGAGCCTGTTTTGCTTCAAACAATGTTCCATTCAAAGGGTGACTCAACTTTCGGGGCCTGATCCAAAGCTCACTAAAGACAATGAGAGTTTTTCCATTGACTTGAGCAGCCTTTGGGTGAGGGCCTTGGTCCTCATCCTGAAAGCCTGGCTCACATGAG
Organism: Euphonia xanthogaster; assembly: GCA_034509185.1. Lineage (NCBI taxonomy): Eukaryota > Metazoa > Chordata > Aves > Passeriformes > Fringillidae > Euphonia > Euphonia xanthogaster. The sequence continues at coordinate 13,665,695 of JAYDZK010000070.1, read as the reverse complement.
AAAGGCTGCACAAAGAAGATCAGGTCTGGAAAGTCCTGTTGAGGTTGGACCCCATCCTTTCCCAGGTGAGTATTCCAAGCTGAGGCAACGGCACCAGTTGAGCCTGGTGGTCTGCTCACTGCCCTGAGCTCCACCTAACACGGCATGGCCACGGGGATTCAGCAGGATCAATCCTTGGTCCCACACTTCACGGATGTGTTCATGTTTGCATGGCTGATTAAGAGCTTCTCTTCCCTCTGGCCTTTGTTTTGTCTAATGGTGTTATCAGGATGGAACTCATGACCCATGGAGTGCAGACTTCAAGACATGCCACACAAAAGGTCCAGTTCAGTCACGTTAAAGCCTAAAGTCCAGTTAAAATTAAAAGTGTCTTCATTACTGAGACCTAAGGTGTTGAAACTATAATGAAGGTTAAACTAACTGGACTTACTTTCAGTAGATAATGCTTTCACATGCTAGTTTTCAGGGCTGGGTGTTTTAGTAGAAAAGGTATAATCTTTTTCAGCCACTTTGGATGATAAAACTTATGATGTTTGGATAAGATCTCCTAAAACACCATTATTCAACCATAAAAGAAGAGAAAGACCAAACAATGCCACATTTGGACTTTGCAAGTTCCTCCCTCTTGGCTGTCTTTTCAAAGCAAGTGTCATCTGAGATGATTTTATACATTCCTATAGCATTCCCAAACGCTGTCCTCGGTGCACAAACGTCCTGAGCAGGGGCAGCTGGGGCTGGGCTGCTCTCTGCTGTGGCACCTGGCTCACAAACACCTCTGCAGAGCTCCCTGTGTACCTCGGACTGTTAGGGTTTTCATACCAAACCTCTTCACCCTTCCCTCCAGTGCTCACCAACGGTGCTTCCATAATATTTGGTTGTCCCGGTGGAGTTACAACTAAAAAAAAAAAATGTTTTCACCCATCTGGTTTGTGTTAACTTTACAAGGGAAACGCAGTATACAGGGGAATTTTTTATTTTTTATTTTGCTTGTATAACCATGTCTGCACCCTGGCTGCTGCCAGGACCATCCTGGGTCCCCCAGGGAAAGCTGCAGCCCTGGCACAGGCAGGGTGCAGTGTGGCAGGGCAGAGGGACAGGGCCAGCAGTGCTGCTGGGGAGGTGGGGGCTCCTCACCTCCACACCCAGACTTGCAGAAAATCCACTTGGGGGATTTCTGTCAAAGCTGCTCCTTGTGAAGCTGTGCTGCCACATTTTTAAGCCCAGCCAAAACCTCAGATTGCCTCACAGAACTGAGTGGTCCAGGATCCATAAACGTCATTTCCCAGGATAATCCTTGACTTTTGTTTCAGTCTGTTATTTCCCACTTAATACCCACAGCTTTTTAATTGGTTATTATTATTTCTTATTATATTTGAAAATTTTAAGAGTCTCTTAAGAAGCTAAAAGGGGACATAATTAAAGAAAAATGCAGAGAATAATCAAAACGTAGCGTGACTTTAGAGATGTGACAGACATTGATTCTTCTTGGGAGGGAGGCAGGAAACTGTGGTGGGCCAGAGCCCTCAGCCCTCAGCTGACTGCAAAATATCCCCTCAGGACTAACTTTGTGAACTCCAGGCACACAATAAGCACCAGCAGCTCCTGCACCCAGCTCCACAGGGCAGCCCAGGCTGCTGCCAGACAATATTTTCCATTATTTTGGTGTTGTAATACAGCATTTCTTTACCTGATTTAAAAGCAACCATTGACCTAGCACATGACTTCAGACACATTACTTCAGTGGGCTGGTTTTTGTCTTCTGATGGCCTTTCAGACCTTTAGTCCCTCTTCTAACCATAAATAAAATATAGACAGTGATGACAAGAAAAGGGGAAGATGCAATATGTGTACTGATCATGGAGAATGAGGAAGGTGACACAACATGATCAATTGTTTAATGGCATCAGACCCAGACCTGATCCAAAATCAGGTTCATTTCTTATGTTTGGCTTCTTCTGCACCTCATTTTGAATGTTTAGCTCTTCTGATTGGTTTGCTCCATCAGCTCATACATTGCTGTTACAAGTAGTAGGTGCAAGACCAAACCTTGGCTTTAAGTTACATTATATTCAAATAAACAGAGATCAACACCTGATCTCAACAGAGATCAACACAACGCTCCTGCCATTGACTGTAGTGGGCACTGGGCTCATCTAAAGATGTCATTACTGCATCCAGGTTGGTACAAAGCTTCCTCTGCTGTAGTACAAACTGAACTAGAGTTTGCCATCATTACACTCAAGGATGGGCAGAGACAGTTGCTCAGTGCCAGATCTCCCACTCAGGGGGCTGTGCACAAAGACAGACAGGCTGGACAGCATCTGTCAGAGACCTGATTAAAATTCAAGCTACCTTTCAAAGTGCAGCTTTGAGACTGACATGTTGCTTATCACGAAGAGAGGATCTGTAAAAACAGAAATGGGAAGATAAGGAGGATGAGACTGGCAAGCACAGAGTCTCTCAGTGACTGCCAGGGCTGGGATGACCCCAGCTTGAACAATCCAGGATGGGGGGCTTGGTTATGAAAAAGGGTGGTAAACAAGGAAAGATCATGCATGGAAAAAATCACCATCAAGGGCTCGAGTGGGGCCGAGCAGGAATGCCCAGCAGCAGCTGCTGTGACACATTCACCCCGGGGCGGGGTGGGTGTGATCGCTGCCTGATGGGCGCTAAGGACGCTCCCCAATGGCTGTGCCTTTCCTCAGCCGCTCCCAGAGGCACATTCCTCCTCAGCTCTAAGGAGAAAAACCATATTTTGAGTCGAGTTAAATGATGCCAGGTGTTTGCTCCGGTTGCCTGAGCTGGAGGCACGGGCAGAGCTCAGCCTGTGCTTCCAGCAGCGGAGCTCAGCTCATGGGAACGCACTGGCAGCTCCAGCCCAGCTCCACGTGCAGCTGGAGAGGGATGGGATCCATCCTGCGACACTGTGAGACAGCAACACCTGTGGGTGTGGGTGCCAGCCCAGCAGGGCATTGGCAGCTGCCCTGTTTATTTGTGTTGCTTGGAAGCCCCACTGAAGGATCAGGTGTGTGTGACAGACACAGGCCTGAAGCTGCACTCTCAGCAGGGGATATTTACCTCTGCTGCTTTGTCCTGCCTGTCAGGAAAAGCCTTCCTTCTGCCACTGACAGAAGTGCACCAGAAATGGAAGGAGGAGTAGGTGCACTGCTTCAAATCCCACAGCACCAGACCTGAAGAGACACCCAGTCCAGATCATCAACCATGCTGAAAAGCTGAAACCTCATACCAAGCTAAACTCAGACCTGCTGAGCCCAGTCCCCCAGGCCAGTGAGCAAACCCTTCACATGAAAGAAGAGGTGCCAACATATGCACATAACTGAAGGTGAAGTTTTCAGATGCTCTGTGCCTAAAGAGGTCACTGCAATAAACATTCAGCAAGTCCCAGGAAAGATGCTGGCAAGTGCTAAACCTCAGAATTCCTGAAAATCTGAATCTTTCTGTCTTAGGACCCTACTTCAGGAATTGCAGTTTATAAATGACTGATACATGGCATACCTAAATTTAAGAATGCCAAGGAATCTAGCAGAATCCATGTGCCCAGGGCTTCCAGAGCCAGTTTTGTAGGAGCTCTGGAGGCTGGCTGTGAAAGCTGTGTGCCATGGACTCACACTGGCTGTGTTCCTCAGCCTGGCAGGGCTGGTGCCTGCATGTTCCATCCTGCTCTCCTTTCCACCCTTTCAATCTCTCACTAGGATCAGTAACAACCCTCTGGAAGCAAAACACAGACCAGGCTGGATTGCTCCAACATCTCCCAATGTGTGCTGCAGCAGTGGGATGCACGGCTGGAGGAGGAGGAGGAGGAGGAGGAGGAGGAGGAGGAGGAGGAGGAGGGCTGCCTTCCTCATGCACACAGAGGTCGTGGCCCAGCCCAGAGGGACCAGGACAGGACAGGCTGCCACCTGAGCAGCATCTCACACTGCCTGAGCCCGTGGGCCTCACACCTGAAGGGAATGGGATGGGCATTCTCCACTGGAGACATGGGAAGTCCCAAATTCCATCCTGCAGACCCTGCCCACAGCACAGCCCATGCAGGCCTGGGTCTGAATGACAGGTTTGCCATTGCATGCACCCAACCAGAAATCTTTCACTAGAGACATTCCTCTGGGGTCTGAAAACCTGCCTGAGGGTGTGAGGGCACATCTATTTATAGCAAGACAAATATTTGTGTAAACATGTAGAGGAAAAGAAGGCAAATCTTGAAATTAGAGCACACTCTGAGAAAGGGAGATTAAATAATGAAAAGCTTCCACATAGGTATTCTGGGTTAATGTTCTAGAAAATATTTCCTAGAACTGAGCTCTAGATGAGTCTTTTAACAGTCTCTTTCCAAATTTTCCAAGACCACTTTTTTGATTTTCTTCCATTTCCCTGGTGACCCAGTCACACATATGCATTTTCTCAGGATTACCACAGCGATTCCTTTGTGATGATTGCTCTATTCTGCATTTTAAAATAAGGCTGAACATTGAGGCTTAGAATGTTAATTGTGAGAAGAAGAATCACAGGACAATCAGTGGTTGCTTGCAGAGCAGTGAAGTTGCAAATCAGCTGCTGCAGATAAATACCAGACACAAACAGGCTTCAGAAGCAGTCCTGAAATACTTAAACACAATATATTTCCCTTAACAAAGCCCTTTGAGGCTTTGTTAAGGGAATCTTAACAAAGATATTTTCTAAAACAAAGGGTCTCCCGTGCAGAATGCATCGACCCCTCTGCCAGGCCTTTCCAGAGCAGAATGGGGAAGGGGCTCAGCTTCCCCTGGGCAGAGGGGCTCCTGAGCAGCTGAGGGGCTGTGAGGGGCTGAGGGGCTCCTGCTGGGAGCAGCCAGCTTCAGCAGTGACACACAGCTCCTTGGCAGCAGTGCCATTGTGTGTCCAGCTCTTGGACAGACTCTGCAGCCAGGAGTGTTTCCCCTCTGGGCTCTGTTGCAGCCAGGTGATGCACAGGACCGGGAGCAGGGAGGATTCCCAGCCACCCCACGCTCCCACACCCCAAAACCTGCATCTCACAGCTCGGGTGCAGCTACATGAGGGCAGGAGGTCAGGGGGGTTTGTGATCTGCCTCTCCTCATCACTCTGCAAATCTGAGTCAGCCACAGAAATAAGAGGGGGCAGGAAAAAATAGAAAGGGAGAAGTGGTTAAGGCATTCCAGTGTGACGCAAATGCAGTGATGTCAGAGTTGGAGACCACAGACAGCTCTGCCAAATGAATGGGATTCCAGCAGGCTCCAGCTGGTCTCATGGTTTGTGCATTCTGTGTTGTTTCCTGGATACCAGCAATTCCCAGCTGTAAACTGAGCCACCATTAACCCTTCCCTGCTGCGGGTTTCCAGGCAGTCGCTCACGGGGAAGTTTTTCCCTCTGGTGAAAGATTCCCATATTTCATAACCAGGCATCTTGTATGAATCAATGGCCAACTTCAAAATAACCCCTTGACCCTGAGTGTCTGGGACAGCCATGGAACATGGAAAGGAGAACCTCTTCTACAAAGCAACATTTGTTATCTGATCTTTCAGCTGCATCCCTGTGCCCTTGAGCTTCATTCCCCCATCCCCCATGTGACTTACCACCTTTAGCACTTCTCCTCTCCTACTTCTTTTTTTCTTCCTTTTTCCCCCCTGTTCCTTCAAGCTAATTTTTCATTTTTTCCTTCCTACCTCTGCAATGAGAAGATGAGGCATTGCTTTAGTGCTGAACTTACTCTGGGAATAGATCTGAAATCCTGGATCTGACATACAACTCCCAGAAATTTTTGTGAGGCAAAGCATCCAAATTCTTAATCTGGTGGCTGATTCCTTCCTGGCACAAACTGAAAACCTAATTTTGGATCTCAAATGCCTGAACTTCCCGAAAGTAAAAATCTAGGCATGGAATTTTTTTGGCTGAACTAGCCCTCCCACAGCTGGGAGGGAACAAGAGCTTGAACTCAGGCCAGACCAAAATAATCAAATATCTGATTTCTTAATCTCTACTACCCAAATTGGATTTAAGCTGCATGGACAGGTCCACCCACTCTTCTCTCCAGGTACTGACAGACAATGAAAAACTTAACACAGACACATCAGAACAAACCTCCTGGACTGAGGTGACAGCAGAAAGTGTGAGTGCCTTTGAAAATTGGTAGTGAAAGGACAAACACATCCAAAATCAGAGCAAGTTAAAATGCACTGATTACATTCCTCAACAGTATGGACTCGTCCAAGACCTGAAACCGTGAGTAACCCCACCAAGGGCTGAGCTGCATTTCCAGCCTGCTCAGCACAAAGTGCTGCTGCTGTCACAGAGGCCACTGATTAACTCCTCCGACAAGAGAAGGGGGCAGTGCTTCCCAGCCAAGGAGCAGCAGGGGCTGGAGCTCTTCCCTTGCTCGTGGACATCCCAAAGGCTCTCCTGTCCCCTGCCTGACCTCCCTGCATGGCTGTGCTGCCCGACTGTCACCAGGGCAAAGCTTGGGCTCTTCTCAATTCCTTTTAAGTTCTGAGCTTTTATGGGTCATCCATTCAAATTTTTCTCAGCTGACATGAAAAGGGATATTTCTCATCTGGCAGGAAAAGCTCAACTTCAAGAAAAATAATAAAATAACAACATCTAGAAATGCTGATCCTGCAGCCACCTCTTCCTTGGCCTGTGGTCAGATCCCCACTCACAAAATGGGCTCAGCCCTCAGCAATGGATCACAGGACAACTTTGGTGGAAGCTGAGCACAAAGAGAGCCATTCTGGCCCCATTGCTCAGCTTAGCCTAGGGCACAGCTGCAGCACAGCCAGAGAGACTCTCAGCTTTCCATCCCAGCCTGCAGATCCCTGTACGTGGCCCTGTTTGCTACCATCAGCCCTTATTCTGCAGAACATTTTATTTCTTCCCACATTATAACATAGATGTATTATTTACCACAAGCTCAAGCAGTGTAAAGGGAACTGTAATTCCAGTCCCTCAAGTATTCAGAAAGAATAAAGATGAATTTTCTTTGAGCAAGGGAGTGATACAAGGAAGAAGGCCAGTAAACCTAGCAAAATGAAGTGTGAAAAAGAATATGATTTATGGCAATTGATGCATCAAGGGAAATAGGAAAGGAAGGAAAAGAACAGAAAGAGCTAAATACTGCTGTTGGAGTAAGAGTAAATAGGCATGAACTGATAACTAACAAACTAAGGCTGAAGGAAAATTAGCAGGCTCCCAACCAATTCAACAGCCTGATTCTAGAGCAGACAAACATGGGAGCAACAGAGACCAAACCCTGGTGTAGGAATAAAACTGTAAAGGCAGCAAAGCCAGTTGTATAGCTTGGTGTTTCTGAGAGGAGCCCTGAGTCAGCATCCCAAGCAGTCCTTCGTAGCCCCATCTTTCTGAAAGTTTCCCTTGGCTTTTTTAGCTGCTTTTGCACAGCAGACAAGCATTTCCCTTTCGTGTCACCTGCAGGAATGTTTTGATTTCTGAGGCCAAAGAGGAAGGGGAGAGGTGGTGCTGCAGCCCAGGGGCTAAGACATCAAACCCTTGGCCAGTTGGGTCTCTATCCCCTCCTGCCCACCCTCTCAGTCACTGACTTCTTGCCTGCTCCTTATCATTCTGCTTCCACACATTCAGGCTCAGCTAGAAATAGAATCCATATTCCATCTCTCTGCTGGGTAGCACTGCAGAGCCAGCCCCACTCCTCACGTGGAACACAATGCCCACCCTCCCAAGTGTTTGTTACTAGCTGGATGTGTAATAAGCAAGTGCTGTGAGTAAGCATGAGACAAAAGGAGCTGATCCTCAGCAGTGTGATGAGGCTCCCTTGTGTGCTTTGAGAACATCTTGGGGACCTTTGAGTCCCCAGAAAGTGACACCATTGACACAGGTTATCTCTGGGGGCCTAAAGATGCACACACGTGGCACTACTGGTAAATAACTAACATTAAACACAACTGTGATATTTTATCCTGTGAAAACAGGATGAAAACCTGACCTGTAGAATTATGGGGCAGTTTAGGCTGGGGAAGAGCTCAGGAGGCCGTCTAGTCCAGCTGCTTAGTCACAGTGGGCCAGCTCAGATCACACTGAGCAGGGAGGGTCTGTGACAGGGCAGATGTGCCAGGATGGGCCTGTCCCAGTGATGCCAAGGGATGTGCAGCCCTGCTTGCCCTCAGCAGCTCCCCAGCCAAGGCCTTTGGAATGTTCACTGTGATGCTCATGCATGTCTCTGGGTTCCCCAGCTTGGTAAAAATTAATTTTGTTTGAATCTTGCTCTTAGAGTCATTGGTGGTCCAGTGATAATTATCAATGGAAGCCTGCCAGAAGAGCCTGGAATGACAGCATGGTTGGGGCTGGGAGGCACCTTGGAGGCTCCTCTAGAGCAAGCCCCTGCTCAAGCAGGGAGATGCTGCCAGGGCCCAGTCAGGTCAGTGCTATCACTGTGACAGAGCAGCCAGCCCAGCACACCAGGATTAGTCACAGCAGAGATGAAACAAACCTGCCCAGCCTCCTTCCCTTTGCTCTGCTCTGATGTTCACAGATAAACCCATGCGGGAGAAGCTGGAAAGAACTGAATGTCCTGTGGGAGCTCTTATCAAGACCAGGAGTGAGCAGCCAATATCCACTCAGCAAGTCACCTTCTAAGTTTAAAGAGCAGCCTGTTGTTTTAAGTATTTTGGTCATCAACAAATTGGCTGGGGTGTTCTTCACTCCCTCAGTTTTCCCTCTCCAGTCTCCCCCTGCTGGGATGAGCCAGCTGTTTGTCCTTATGTATTTTATGGACAAGAGCAAAAATCTTTTACCATTTTTAGGATCTAAATTGTGTCACCTTGTTTGGAAGGCTGACATGTGTTTGTTCTATCATTGTTTGCTCTTCCTGCTTTGAACTGTAACCTCTGGGGACAGGGACTTTCTGTCATGCAGTATTTGCCCAGGGCCAGCACAACCCTGCTCCTCTGAGCCTCCCTGGCACCCCCACAGACACTCCAAGCTACACAGGGTTTGCTTCTGAGGTTCTTCACCACTGAGGAAACAGCCTCAGCTCCTGGCAGCCAGAGCCTGGCTGGAAAAGCCCACCACGATGGGGATGCAGGTGTCTCAGGAAAGGTCTGTCTGTGGGACCAGGTCCCTTCCCTCTCCATCTCCCCGTGCACAAAGGTACAAGGGTACATTTCCCAATACAACCCAGTCACTTTTTTTTTCCACATTTTGTTATTTATGAAGAATAGAGCACATGATCCACACGGGGTGGGTTGATTGAGGCATCTCCTAAAACATTTATTCAAAACTGCCAACCCTGGCTTGTGGCACCCGGCCAAGCTGACCACAGCCAGCAGGGCAGCCCCTGCCCCACTGCCCTGCCCTTGCCTCAGTGCCAGCCCTGCTATTCCCAGGATGGCCCATTTGTTAGCAAGCACTATCATTAATCATGTGAAATTCCAGAAGTACAGATGGTGTGCTTAGCAAGTGCAGAACATGGAATTGGCTGGGACAGTAGGAGGTAGACACGGAGCAAGCATCTCTACCCATAGCTCTTATCATGGTTAATCCTTCAGAGCAGCCTCTCATCAAGGCTGTGATCACTGATTAGGTCTTTAACTTCCCAGTTTGTAGCGTTTGACTACAACGTGATTGCAGGATCCACTCCTCCCGGGGAAAATGCCACCACTGCCCTCTCCTGTCCTTTCCTTGTCTCCTGTCTCCATTCCTGATTTTCCCAGTTTAGTTAACTCTGGACCTACAATCTTCTGGTGCCTGTTGGTGCCCTCTTCTTTGTCCAATTTCGAAGCCCTGGGGACAAGAACTGTCTCTGCCCTGTGTCTGTGGTGTGGCACAGAGCACAGAGTCGTGCCAGGGGCTCTGAGTGCCAAGGCAGTGGCAGCAGTGCCTGCCCAGCTCCAGCTCTGCAGTGACACAGAACTGGCAGCACGAGGTTGGTGTTTCTTCTGGCATTTCACACAATGTCTACACCTGAAAACCTCTTTAGAGCTCATGGAAGAACTTTGGGCCAGCCTGTGTACTTCGTGGAGCAAGAAGATCAAGGTTTGGGTAGCATCCCCTCTCCCACTGCTCCTTGAAGATTTGGGTCTGTGCTGCGTGCTGAGTTTGTCTGAGAAATCAACTATTTACAAAATCTGTGGTAAACACTGATAGCACAAAAATCTGAAAGATCACAGGCTGAATATGCCACAAAAGCAGAGGTCAGTGAACATGAGGGAATACAGGCACTGATCATAAGCACAGCTAAGCACAAATACAGCTCATTCTGATTCCTTGCATGGACACAAGGCCTTAGCTGCACAAAATCTGGGATCACATGCAAGACTGTGCCACAGGTACCACAGTGCACGTGCTGTGCCTGCCCAGAGGCTGCTCTGGGCAAGGAAAGCCCTGAAAGTACACAAGTCTCAGGCTCCAAACTCCACTGGAGAGCTGTTACACAGAGACAGACTACTGAATATTTAGGAAAATATCAATCAGCCATAATACAACCAGAGTTTCATTTTGTCATACCTGAAAAGGAGACACTTAGCCTTTCAGTAAAGCCTTCACCAAAATAGTTGGGAAAAAGCAGATTCCACATTCCACCTTTATGACACTGATGGTAAAACAAGATACAGGTGTGCAGAAGGTGTGTAAAAAAATATATATATGTCCCTTCTGCCTGTGGGAGGCTGGGCAAAACCCTGCAGATGGTATTTCATGCTGGGACCAGCTGGAGGTTGGGACATACCCTGAACATCACCCACTGTAGGGAGTCATTTCACTCGGAATGAGAAATGCAGTGAAAAAGAAGCTATTCCTGGTTATTCCCAATTCCATAAGCAGGAGCTCCCAAAGAGGGAAGAATGTCAAAAGTCTTTTCTGACCATGAACACCAAAGCTCAGTGGACAGGCAGCCAAGAGAAGGCAGCTAAACTCCAAGTTATGTTTCTGGGATAGCAGAGCCCTTTGGCACAATCCTGAAAATGTTACCTGCTCTTAGCACATGAGAAGCAAAGTGAAGGGGACAGAACAGTGACATCCTGAAACTCCAGCCCTCCCAGCCCTTCAGCCTCCAGCCCAAGAGAAGTTTCTCTGAAGTAGATTTATAGAGCCAAATGCTGAAAGATGTGTAAGGGAATATTATGGTCCTTTAATTTGTCCTGAATACAGAGGCTGTAATTCTTTTCAGGGCTAAACTAACACACATGTTCTCAAAATGGATCTATTCCATTGTGATTGTTCAAAACCTGGTGAAGCCACTGCTGTCCCTGAAAAACAACTACAATGTTTAATTACTACTGGAAAGTTCTATATTATTTATTTAAAAGAGATGTATTTTTTACTTCTGCTTCCAGCATGAAACCTTGTCCTGTCTTTGTCTGTGAAACTGCAATGCCCCAACTATCTATCACATGACTTTGACTGCAAAGATCTGCTCAGGGTGGGCAAGTAATTTCTAAAATCCTTCCTTTGAGATGAATTTAGCTTCCAAAATTTGTTTACCAGCTACTGGATTGTTTTTGTCTTTTCAATTCCCTTTGGAATTATTGCATCCTGGTTTGAAAGTGGACATCAGAACGAGACATTGTATTTAATGAAGAGCATTCCTAACACGGAATCAGTTTCATTTTTCTGGAGGTCTTATGGCTTTGTAGCCCATGAACAACTGTGTAACCTCAAGGGACAGCCTGGCTCTTCAGCCACTCCTGTTTCCTGATGCTGGGTGTTGAAATGATGTTGTTTTGGGGGGTTTCTTTGTTGGTTTTTTCCTTTCTTTTCATCTCAGATTTTTTTTTTTTTGTGAGCTATGAAAAGAAGCTCTTCATGAAAAGTTAGAGGAGAACAATCTCTCCTGGCTTTCCTCCAGTTCCTGGAGGTAAAAGCATGACAAGCAGCTTTATTCCATAAAACTGACAAATAACCTCTGCCAGATTTTTCCCAATTAGGACCTATCAGTCTTTACAATGAAACCCTTTATTTGCCATAAACAAAGTCCAATTATACCTCCCTAGGAAAAGGAGGAGCAGGTGCTTCCACAGCAGAGCACGAGCACTGGTGAGGTGGAAGGGCTTTGGGTTTAACTCCTTGCATTCTGCACTTGGGCTGCAGTAATGATGCCTTGGCTCTGGATAACTGGCCACAGAGACACTCAGGAACTTTGGTGATCCCAGCACCCAGAACCAGAGAATACCCAAACATTCCTAGCCAAGGCTTCTCCAGGAGGTTCTGGCACCATTTATAGGCAATAAATCCCCATGCAAAGCACAGCTGGAAACATCACTGGGGCAGGTAGGAGGTTCTGTTGCTCCAGGCACCACTAAGCTCTTTGCACATATTTGACTCCCTGCAGCCTTCAGGGAGGATGAACCCTCAGGGATGGACTCTCCACCCTCACAGTGGAACATAACAGTTCTGGGTGCCATGGGAAAAGCAGGGAAACGGGATTCAGAAAGCGGCCAGGCTCAGGGCTAGTCCTGAAAAGCACCTCCTCTCTGTGTTACCTGAAACACAGCACTGGACTGGCCCAGGAGGGAATTCCCTATGCTGGAACATTATATTCTGAGGTCTATTTATTAAACACAGGGTATCCAGAGAGCTTTACATCATAGCTGTCGTTTTAATGTCCAATAGTTCCACTGTGAAATTATTTTTTATTAAGATACAGAGCCACAAAACTTTTAGGGACTCTGTTCTGTCACGGAATGTGATTCACCACTCTCTCCATACAGGCCATGATTCATTTGGGCTGGCTTTTATTGTTATGAGTCTTATTTTAGCAACTTGGCTGTCCTTAATCCATTTGGCTTTGATTTGCCTGCAAAACTCATGCATGGGATAACTATAACCTGTCCCATAAAGCACCTATTGATCCTCGTGTTGGGGGGCTGCTTTTTATTTCAGCTGATTGAAAAATTACAGTGCATTTTTTCTCATTTTGTATTTTCTATTTGACACATTAGAGAAGTAAACATCGTGTTGCATGTGCTTTTAGAATAAAACCCTTTTTCTCATTTATATTGAGAAGGAAAGTCTCTTCACTGGAAGTGGAACGTGTTCAGTGTTTTTGAGGTGCAAGGCCACGGGCTGGCATCACACAGCCCAACACTGCCTGGGTGCCTCTGGCACTGCAGATTTGCGTGCTAGCCCTCTGCAGCTGGAACCACACATCTGGGAGCCAGAATTAGAACCAGAAGTTAGGCAAGTTGTAGCTTCCCAGCTATGCAGCCAGAATTTCCAAAGTGACAGGATGTTGTGGTATCTCCCTGAAAGCTGTCCTCACCTTGCTGATGGATTACAGTTCCTGTAACTTTTGGCCACTTGGCATCACAGGATCCTGTGATGTCAAACAGTTTCACCAAGAGAATCACAGTGGGATAACTCATCTTGGCTTGTGGGGACTCAGAAAAAGCTTGCTGATCACTGGTTTACAGCCTGCATGTCAGAACACCTACTGCAGCTGGGATTTGTGTGGCTGAGCTGCTCCCTAGCAAGAAACTAAATCTAGATTTAGATGCACTGGGTGGTGTACTGAGCCAAAGTAAAGGTGTCCTGAATCAAAACTGGCAATGGAATGGGAAAGGTACTGCTGTTCCCACTGATCCAGTGGGATTTCTGTTCCTACTGGGCCAGTGAAAGAAATAGTAAAAGAGAAGTGGTGAGATGCAGGCTGCTCATATATTGCTTATAGCCTCATGGCAAGAGTTTGCACACATTATAAAAACTACAGGAGCTGGCATTCCTTTTGTTCTTTGGGTTCTTTGGGTTTTTTGTTCTTTTTTTTCATTGTTTGGTTGTTTGATTGTTTTTTAATGATAAAAACTAGAAGAGGAAAGGGAAACAATAAACTGTATATTTAATTTTTCGCTTGTTTTAGCAAGGGTCTAACAGGCTGGAGTACCTGGTTCAGAGCCTGGCTGCTCAGGGCAGCTTGTTATAGAAGCTGGAGTGCAGAGCTGCTTCTCTAACCACCCTGCTGCAGCCAGGGAGAGTGGGGCTGCTCTGTGTGACACCTCCTCGGGGCTCTGGGCACCAGGGAGGAGCTGCAGCAGCCCAGACTGCCTTTGTCCTCCCAGCTGCAGGAAGGGATGCCTGAACTGGAACAGGAATGGAACACCTCAATAGCTCCATCATTTTGGCAGCCTGCTTAGGTGCTGGAGCACTTTCCCACCAGGGCTTTGAAGCCTGGCCAGCTGCCAGGCTAAGCTAACTGCACTGTCCCAGCTCTTACAATCTCAGCTCCTCAGCTTTCCCATTTTTGCTCTCAGCACTGCTGGTCCGGGGAGGAGCAGGGAAGCCTGGCTGCTCACCTGCAGCGTGGGAGCTGCCCAGGGCAGCCTGAGCCTCCTGCCAGCCCTGACTCAGCTGCAGAGTCTCTGGCCTCTCCAGCCCAGCTTTTGGAGCTCGGGCAGGTGCTTGTGCTCAGTTCTGAGCAGGGAGGAGCCTCCTGGGGACAGCTCCAGCTGGGACTCGCTGCCACCAGAGCACAGCAAGCTCCAGGCTCAGGGGCTTTGCTGCTCTTTGGTGCTGGCAGCCCCACAGCCACGGGCAGAGAACAAGCCAGGGGAGCTTGTCCCAACAAACCAAGGTCTGCAGTACAGCACACATATCTCCCTTTCCCTAACTAACCAAGCTCAGACTTCGTGAGGTTTCCCACCCTGGCCAAAGCAAGGTGTTTATGCCATGGGTGTTCTCATTTTGTGCAGAGCAGTGGCCAGACCATCAGGACTGAAGTGCTGGGTGTCCCTTCTCGACGTGACGTGGACATTGCAGAGTGTGACAGAGCAGCTTGTGACAATTCCTACAGAGTTCCCAATGAAAACAGAATTTACAAAGAATTTTCTCGCTCTCAAGTACTCCAGGCAAGAGTATGGTGTTATTCAGAGAGGAAACATACCCACAAACCAGACAAAGGACCCTGGCTTTAATCCTGCTCATGCTATAAACACCCAATGGAACTTCAGAGAGATCATTTAAATCTCATTTTTATTCAGTTTGCTATGGATTTCTGTGACAGCCAGTATCTGTTTGATTTGCTGCTGGTTTGTGTGTTGTTTGCCTTTAAAAAGCTAGTGACTGGGTCTGAAGAAATCCTGTGGAGGGAGTGAGAAATTGCTTCTCCCCTTGAGGAGCAATTGAGGCTGCTCGGGACAGAAGCTTCCAGGGCAGAAGAAAGAAGATGCCAGAGACATGGAGAGAGACAGGCACAGCAAGGAGCCCTGAGAGGGGCGATTGAGCAAGCCCCAGGCTCAGAGGTGATGGGAACACAGAGGAGGAGCTGCTGCCCAGGCTTGGGCAGGGGAACTTGTTTATAAGTTCTTTTATTTCTATCCTGTCTTAGCTAATTTGCAGTTTTCTTCATTGAAAAGGTTAAGCATTTTAATTTCTATGCTAACACGGCTTGGCTTTTTTGGATTTGTTTTGTTCTGGCTAGTCTGGGTCACTTGGTAACAAGTTCAAAAAAGTTACCACATTTCAGAGGGAAACTCAAAGGATTCATTGGTGCTTCAGTGATGTCTGAGTCCTGCAGATGGAGGAGCCTGACTCCTGTGGCCTCGGCCTCTTGCTGGCAGGAGTACAAACTCAGAATGCTGCTCCTTCTAAGAAGTATTAGCTTGCATCTTGATAAGAGTCTTCACTTTTCATTTCTTCTCTCTGAAACTGTTGGTTTTTGGTGCTGGTTTTAATTACTGAGATGACATGAAAAAGCTGCAATGGCTTTCTGACAGAGCTGAGTGGAAGTGAGGACGAGGGTCTGGGCTTTTCAAAGCCTTCCCTCACTGCTCTGCCCTCCCTGGCTGCTGGAGCTGACTGAGAGGCTTGCACTGAAATGCCCTGCAGCATCCAGCCATGGCTGTCTTTTTTCCCTCAGCAACACAGGGCATCATGTTGAAAGACCCACCATAATTTTACTACCCAGACCAAAAAATGAAGCATTTGAAGAGCAGATCTCCAGCTGATGTTAACAAGTGACTGCAGGCACTGAGGAGAAGCAGCTCCTGTTCAGAGGGATGGAACTAAATCCTGGGAGATGATTCAGCTCTCCTTTTGCAGCTGCCGTGTCAGATCACATGTTCAGGCTCCCTGGTGGCCCTGTGGGTTATTCCTTGTACAATTTCTGGAACAGTTTTCCTTGGTTCTACATTGTTATATAGAGATTTACCACAGCTTTCCTGCAGGACACAGACACAGTCTAGTTTACGCCACAGCTAAATAATGAAAGTAACTCGAGGTTCACATTACACTTACAAGAAAAGCCCATTGTGTTCCTCACTCATCTGATATATAAGTTCTGCTACCAAGGTTTTCAGGTGCCTTTTTAAAGGCTGAGCACTGTGAACCAGGGTGCAATAGCACTGTGAAACACCAGCAGGTTAGAGGCTGCACAGAGAGCTGCCACAGCTGGTTGAAAATCGCTCACTTTTCAAAAAACCAAGTCTGGTTTTCCCTGCATAACACATTTCCTCCTCTAGCTTCCTGTGGAACTCCTGTAAACTCTTAGCTTTATAAAGTTCTTTTTTTCCAGCATAAGGAAGCATTAGGGTGAACTTGCTAGAACAACCAGGGCTTGTCTTGCCAAACAGTGTGAAGACAGCATCAAAAATTCTAGCGAAATGCAAAACCAGCACACTCCTCAAATCTGCAAATATTTTTACAACATGAGAAGGAAAATCAGAGTGGAACTTCCAAAGAAATGCCCTGAGGAGAATTCAGCTGAATCCTTCCCTATCTTCACAAGAATCTTATCATGGCATTCACTACATTCCAGGTTTTTACACCACAAATGACCTGAGCTGATATTTGGAATATTTGACTCTAATCAGCAGCAGCCCTATTAAATGTAGCAGTGTTGACAAATATGGCACCTGTGCAGAGCACTGAGAAGGCACCAATGCACAGGCAAAGCAGCTCTTGATGATCAATACCAATTTCTCCACAGAAATACACTTCACCCCTTGCTTTCTGATTAAAGATCTCTTGCATCCCTTATTCTTTTATTCAAGATGGAAGCAAAAATCAAACCCACCTTGACAAATCGAAAAATGAGCATTGGATAAAATTGGAGCAACTTCTGTTTATTCTTTTATTTGTCTCAAACACCTTGAAATGTGGGCTTGATCCCCTTGCACAGAAGGGAATGCTGAGAGTGCCTGACAGGTGCTCTTGCCTGCCAGTGTTCCCTGGGAGCCTCCCACACATCCTCCCCGCCAGCAGGTGCTTCAGAAAGGTGTGTCAGAGTCCCTGCCCTGCAGGATCCAGAGCAGCTCTGGAGATGGGAATCCCCCAGAGCAGGGAGCAGCCCCTGCTGCCAGCACAGCAGCTGGGCTGTCAGGACTCTGATGTCCAACGCTTTCACACGGTCATTAACTCTTTTGCTTCCTGCTGGCATAAAATCTAAATGTTACTGTGGACAGTAAAACACCACAGGAACGTGTGCTAGCCCAGATACAAACATTCTCATTTCAGGTGGCATTGTTCCCCCCACTACAGGCTGCTGTTACCTGGTTCACCTTTCACTTCTAATTCAGTATTCCCTTTCCCCTGCAGTTTAACAGACTGACAGTCTTTAGGCTCCTCCACAGCAAACCTTTCAGAAAAACTGTTTTGTGGTTTAGATTAGGGGAATAACAAACCAGGAGAAAACAAACAGACCTGTATAAGGGGACAGCATACATTGGGTACATATTGAATGTGCCACATCATAAATGGAGGTTCCAGGCCAGTCTTGGATCATGAGACATTTCATTAGGTACAAACAGGAAAAGATTTTCTGTCTCAGAAAAGTTCCTGACATAAAGCACAACACCCAGCATCTGGTCTCTGTGTGGCCCACATGGAGAATTCATCCTTGGGCTGGGAATTTCTGTGGCAGTGGCAGACTCCTCCTGGCCAGGTGATTTCCCAGCCAGAGCTCAGCTGGGGGGTGTGGGTGCTCTCTGCCAGCACACTGCAGTCCAGTGCTCTGCAAACACAAACTGGGCACTCCAGACATAGCAGCTGCTTCCTAAGGCGGTCCCTCCTGACCACAGGGACTGCCACAGGATGGAAAACTTGTGGGCCAGAGCCTGGCTCTGCCACCAGCATCAGGACACAGCTGCTTCAGCAGGACCCCCCGAGCTTTAGCTCCTGGTGAGCTGAGAGAGGGCTCTGGCTCACAGCACGGGGCTATCTGAGGGAGCACTGCCCCAGTGAGGGCAGGAGGAAAAGGAGCCACCCTCTGCTCTGCAGCTGCTAAGAAGTCTGAAAAAGAAACATCCAGTTTTGCCTTACATAAAAACACCCTTACATCTCAGATTTGGGCTTTTTTTTTTTTTTTTTTTTTTTTTTTTTTTTTTTTTTTTTTTTTTTTTCCTAAATATCTGGACCAGCGTGTCCATTCAGAGATGAAATCTCAGTTCTGGAATTTCAGGTGATGCATACACAGCCAGCCTGTGGGAGAAGGAGGCTGTGTGAGAGGAGTAAAGCAGCCAGGACTGGAGCAGGAGCATCCCGTGTGACTGCACAACCATCCTGCCACCAGGGAGTGGAGGGGAGCAGCAGGGTGCCCTTCCTGGAGAAGGGACATGGGGCAGGCTCCATCCAGAGCCACTCTGCTCCCAGCCAAGAGGAGCAGCAGGAATTGCCCTTGTGCTTCACCCATCCCAGCTGAGGAGAGGAATGCACGGATTGTACAGCACAGGGAAGATAAACACCAAGAGCAAACATTGCCCCCTCAACTCTGTCCCTCTCTGTCAACTAACAGGTTCCATGAAATGCTTCAGTCAGCATGTCACCAAAATAAACAGGCATTGGAGCTGGAGCCTGACCCAACAGGATTTAGAGCAGTAAGCATTCATTACTACCCTTCTGTAGCAGATCAGGACAATACCTTTCATTCTGGAAATATTTTAGATCAAAAACTCAAAATGCCAAAGCTGATCCTCAGCCAGAGTGAGAAAACATTGCTGCAGCAAAGTCAGTGAAGCTAAACCACAGGACTGGTGGAAAATCTGGCCACAGCCAAGCTACAGCTGAATAAGATTGTTTTTCTATACAAGCTGTGAGAAGACTGAGATCACTGTCTTTTCCTAAAAGAAGGAAACAATAGCTAAGGATCCACTTGCAAAATGAAGCACACAAACTGATGAGCTATTCTGTGGAGGTGGAACAGACCTTCATGTGTGATCTCTGACCTTCACTTTCACTGCCTTCATGTCATGGAGTGCTGCTTCTTCCATGAAAAATATATATGTTTATATACCACCATATATGTGCAAGACAGTCATACAGGCACTCTGCTGCAGCAGGCTGGGGAGCAGAGCTGGGTCCTGCCAACCAGCCTTTGTTCCTTTGAGAGCTCTCCCAGTGCTCCTGAGTTGTGAGAATGTGATTCCTTCATGTCTGCTCTACTTTCATCATTAATCTCTGGATATATTTACTGTTGACTCAGCCTTGTATTTATCTTCTTAAACATGGAAACCTATTTCTAAATTTAGACTTTCCCTCAAGCTGTTTTTCTCCCTTAGAAACTCCTTTCTTCTTTTTAATTCCTGGCAAGGCCTCTCAATAACTCTTCTCTCTGGCTTGACGCTGAGAATTTTCTACTGTTGCATTGCAACCAAATTTATTGTTTGCACAACAGCAATAGGTGTGCATGTCAACAGCCACAACCTGCAGGTGACAACACCTTTTCATTTCCACAGGTTCCTTGGCACCACGAAGGGTCTGTCTGCTGCCTGAGTGCAGCTGCTGCCACCCCAGCAGTGAGTCCATCCCTCGGGGTTCCTGTGCCTCTGGGGCTCTCCTGCAGCTGCCACCTGAGTTTAGCTCAAACCTGCTGGTCACTGATGCTGCAGACACAGGAATTGAACCACTGGCACCTTCCTTGGGATTGTCTGCTCGCTGGCCAGGCTTGAAGTTGGTGTAACTCTTTCAGAGAGAAGTGTTTGGTGTAATTATTTCAGAGAGAAGTGTTTGGTGTAACTCTTTCAGAGAGAAGTGTTTCTCCATGGGAAGCTCTGGGATTCTTGGTCCTTGGGCCTGATGCTGCTGGGGCACTGGGACATAATATGACATAATATGATTTTCCACACATTTTGCTGGTAGGATAAGCAAGATTTGCACTTCCTAGGCTATTTCCTACAGCACACATGCCAGACCACCACAGATGCTCTAGGATGAAGCCTTTGAAAGGTCCTGTGCTTCAGAAAGAGTGGAGCATGCAGGACACCAAAGTACCAGTGCTGGCCAAATCCTGACTGCAAGACTTCCCTGGAGACCCAGCCTTACCTGGGAAGATGAAATAGCTGTACCTTGGGATTGGGCTGCAACTGTGCTCTGGGAAAACCAGCACTCCAGGAGTCTGAAGCTGGACATTGTGGGCTTTGAGAGACAGAGAAACTGCAATGTGGGTGTGAAACTGAATTCAGTGTCACTACTGAGAGAGCTGCAGAGGGCTGGAGACTGGCACGGCTGCCCACTCCAGAGCTGTTCCCTGCTGCCTGGTTCATTCTTTCTTAGTTTGAGCAAGCCCTTCCACCCCTGTGCCAGGAGTGAACCAGTGGATGCCATGCCTGAGCTGAAGTAACCCTCCATTCCCACTGTCTCCACTGAGAAGGGAATCAACAACCCTCACCAGTAACATTGAAAAACTATGATCAGAATTCAATTTAAATAAGATGCCTTATAGCACAATCTCAAGCATCAATCCATCCCTGTTTAAACCAACTGTGGGTCAACAATTGCAGCATTCGCTGGGGAGCTGCAAGGAGGAGGAAAAACAAACCCCAAAACTAAAAAGCCAAAGCTGAAGAGGTTTGTTTTAAAGAGCAATTTATAAGCACAAATTCTAATTAATAAGAACCACAAAAAGCCTGAAGGAAAGGGCAAGGCAAATTCAACTGCTCCCAATAGGATCAGAAAAAATCCATAGAATGCAGAGTGTCAGGTCTGGCTTTTGATTACATTTGCTGTTCTTGTTGTTTGCATCAGCTCATTTTTAATTGCTGGTTGCTGTGTTACTGCGGCTTCAATGTGATTTCCCACAAACCAGGATTTCACCTAAAAGGCTTTTTAGCCAGGTGAAGGAGAAGGAATGGAACTATACAATTTTAAGGAAATGCGCTTTCAGTAATTAAAGACAAATTAGGTATAATTTGTGTGTATATAAAGGAGATGTTAAATAATATAAATCTAAACTGTCTGAGCCCATGTGTAGAATAAGAAAGGCAGAGATCAGGGCTTTAGAGTGCTGGGAACTGATACAGATACACAGGAATATATATGCCAAATGTATTTGAGCACACACATGATGGCACTTCAGAAATCTCTGCTACTTTTTATTCTTTTATATTGCCTTAAATGCAGCTTCAAGTTGTAACTGTGCACAGAGTGGATCATATTGAAATATAGATAAATGAGAATAGAACGTTGAGAATATTGCTTTGAATCCCTGTTGCTTGTGATGATTTTTAAAACCTGCCTAAAGACAGTAAAACAAAACATTCTCAATTGCATCAGTACGTCTGCTTATATTCTTCCCATTATTACAGCAGAATTTTCAGGAATGACAGAAACTACAGCAGCAATTGTCAAAAAGGTAAAAACAATACTCAGATCCCAGGCAGTCACAAGAATGATGCAAACCCAGGAAACCACTTTTGTTCAGCTTCTAGTTTTGATCTATCTGCCTTTTGATTTTTAAAATCCACCCCCTCACCCTTCCAAGTTTTGCATCCCATTCCATATTGTCAGCCCCCCAGGAGATTTTTTCATCCCATTCCCTATTGTTGGCCCCCCAGGAAATGCAGAGGGAGGGCAATATTATTCTGCAGGTGCTTGTTCACACCTCTGTCTGCTTCTGGATCTCCAAATCAATCCTAGCTCTGCATTTTCCCAGCGAATCAGTTCTGCTGTGTCCCATCACGTGCTCCCCTTCCCACAGCTTTCTGTCCTTTGGGTCCATTCATCCTCTCCACAGCAAGGGTTGCAATGAGGATGAACATGAAAAGTGGCCCCAGACAATCTCAGGAATAGGGAAGGGGAGGAGTGACCTTGCCCTAGATTCTGTTTTCCTCTCCTCTTTTTGTAAGAAAGTTCCCTGCTGGGATGTTCCCAAAGGAATGCCTGCCTCTCATTAAGCTGAGTTTACCCCCAGGTAGGTCTGATCCATTCCAGAGGGCAAAAGCTTCTAACATGGCAAGTCCTGACTAGGCCACTCACAAAACAAGACAGTAAATCATCAGCACTTACAGCAGGGCTGTCATTCCCTGGGCAAGGACGCCGTGGATCACAAACCGCCCTGCTGGAATCACAAACCACCATTTATATCCAGAGGCTGAGCAAACACAGCAACCCCAGAAATGTCAATATCACTGTTTCTATCAGCAGAAATAAGAAATGCTTACAAGAACAAAAGTTTAATAAGCCATGTTAAAAATAATTGGATTGACTAAAGAATGCAGCCAGATGAGGAATGAAGACACAGCACACATGACTCAAAGCTGATGGAAACAAATTAGTCAAAGGAATACTTGCCAGTGGTATTCACCCAGCTCTTGGCCAGATACCTCGGGATTTTGTTCTGTTTGGCAAGATTTGAGTGTTTCTCTAAACGTGATCCCTCAGAAGTGTCCAGCTGGGTCCTGGACATGAGCTGCTCTTGCAGCTCAGACTCCCTCCTGCACAAGGTCTGTCCAACGTGTGATGGACACAGCAGGGGCACATCTGCCCCTGCCAAGACAATGCACCTTTTGCCCATCTTCAGCCATTCTCACAAACCAGATCAAACTCCTTGCTCACACACATGGCCACAGAGGGGTACATTGGCCTCTCCCACCATGTAAACGTAGAAACCACCAGAAACCCTCCTGTTTCCTATAATAAATCCAGTCTTCATGAAGGAAAGGTAATACTGGGAGCCAGTTTTTAAACTCCAGTCACAGAAGGTAAAGAACAAAACCCCATAACTGCCATCACTGAAATATCTCAAGGCTTTGAACCCAACCAAAACACGATGAACCAGGCCCTTCCAATGGGAATAGGGGCTGGCTCCCCCTATGTCATCCCTGCCTTGGCCACACCACTATGGGGCAAGAGCAAGTCTTGACACACGTCTCATTCCCGCGGCTGTTTTGCTCTCCCTGCTGCCAGCAGGTCCAGGCATGGGTTGTTTCTTTGTGTACACAGGGAGGTATTGATGGAAACAAACAGTTGGGGCTTGTGGGACAAGTTCTTCAGGTGGCTTATGGGAAGGTGCTTGGGATTTTCCCTGTTCCTCTTCCTCCTCATTGTTGGAACTAACTCCCAGTCTCCTCAGCAGAATTTACCCGAGCGTCACTCCATTCCAGAAACACTGACACTGTGCCTACTGCAGCTCAGAGGTGCCTTGTGACACTTACTATTGTTTATCCAGACATGGCTGATTTAGCAATTTAAACCAGATGCCCACTAAACGTGGTTTTCTCTTTCGTCTTGTCAGGATTCCTCTCACTGTAATTCTTCTATCTGGAATTTCCACTGATTTAATTTCTCCTCCCGCAAATGAAATCTTTGCATAATACATTATTTGTACCTTTAAATTGTTTTGCAGTAAATTCCAGCCTCTAGTTTTATTAGTTTACACTGACATGACGTAAAGACAGAAAGGGCTATCCCTGTTCTGGTCTGACCCCTTATAAACCATGGGTGCTTTGATATCACCCCAGTAACATCTTAATGTGCCCAGCAATGGTGTTTGGCCACAACATGCCCTTCAGAAGGGTTCCAGTGCTGCTCAGAGGACAAGTCATGGAGACTCTTCCCCTGTGTTTGACAGTCCCAAAGGTTTCAACACTCACTGCTGAAACTGTATTTCTGCCTTAGACCTGGGTGACTGATTTGATCTTTGATTCAGCTCTTGTTTTCGTTTACTTCACTTCATAAATATTCTACTACTGGCCCTTTTCCCCTCCAAATTCCTCTTGTACCCTGTTTGGAAAAGTCACAGAGGCAGCCTGGACTGGCAGCCTTTGGCTGAGCACCCCCAGCAGCAGTGGGGAGCCCTCAGGGCAGCACATCTGGTGTGCAGTGTCCTGGCTGCCCAAACCCTGGCCCAGGCCACAGAGCACCTGGGGAGGCAGAGGGAGCACACATCCCACTGGTGTGACTGGGAGAAGCCTGGACGTGCCTCAGGGTGTGCAGGAGTGTCCCAGGGACACCCAGGGACTCCACAACTTGGATGATGTTTGACATGCCAAGTGGAACATTTTTTTCAAATAGAGCCCTTAGAGAATACACAGACTGAAACATTTCAAATGGCTTTTTTCATGCTCCTACAAGGTCTTCCACATCTCCTGCACTGCAGTCATTTTCAGTTATTAAATTATTTTTAATCATGCACACACAGCTCTTTGCTGATAATGTTTATTCACTGGGAGTTACTTTGGACATAGTATGACATCATATATTCCAGTTTAAGAGACAATAGACCATGCCTTTTTCCTTTCTCTTTTTTTAATGTGGACATGAGATGTCTAGGGTCAGGTCCTCTAAGGAGAATTTGGCCTTTAATGTTTTTGTTTCAGACTCTGATTCCGATTATAGTTGTAGTTCCACCCAGCTTGAGTATTTTTGTGTTTAAAAACAGTTAGGGGCTAAATTAATTTCTGGTTTAAATCAGTGTACTTGCATTGGGATAAATTTGGTTCAGTGAAATAATGATGGCAAAGCCACTGAACCACATGATTTACTATGCTAAATACAAAGGCTGGATCTAACTGTTTCTCCCAATCCTTCTTTCTAGACATGTGAAAGTAAGGAAATAAACAAAAGACCTGCCTGGCAGAAGAAATAGAGCTGTAACAGAGATGCCACATGCTGGCTGCCAGGTGATTTTCACAGCCTTTGTTTCTCTTTTTTTTTTCTATTTGAAATACATGTAGAGTATGGCTGTCTCTGCCTTGATCCCCAGCAGATTATGTTAAATTATCCATATTTCTAATAAGCATTATAAATAATTAGGCAACAATACATGACAAGAAAATTGCATTTTGAGCTACTGCTGACATGCCTTTGGTGGTGTTGGCAGAAGCACATTGTTGTGAAATGGGAGCAAGGCTGGAAAAGGCCAGCAAGAAGCACTGAGGGAGCACAGCAGGTTAGGGCCAGGCACTGGTGCTGCCAGTGTGCATCTCCCAGGAGCCTGTCCCAAATCCAGTGTGCATCTCCTGGGAGCCTGTCCCAAATCCAGTGTGCATCTCCTGGGATCCTGTCCCAAATCCAGTGTGCATCTCCCAGGAGCCTGTCCCCAAGCCCCTGCTGCCCCCAGCAGCAGCACAGAGCCCAGCAGAGCTGCCCTGCGTGGCACGGGGGGACAGGCAGGGACAGCCCCTGCCACAGGAGCAGGACACAGCCATTCCTGTCACTGCCACTGGCTACTGCAGTGAGGTGGAGTGAAAATCCTGCAGGCTGCAGAGAACAGCAGAGATGGGACAGGAGAGAGAGCTGCTTTGCTCTAAGCAGATCCTGCTTCTGCTTCACCAGAGTGCTACAGCTGTGCCCTGCCCAGCTGTGCCCTGTCCAGCTGTGCCCTGCCCAGCTGTGCCCTGTCCAGCTGTGCCCAGCCCAGCTGTGCCCTGCCCAGCTGTGCCCTGTCCAGCTGTG
>JAYDZK010000070.1:13616908-13640020 GCA_034509185.1 Euphonia xanthogaster | reverse complement strand
GCTGTGCCCTGCCCAGCTGTGCCCTGTCCAGCTGTGCCCTGTTCAGCTGTGCCCTGCCCAGCTGTGCCCTGTCCAGCTGTGCCCAGCCCAGCTGTGCCCAGCCCAGCTGTGCCCTGTCCAGCTGTGGCTCCTGGAGTGGGCATTGACACAGACACAGCGCCTGCCCCAGAGAGCTCAACACTCAGCAGAGGGCTTGAAATCTGAGAGAAATGTACAGCAAGAATTTGTTACAGAAAGTTCTGTTCTGTTTCAAGCCACAAGGCCACACTGTAAACAAATAGTGAGGACAAGCCAAGGCCATCATTACATGAGTAAAAGTGTATAGAACTGGGTCTTTCTACTCATGACCTTACATAGCATCACCACCTCCCCCCAAAAAACCTAACTACCCACACAAACCAAAAGAAAAAAATCAAAAACTAAAAGAAAAGTCATAAGAAATATGAGATCAAACACTGCAGCTGCCAGCCAGCAGGGCAGTGGACAATTGCCCACTGATGGTGTCCTGCTCTCAGTCCCCAGCAGTCCTGGGAGTGCTGGCTGCTGTGTTATTCCACTCCCCAGACTGCCACGAATGTTGATGCTCCAAGTGTGGCCAGCAAATGGTCCCAGCCTCTCCTGCCCCCGGGACCAGAAGGGATGATGCAGCACAGAGGGTGTCTGGGAGATGGGACATGGCATTTCGTGCTTTCCTCTGCTAGGAAAACATCTCTCTGAGGCTTTCAAAACAGCAGGAAAAGCTTCATTCATCTTTTCTCTGCACTGGTGTGAAAAACAGGCCGGGGAGATCAGCCAGGGCCTGCCAGAGGGGCAGGATGCTCTGTCCTGGCTGCCCAGGGAGGGGAAGCAGCCCCGGGGCTCCCCAAACCCTGGGGAGCAGCAGCAGCACCACTGGCCTGGGGCAGGGGCTGGGCTCATGTCCTTGCTGCTGTCACAGGGCAGATTTACACGGCTCAGACTGCACCACATCGTGCTGACAAACTGTTTCAGTGGTTTTGGGGAAAAACAAAAGCAAACCCTCCCCTGTGGAAGTGCTGGGGGGAGCTAGGTGACACTTAAAGTCTCTTCCAACCCAAACTATCCTGTTTCTATGGAATTTCCTCATGCTAAGTGAAAGAACAGCTCAGGAACTGCAGTCCTGCCTGCAGCTGAGTATTTCACAAGCAAGCCCCTCTGACAGACACCTTCAGGCATCCAGAACTTGCCAGCTTGGTACTTTTGTCTGTTCCAAATAATCTCTTCCACTGAATGTGCCAAAACGTATTCATCCCACAGGGATTAAATAAGGCAGCAAAGACTTCAGGAGAACAGATTTGTTCCCTTTTCATAATTATAATTTCAAGACAGACCAAACAGACCAAGAATAAGATTGGCATGCAGGAAAGGAGTCCATAACACCCAGTGTAAGTCCCTGGCTGCGCTGGAAAAAAAGCTGCAGTGTTGTTTCACAAAGGCAGAGGCAGCCACTGCCTCACCAAAGCACACGGATAACCTCAGCCACTGATGGCAGGTCCTGGCTCCTGAGGCACTGGGAGCAAGGCTCAGGAGACAGGTCAAAAACTGCCCAGCAAAGTGTTAAAGTGGGACTGCTTTCCCATTTACCACCCTCCTGAGAGAGGGTGCAGAGCCAAGCTCATCCCAGCTGCTCACCAATCATTTACCATCACTGCACCACAGTATTCTCTGGCAGATGTTTCACTTTGCCCCCACCTCTTCCCAGCTCCAACAAATTCCCTCTTCTTCACAGAGAACACGGTGTCACGCGTTTCCAAGAATTAATGATTTATGTTAGACAAACAAGAGCATGTTACCAAAAATCTTATCAAAAGACCTGAAAAATGCCACGCACACGTCAGATTGTTGCAGAGATCTGCTTGAATGTGCTGGGCTTTTGGCATCAAGGGTGACCTCAGCCAGAAGTCACAGGGAGCTGTCAGACTGCAGCAGGATGTGTGACACATCTTCTGGAACACGCTGCAAGCCTTGACATTTGGCACACTGCTCACCTGAGTAGCCCTTGCCCAGATTAAGGAGTGGCTGAGGGAGTGCACTTCATTCTGTTACAGCCAACTGATTACCAAATCTTATTTCCCAAACCAAATAAAAACAAGTGTTTCGTTTTCAAACCATTACCACAAGTGTCATGGCTTTCAAACGAATTTCACTGATCTTTTACTCTGATCACTGTGATTAGTGCTAAGGAGCTTGGCAACCAGCCTGCAGCTGGGCATGAGGAGAATCTAATCTAAACCTAGGATCAAGATCCTCACAGGCTTCAGTGATGTTTCACTGCACTCAGATGTATGTGAGTTTAAATCTGTCTTTGTTAATGCTCTCCGTGAACAACAGGCAGATTGAAACTCTGCTCCACAGCTCCTGCTTTCATTCCACTTTTGGAAGGCAAGACATTTGTCAAACACCTTCATAAAGTTACTGTCAGTTGGAGGGTTTGTTTTTTGCTTAATCTGAGTCTGTGGTGAGGCTCAGGCAAAACAGGTCTAATGAATCCACAGCTTCCTCTGGCACTATCGACCGCCTGTCAGCCCACAGCACTCACAAATGTCATTTATTTACCTAGGAGGTGGCCTCCAGGGTTACAGCAACACATGCTGTGCACACATGGCACCAGATTATGTGGACCTACGTCTCTGTGGTTATCTCTGGTGGGAGCTGACTCCTGCTATCACAGGCTGACACTGCCCCTCTCTAGGACAAGGTTCCTGTGTCAATACTGATGATTTCAGATTTTATCCCACAAAAACATTTAGATTCTGAACAGATGCCGCCTCGAGATTTGCAATTTACATCAAAACTATACAAAATTGAAAGGTTTCTCTATTGGTTTTCCATGGCTTCACTCTTTAATTTTATTCTTTTCAGGTTTTCAAAATGAACCCTTAAGACCAGTATATGAAAACACAGCCACATAAACAGCTGGAAGTCAGCAATAGCTGTCACAAATCAAGTAAACAGAAATATTTGTAAACTCATGTGAGCAGTCTTGGAAAGCCAGCTCAGACCATCTGCTTATCTCATGGATCAGGCTCTCCTGGATAAGGAAATCAACACTTTACAAAGTCAGTTAGCAAAGCTACCAAGGGCCTACCAAACAAAACCCCACAAAAGGCAGCTGAAAGGTTTTAATGTGACAGGAATAGCAGTCCATTTCAGGTGCTTGCCTTTCCTGGTCGAGCCAGTTTCACCTTGTTTCACCTTGAGATTTTGGGTTCCATCCCCACAGTGTTTCTAGAGTGTTTGCCTCAAAAACTTGTTTTATGTCTAATATATTACTGCTAAATGGCACTGGGAGCTTCTAGGCAGTCCTGAAGTACTTGCAAATGAGCTTTTGCCACTGAGCCTCCAAACCCAACAATACACAGCTCTGAGCATTATTGAATCAATTTCTATTTTATATATTTGTAGCATCTGCAGCATTTGTGTTTTCCCAGACTGGGCACTCTGCTCACGGGCTGCCCTTGGCTGGCAGGGTGAGTGCACACAGCATTCCTGGAGCTGACCAGCTCCTAAAGAGACAGCCCACATTCACCAGGCCACAGCTGATGGCTCCCACTTCCACCAGCAGGATGGAGAATACCCTTGCAGACAGACTGATTACTCTCCTCCTGTGAGCTCTCATCCCAGAGCCTGTAACTGTGCATTCCCTGCAGAACCACAGGGCTGAGCAGCTGAGTGTCACCCAGATGGGGAAGGTGCAGAAATCAACCATCAGTCCAGCTGCCAGCTGAGGGAGTGCCCAGAGCTGCCCTCCTTGTGCACGATGGGCCAGCACACACCAGGAGCAGAGCAGAGCCTGCCTGCCCTGTCAGCTGCAGCTGCCTTCCCTTCCCAGCCCTGCTGCAGCCCTGGAGGAAGGGCTGTGAGCACCTCTGCTCATTCTGGGCACAGCACCAGCTGTGAGACATCACATCCCAGGGACATGCAGCGACAGGAGCCTCTGCTAGATGCTCCAGGCATATTAACAGCTCAGAGGGACACACTGCATAACCTGACCTGCTACAGAAAATCACTTACTGATTTCTTTGAGTTCATTGAATACATTTATTTTAGAAAATATTTAGAAAAATATTTATAGAACTGTGCAAGCAAAAAATCTAATAAAATGCCTTTTTTTTTTTACTGTTAAATATGTTTTTCATTGCTCACTGAATGTCTGACTTCAGATCCCAATATTGATTCATATTATGTATCATATCCAACAGTGAGGGGTCCTAAATCAGACCTGGTCTGGTTTGGGGTATAAAATAAAACTAAACATATCACTATGAATTTCACCTTTCAAATACTTCAGTCCTCTTCGTTCTTTCTGAATTCTCAGATTTTTTTTCAGTCTAGACCTGGGCTTAGAAGGCTGATTTTACAATACAGACACCTTTAGCCTCCAGAGAGGCAAAGGAGTCCAATTGTCTCATTCTTGCCCTAAAAGAGCTGTTCAATTAAGATTGCCATTTAGGCAATAACTGCCTGTTGGAGTAAAATTGATAAAAGCTACATACAAAAACGCTGTCCAGTCCATTATCAGGACTACCAAGCCTGTTGTTCCCCAGCAGAAATTCTATGTTTAGTCTGTGAAAATATTTTTCTTCTTAAAACTTCCATTGTAAAATACTTATCTGTGAACTGAAACAACTGATATTGGAATAGACAAGGTTCCAAGCTGACCATAAAACTGTCTTTAATTAAGAAATTGGTTAAACTCCAAATCCAGGGCATGTTCTTTGCATCTGAGACAAGCAAGAGAAACAGTTTTAAAGCCACACGCCTCTTGTGGCAGATAAGCATTTCACTAGAAAGAGCGAAGTGCTTCCTTCCTTTGTTCTAATTTCAAACGAGACCAACACTAAAAAAACGACCTGATCAGTAGCTCCTACACTGAGGTCATGAGGAGAGGCTGTACCCAGTTTCTGGCCTGAAAAGATGTCACACATGTACTCCCCAGTGAGCAGGAAACTGCGTGAGTGCTTCCTGTGGGTTTGAGCCTCACATCACACTCTTGGCAATGGAGCAAAGGCAAGTTGCCTTTGCATTATTTGGGTTTTTTCCAGTCAATGGCCTATTTTCTATAACAGGGCAGCTGAGCAGCTCTGTGGAACTCCTGCACTGCTGTCAGAGGCAGCATTCCAAGCGCAGTGAGTGACAGCAGTGGGACAGCAGGGGCCTGAAATTCAGTGTCACTGTCCCTGGTGCCCCTGCCCCGAGTGCCCAGGGTGCTCAGGCAGCCCTTGGGAAGCTGATGCTGCCATTCCACCGCTGCTGCTGCTCCAAGGCAGCTCAGCCAAGCCCGTGCATGCTCTGGGTTGGTGCAGACATGCCCCCAGGGCTTGTTTGAGTTAGGATCCCAGCCACGATTACAGCTGAGTAAAGTCCAAGCACCTCGCACAGATGTGCCCTAAAATCCTGCCGTGCTGGCTGCAGGGGCTGCAGTTACCCTGAGACAGCTCTGCCTGCTGGCAACACCTGGGCCAGGGCCAGAGCAGCCAGGCTGGGGCACTGCTGAAGCCAGCTGCCAGAGGCTGGGCACAGACTGGGGCTAAGCTGGACACGAGTGCTTACAGTGGGAGCTCATTCTGAACAGCAGCCACCAAACACTGCTCACAAAATGTTTGGATGCTTTCACTGGAAATAACCAAGTCACATCCTCGGCAGGGCTTGCTGCTCTGCATTTTCTCATGTTCAGAACAAAATTCGAGAAGAATATCCCCACCCCATCCTTCCCCCTTTGCTCATAATTCAGTGCAAGAACACTCAAGATTCCACTCTCATATTATCCTTTGTTGACACCTCCCTAAGCCCCACACTCCCACCTCTCCAATTCTGTATTCCTTGAGTTGGAAGACAATTCCTCCCTCACAGAGAAAGCAGGAATTCTCAGGCTGTGAGCCCCACATCCCATCTATGGATGATACTGTCCATTTAGTCCATAAGGTGAACTCTCCCCTCCTGCCAGGTGCAAACTCAGCACAGGGGAGGCCATGGCCCCTTGCCCCCCGTGCTGGACCCCAGACATGGCCATTGCCAGCTGTGGGTTCAGGAGAAGAGCTGGAGGACTCTGTAGAAAATTCTCTGTAGAAGATTCTGTGTAGGAATCACATAACCCAAAAAGAATTTGATTTTACTTTTTTTTTTTTCACCGTTGGGGGAAGAATTTACTGGCATCAAGATTTGAACCCAGATGTTTTCATCAGGCACAATTTTGTTTTTCTTTGCATTCAATCATGACTCTGAGTACAGCCTACAGTTGTGTTAGATTAATGCACTTACACACAGGCAGCATTCCTTACACATTTTCATGTACTCTGCAATATGCATTTACTTAGTTCCAGCAACACAACAATTCACTCTGGCACCAGTTCAGCTCAACAGTTCAGAAAGACTCAGCTTTAGCTGATGGGAGATTTACAGCACAGTAATTTCTCCTGCCTTTCCCTTCATGTCAGCCCCACTGGTGACCACATACAGAGGCATACAGATGTGCCCACACATTCAAAGATTTCTAAACTGGTCAGGTATTTAAAACTCAATAAAAATGAATTCTTGTTCCAAAATCCAGCAGCTGGCCAGAGTTAAGTAGATCTGATACACCAGAAAAAGAGGCAGGCAGGGGGATTACCCTACAAAGCTAAACACAAACTCTCTCAGTCCTGAGAGAATAGACTTCAATTCAATTGCCAAACGCTCTCAGACTAATACATTTCCACAGAAAATCTTCTCAGGAACGCTTACTGAAGAAGCATAAACCAACCAACTGAAAGACATTTAATGGCCAAACCAAGTTAATTCACAAGTATTGGGGAAAATATGTGCAAATACTTCATAGTTTTGCTTCAGCTAATAAAAAGTTTGGGGGAAAATATAAATAATTAAATATATAATTTTTTTTCCCCTCACGGAACAGCAGAAAATTGTATAGAATTCAAGGTGCTTTAAAGAAACATAAACCAGTGCAGATAGCAGAGTGCAGGGAGCTGCTGCAGCTCCTGGAGAAAGCAAAGTTTACCCTCCCAAAGCCGTGCTGTAAGCACAAGGTCACAGTGGATGCTGGACCTTGTGCTGCAGTTCCTGTACTGTGTGAAACATCAAACAGGCCCCCAGAGAGGGATCAACAGAGAGATGATTTGTTATTGAGGAGCATGAAGATGAGTGGAGCTGATGCA
Source organism: Euphonia xanthogaster (assembly GCA_034509185.1). Lineage (NCBI taxonomy): Eukaryota > Metazoa > Chordata > Aves > Passeriformes > Fringillidae > Euphonia > Euphonia xanthogaster. The sequence continues at coordinate 13,632,848 of JAYDZK010000070.1, read as the reverse complement.
TCACCCGCTTCTCTGTCTGCCACCGGCTCTGTGCTGAGCCGCACGGTGTGACAGCAGCCAGTCAATTAGCGGGGTAATTAACAAAACCATCGGTGCAGAGCACCCGGCTCACCCTGCCAGTGTCTGGAGTGTCCTTGGAAGGGTGAGATGGGCAATAGAGCAAAAGCAATCTTCATTTCAGACAGCTGGGAACTTGCCCACCTTGAGCCCGAATCACCCAGCTGGACTTTGCACATGGAACGATCCCAGTTTTCGAGCAGCTCTGCAGGAGGATTGAGGAGGATTGATCTCTGCAGGTTCCAGAGCAGGGAACTGCTGCACCAGCATTCCCTGGAACTCTGGGGAAGATGTACCAGCTCTGGGTGCAGCACTCTTTGTGCAGCACCTTCATTTCTCCAAGATCCCGAGGATGCATAAACTGCTCTGATGGCTTCCTCAAACTAGTTGCAACTAGTCTTTCATGAGAGAGAAAAAAATAGGCCTTAATAAATCTAGTGCTTGGGCAGAAAATAAATTCCCTCTTATTCAAGCTGTGCCCTGGCTGATTCCAGAACTGGTCTGTGCTTGTGCTAAATGCACTGAGAGCTAATAAAAACTGCCTTGGATTAGAAAGAGGACTCTTTAATTAGCATTCCAAATGGAAACACTGAGATGGCTGAAGGGTTCATGTAGCATTCTGATTTTATTCAGAATTGTTTCCATTGCAGGCACTTATGAACTGGCAAAACCCTCCATCCCAGGACCCCACGACAGTGTTTTCACTGCTGTTTCATCCATACCAGAAAAGTGATCTCTTCAGTGCAAACACCCACAATATATAGTGGAAATGGAAAAGTCACCTTCTGGGGCGTGCTCAGCTGGATCATGGCCTGCTCCCCACCACGCTGGGATACCTGATGTATTCCATGCCATGGGTCGTGAGCTAAGGGGATTTTCTTGAACTTAGTCTAGAACTGGACTTCCATTTTGCATAAATGCAGACTTTTAGCACTATTTTTTCATTTTCTTTTGTGTTTATTGTAGCACAACCTCTGCCTGCAGACACTGAACACCCCTGTAGACAATCTCAACGTTTCATGGTAAATTTTCCAAGCAATCAAAGCAGCCCATTTCTCCTCTCATTTATAGTGGTGTAAATGAGGGTGGCTCCAAAGTAGCAGCTGAAGCAATACATGTAGAAACGCAGCAGAAGGGGCTGGAAAACAATTCCTCACAATTTGTAACTGCTTGCAAACTAAGGACTTCTCAATTTATATGATTTAGAGTGGAAATCTTTGTCTCAGCTGACAGCTCTGTCTCAAGTGACAGAAGCACTGCTTATACTTCCCCCATGGCAGAAAGCAACATAGAAATGGCACTTTACCCCCAGGGAATTTTATCAGTCAGAATGGGTTTGTACTCATGCAAATTAAAGCTCTGCTCCCACCCAGCTCTGTCGAACAGCTCCAATTTTCAGCTGTACAGTGACTCCTTACTCTGACTTACACAGTGCAGTGAGCCAGCTCGCCCTGCTTCAAGCAAAACTTTGAATAAGTTTTCAATAAAGGCCCCTCCAACAGTATCTCTGTTAGTCTCCTAGATAAACACTACACTGACATCTTGAAGAAAACCCCAAATGTTCTCGTGTCAATAGAGGGAAATATTCATGTGTCAATATGCCAACCCCAAATCAGGTGGGCAGTGGGCGTGAAGCCTGATTTCAGTAAATCCTGGAGAGTCTAAAACCACGTGCTCCAAACCACTGGCATCTCCCATCTGTTCTGAGAGGCAGCTGCATTTTTCCCTCTCTCAAGGCTAGCTATGCTGTAAGTCCCATTACTCGCTCTTTGCATAGGCAAAAGTCCCTGTTACTACAATATTCCACAATTCCCATAATGATATGTGTTGGTATTGGAGCACTGTGAGCTCCCTTTGCAGCAAACCTCAAAGCACCCAGCTGCTCTGCTCCGCACTGCAAGCCCTTGCCATGGTTTCTAAAATCACTCGGGGCTCAGCCAAATCTTCCCAACGCAGCACTCTGCTCATTATCATCCTACTTCTTAAACATTCCCTCCCTCCCAGCCCGGCCCTCCGCTATCTTCCCACACGGGACACACCTCACAACTCCCGAGATAGAGAAGCAGAGCAAACAATCATCCCGCCGTGCCGGAGCTGCCAGGGTACAGCATGTGCAGCTCCCGGGGCTGACAGCTGACGCTGCTCGTTCGGGACACTCTTGCCGATAAGGACGAACGGGTTTGTGCATTTCCTCAAAAACTCCACATCCCACTAATCAGCACCTGAGAGGAACCGGTCTGGCAGAGATCCTGACCCTGACTCCTCTCCTCAGCTTCTCCAAGAGCATATTCCAGAGAACTGGGGAGTTATCCCAGCAGGATCACAGGGCTGCTCTGCTTGGATGCCTTTGGTGCTGATCTGGCTTAACACAGAGTTCAGCTTTTCGTTCTGCCATCAGAAAGGGCTGGGAGGGTGTAACACAATTCAGGTGTCTGGTCTAATCTATAAAGGTCTCGTGTATAAAATTAGGTCACAATTTTAACCACTGCAGAGCTCCAAAGCCAGAAGACTGGTTTTTTCATTCATAATTAAAATAATCAGTGCAGTCCTTGATAAAGCAAGTTCACAAGTATTTACCTTTCAGTGTTCATTTTTCTCAGGACAAACCTCAACATGCAGAGGTCACCTCTGAGTTCTACAGCAGCAGCAGGAGGTATAAGACAGGAATAGTTCCCTATCTCTTTCATCATCTCGTGATCAATGGCATTTACATTTTTCAGTGGAGGTTGTTAAAGCAGGACATGTTAAATGCTAGGGCCTTTTGCAGGACCTGCCCAGCTAATTTTTGCAGTTTGTTTGAGCACATAGGAATGTGAGGTTCATGCGGTGATAAGAAATGAATGTTACACTGAGTGATCAAGGAAGGAAAGAATTCTACTTTGTGTGAGAGGAGGTGAAGCCAGGACACAGTGACAGAACCCAGGGTGGAGAAACTAAACTGCTCTGCTGGGTGTCCCTGGGCTCTGACTGGGTCCCTGCAGGACATGGGCACGCTGGGATCCTTGGCTGCTCTGCTGGAGAATTCCATGCCCACAGAGACTCTAGGAAATGATATCCAGTCCTGATGTGAAAGTGTCTGAAGCCTCTGACAGAAAGCACATACAGAGTAATTTACCAAGCAGAACAACCCAAACTCAGCCTCCTTAACCCGAGCCCCCCTTACATCATTTTGTTTCTGCAGAACCTTCCTTTGGGGTGCTGCTTGTTCCTCCTTGCACTGCAGTGCCCCGAGAAAGGGAATGCTCCTGGACAGTGTAACTCAGGTGACTCAGCCCCTTCTGCAACGAGGGGCCAGGGAAGTTTTATGGCTGCCCCTGCAGGAGGCTTCTCTGGTGCTGATTACCTGACCTGTTGCACTGCTCAGGATTCAATTTCCAAACCACAGAGCATTCACCAAGCAGCCACCAGTGCAGACTGACACAGACACTCATTCTGAACACGGCAGCCTCAGCTTCATGGGGATTTTGCTAAATTTGCAAGAGAGGCATTTCAAAAACAGAACTAATGGTACCTACGCTCGTAAGGACTGTCCCACTGACAGTGAGCAGCACAAGGATAAATAATAACACGAGTAACTTTTACAAATACAAATAATGAGACAATGTAGAGTTAATGAATTCTCGGCTATCTCTCTTAAAACATGTTGCAAACACTTGAATTTCTTCTTTTCCCAGCTCTGCATTCTCTGAAGAATTTTATAATTTATTGTCTCAAGCCATATTTGGTATTTAGTGCCTCAAGAAGCTTGTGAAAAAAGATCTGTTTGTTACATGAAAATGAAAACATGTTGTGGCTTCACCTCAATTTCTTTCCTTCTCCCCTACTTCTAAAGAGAAGAGACAATTTTAAGAAGCAGGAAAAGTAAACAACTCGGATAAAAAAATATTCAAACACAAATATGAACAAAAACAACTCATAAGTTAGGAAAAAACTGGAACTTGTGCCTGGGGTAAAGCATGTAAAAAGTGGTAATTTATTCAAGGGCAGAATTTTGGCATTTTCTTTAGCTTCAAGTAAATAAATAAGACAAAGAAAAGTCTTTTCATCTGATTGTTTTACAGTGCCTGGGGCTATGGATGTTGGACACTGTTTGCAACTGTTTTCATTTAGGGATGAGTGAAGTGGTTCAATTAAAACATGAGCAGCTCTGAACCTTTGCTATGAATAAATCAGAATATTTCTCGGAAGGTTCAAGGAAGTCCAGTTAATTGTCATTATTTAGCTCTTTGTAGTCGTGTTGTGACACTGTCTGGATTCAAAAGTGCCACCATATAGTCCAGCCCTCTTATCAGCTGACCAAAACAGATTGAATTGGCAGCATGGAAACTTGGGGGAACCACCCCAAATAAAATGCAAAGTTTTGAGGTCCATGCATTACAAAAATCCCACGCCCCCTGCTGCTCCCTTTACTTCTGTGGGAAAAAAGGAGCTGTGGAAGCCCTGAGGAGAGGAGCCCTGGAGCATCAAAGGCAGAGGCTGGCTCCGCAGCAGGGCCCCTGGGGAGGTGAGAGGTGTGAAGAGGGGCATGAGGGAGAAGCATGGATCCTTTCAAAGAAGCATGTAAATACATCCAAGAATACAGGTATTTTTGGGGTATTGTGCATCCCTCGGATGCCAAAATAGTTATAATTGTTACACTGCTTCCTACTGAGTGGGAGATTTAGAAGTGCACCTTTATATTCATGCAAGAGTAGCAGCAATTGGCAACATTAGTTCAGAAGTACGAATTCTTTCTCAGTCTGGATTACAGTGTCTTTAAATTATGGAACAGTAAAACATTTATTGTAACCCTCTGAGTGCACAGATGTGTTCAATGCTGCTCTTTACTGTGTGCCTTGAAGAACTCTGAGTACCACTAGACAGCCCTAAATTCATCAGCTCCTGGTTTTGCACATCAGAAGGGCCCAGCTGGCATGTTATGCCACTTCATCCATCCGTGTAGCTTCCATATGTGAATTCCCTTATCCCTTATAAATTCAAGACTGTGCTCTGTTCTCCTGCCAAACCTAAGCAGCAGCTAACTTCTGGGGATGTTCTAAATGTTCCATTTACTCTTTCTGGGCTAACAGCTGTTGAAGAGCTCCAGATAATGAAACTGAAGGCAAGCAGGTACAATATTGTCACAGGAATATTCTTTCTTCCATGCAAGGCTGGGCATTAGAGAGGACATGGAACCTGACTGCAATAACTAAAACTTCATACAGACAATGATGGTGAATGCTGAGTGGAATTTTGATAATTTTCATCCCTCAGTTTTGCAAATGTACAGGTAACAGAAGTGTATTGTCATGCAGAGATAAGGATATTATTTTTAAAAGAAATGCATTGTTACTATGTTAGCTCACAGGAATGTTTACAATTTGGAATGTGTGCTCTGTTTCAGTTTCTGAGCACCAGACAGTAACTATTCCAGGCTCAGGCTTCTTCCACATACTATATTTAGAATTTAGCAGTCACTTTGCACTGAATCACATCTTTCTTCCTTCATGCTTCTCCTGATTATTCCCAGTTCTGAACCTGAAGTTTATGACAACATTTTTCCTGAACTGCTGTCCATATTGGGAGCCCCCACTGAAGCTCCTTGCAGCTCTGTTAAGGAGCACTGATAAATGTCCATTACCCAGCTGACTGAGCATTACACCAGGATTCCTGGCTCTGAAAGAGGCAGCTCCAATGTGAGCTCAAAAATCCATTCATTCATTCACTCCTTCCCAGCAGCATTCCTTGGCCTGGAGCCAGATGCCATTTGACGTCACGGCTCTAACCAGGAACATCATGTGCTGGCACTGGGACAGGAGCTCCACTATGGAAAAAAACAGCAACAAGCAGAAACTTATCACCGTGCCTGGGAAGAGGGAGTTCAGAGAACGAGGCTGAGGGCAAATCAGCACAAAATTCAATGAACTATGTCAGGTCCAGGATTTTGCTTTTGCTTTTCTGCACAGCACCTTCTTAGGTTACTACTCCAAAGCACCAATCTTATTAACACAGACAGCACACAGCAAAAAGATGTCCTAAAATATTTGGTACTTTCCATTCTACTCTTTGCAGCGCTTGCTGAAGTGCTCCAAAAGGTCTGTTCTTTCTTGCTTTTTACTTCAAATTATTTGAAACACAATAATCCAAAGATTTTGTTTTTTTGGTCTGCAATTGATTTGTATTTAAAAAAATCTCTGTTCTGTTTATTTGAGTTAAATATTAAACAGGTCTTTAAGTAGAGACTTTGCAGTGTTAGTACACAAAACTCAGAAGGTGGTTTAAGGACAGAAAAACAATCTCGTAAGTCTCTTCATAAACAGAATTGAGGTGCTGGGTAAAAAACAAAGACCAACAAGCTTCCAAACTAACTACTGAGCACAGAAATAAAATAATAATAAATATTAAAAGGACTAGGAAATATTTGAATAGCAACAACTGCAGTGGGTATTGCTGATATGAATTTAGAATGCCTGATTGACAACCACCAGAGTTCCATCACTGATACCCACAACTGTAGCATTGCAGCCACTGACTTATAGAAGTTTATTGGAGAAATTTCCTGAACTGTCTATGAATCTTAGGATAGTCTATCATGGAGTTAATTTTGCAAACAAATGTATATGTCAGTAATTTAAAATGTAATTCTCAATAAAATCTTCTGAAGATACCCATCACCTGATTGTTGGAGTTCTTGGGCTCTTCACAGAAAATGCTGCATTTCAGCTACTCTGGGATTTGAGGCTGCTCAGCAAATGCCACCAGACAGCTCTCTGAATTTCAGTGCCTCTTGGAGGACTCCTTCCTGCTCACTGCAGGCAGGAAGGACAGCTTGGGAAATGAGCTATGCACTTCCTGCCGCAGTGTGAGGCTGAACCAGGCTCATGAACGTCTCATGGACATTCCAGAAGCCAATTTCAGCAATTCCTTTTGGCCCAGGTCATCAGACTCACAGCATCAGTAAGTGGAGTGTCCAAACCCCTTTCCAGCTGAATATACCCAGTCACCAGGGACGTATGAAGCGAAAAAAGTTCACAAACATTATGTTGCATTGAAATCTGAAACTACTTAAGCTGAAATGAGACAAATCTGGACAATAGCATCCCCACTCTTCACAGAAAAATGCCCTGCCCAAGCCCACATATCTGCTCCATGGAGAGTTTTAACTGGGCTGCCAGTGTCTAACAAACCTCTCATACCTTGCTTATCTCCCTATCCCAGTGCCTGCTAATCAGCAGGAGCAATACAGGCATAGTTAATAATGAGAGCTGATAAACCTGAGCACTGCTGAAGTACCATGGGCAGTGCCTGTAGTGAGCTGCAAGCTTCACCTACCCACATCTACACATGGACTAATGAAAGGGAATTTTTGTCAAGTCACATTATCATTGAAAGATTATCCTGGCTTCAGAAATGTTCATTTGAGTTAAAACCCTGACATGGAGAAAATATTACCTATCAATTTGACATTATTTCATAATGACTAAATTAGAAGGTATTTCTGTTTTCTAATCTCATAACATTTAAACCATAATTGTAACATTATTTTTTCCATCCCTTTTGTAAGTTGTTCTTATTGAACAACTGCTCTTAGTTTGAGCAATAAAGAGTATTTTCAAAGTAGCCACAGATTTATCTCTTAATTTGTAATGGATGCTCTGCTAGCTTCACATCTCACTGAGCCACTTCTCTTTGACCAAAGCCTCATTACTGAGCATTTACCACTCTTTGGTCAACATCAACTGCCCTGAGGCTCATACATCATCCTTCTCCTATGCCTGGCTTTGCATTGATAAAAGCTGCTTCATGAGAACAAAAAAAAAAAACACTTTAAAAAAATTGACAATTATTCAATTCAACATTTTCCATACTTTTAAGCTCTAATGCAAAATTTTGATCTCACCTCAGCTGGATTTTGCCTGCCAACAGTTTGGATTTTCTGTAATCCCTAAAAAACTGCTGTATTGCAAAAACAATTGGTTGGATGCCTCTTGTGAAATCATTAATTTGACAAGTTCTGTGATATTTTGAATAACTTATTTAATGGATTTCCTCTTGTTCATTATTTACTTGGGATCAATGGCTTATGTGCAGAATGTGCAAACCTAAACACAAACAAGCCCCAACTGTTTTATTGTCCCCACACACAATTTTGGTTTTGGGTGTGCAGAGCCCCACCTACTCCAAGCAGGGACACGGTGCCAGAACTCCAGGCCACGAGGTGGATCATGCATCCCATGGCTCTGCTCATCTGGGCAGCACATGCAGGACAGGCAGGCTACAGACACTTCCCAAAGAGGAGGAGTGGAACCAAGATGCACAGTGAGAGAGGCTGCACGAAGGCTGGGAGCCATTGGATGCAGCCTGAACCACCTGAGGCTGGTCAGGAATAAATACCTGAGAAATATCCTCAAGTATCACCATCTGGCTGGGCTCCAAACTGGAACAACTAAAGATCTTCCAAATCTTTTCCAAGAGGAGAACAGGAGCACGTAACCCTTGTAACAGGCAGACAAATCTCAGAGAGCCAATTCTTTGAGACACTTCCCTGAGGCACGGGAGGCACAAGGCAAAGCTGGGCCTGCCAGCACTGACCACTGGACCTCTCCACCTTCCTGAATGGGAGGCTCTCTCACATTCTCTACCTTTGGCTACAAATTCCATCTGAGTCTCAGATGTCTTTTGTAAAAATTACACGTCCACAAGCGTTTTCTCTCCCAGAAACAGCATTTTTAGACAAAGGATGTTTTGCTAAAACATTCCCAAGCAGTGCTCAATCCTTGCTCTTCCAAGCTCAGCTACATATTTCTATTTCAGACAAGGAAAGTAGACCTTGAACCCCAGACTATTGTAATTCACTGAAGTGTTACATGGTGGAATGAATTTCAGAGATGCTGCCTCACTGAAAAATTGCAATTTCCTGTGAAGACACCGCCTTTTCCTGCACTTCAAACTATGCTCTGGCAGCAGAGATTTTTCACTCCATAAAACAAAGTGTTCTAATTGAAAGCATTAAAAATGCTTTGCTGTAGCAGAAATGAAGTCCCTTGGTTCATCTTAAGTTCTTTGTGGGAAAAAAACCCCAACTACAACAAAAAAAAAGGCTAAAATTTCCCTGAAACCAACTGTAAAATAGTATAGAAATTATCCTGTTGGGAACAGATCCTCTGTGGGTAAAGGTGGTTTCTGTTTTTTTAAGGACCTTAGTCCTTAAAATACATATTAGCTTTGGTTGCCACGCACACCTGCTCCCTGAGAGGTCACTGTGACCCATTCATATTGATCTCCATGCAGATAGGAGTGAAATGTTGATATTTTGTAAGTGTTCCATGTTTTCACTGGCAACATTTTTCATAGGAACCAGAATAAATCGGTTTGGTTAAATTTTCTCCTATTTTATCAGCTACAAAATAGAGATTCATTCCTGTTGGAAGGGTTTTCTTTATAAAGAAAAGCTTGTGATTCAATATCAGGAGCACTCAGAGAGGATTCATGTCTGGTGTGCCTGATGCCACAGACAGAGGAAGGAACTGATTTTTAAAGACACTAAACTGGCACAATCATTCTTGGAGCTTCCTTTGGAACAGAGCAGCTCTGAAAGCCAGTGGTGACAGGTCAGCAGAGAACACAAGCCCTTACATTCAATAGACAAGGTGTTAATAGGCTGAAAGAGAAATCACAGGTGAAATGCAACTGTTTCCATTTCCATTCAGCGTTAAGGTGGCTGGATGTCTGGGCTGAGAACACCTGATCCAGGTGGGAGGGTGGAGGCACAGAGCAGATAACTCATCTCAATCATCAGACAGTGCACACGGAGAAGGGGTTTGGTTTGGGGTTTTTTGGTACTTTAAAATATTAACAAAGACCTGAAAACTCTGCTTCACACATTTCAGAAGGCATTTTCCAGGCTTTGCAGAACCAGGTAACTGTCACTGAATAATGACACAGTTGTTCTCTAATTTATACTGACAATTGTTTCACCTACTTGGCAGGTCAGAGAGAGCACCAGCAGCTCTCCACCACCACAGTTATGGATTGTGCAATTTCGTTTTCATTTGAGAAAACAAGAGATAGACCCAAGAGGGTTTCAGAAGAGCCAACGTGGGTTAAACCATTCCCTCCCCAGTCCCACCACCCTGCCCATTCTCCACCCCAACACCTCCTCCTGCACACGCACAACTTCTCCCTTCTGTTTATTTTTGTTTTAAACGCTCTAAGCAGAAATTGACTTTGGCTGCTTTTCCTGCACTCTGAAGCGTTTGAGCAGATAAGATTCAGACAACCCATCAGAAGAAAGTTTCATAGGTCCCTCTTCTCCCGGCAGGTGCTCACCAAGGCCAGCCATGCACTGAGGTTCCTTTGCCCTGCAGAAGGATTTTTCTGCCTTGCTTACTTTTCAAATTGGGCCAGACTTTTTTACTGTATCTCACTTGTAAAAAAATGTCTCAGCTGAAAGATACTTGTTTATACACAGTTCAGGGGGAATACAATGTGCAAATCTCCCTGCTGCCATCCCAAATGTGGTGGTAGTTTCCCAAGCAGTTTTATTGAGCCCCTCGGACTCAGCAAAAGGGAGTTGATCTGAGCTCCTCTTCCATTATGGGAAATAAATAAAGAGTGACAAAACTCTCACACTGTAAAAGTACTAAGATGTGCCTCCAGAAATAACTGCTCTTTAGAGGACTATATAAAAATAGTCACACTTGTTTCAAGGAAATATGGGTTAAAAATGATAAGATTTTATTTTCCTATAATTATTTTTTCCACTTAAAGTCTTACCTGAAATGAGAAGGCTTTTGTTCTCCTCCTAGACAAAAAGGAATTCAGGTTCTTTCCACACAAGATATTTGTTGTAACTACAGTCTTAACTGATGGCTGGCATGGATTTTGTAACAAAAATAATAATGATAATAATGATAATAAAATAATAGTTATTACTCTATTATTTTATTATTATTATTAATACTACAAATAACAGCATTTTAGAACACTGTGGATCACTGAAATTGTATAATTAGCTGGGGTGTCTCAGGATGGAGTCCTGAGTGGTAATACTGGTTTATGGTACAGATATTAATCTTCTGTTCTCCTCGTGCACCAGCATCAATGTATTCTGTTGTTCTAGAAATATTGTTTATGTGCCATGTGGTTTATTGTACTAGAGACCTAATCTTGCTTAAAACTAATCCAGAAGAAAACTCTTTTTTTTTTTTTTTTTTTGGTGGGGTGTGTTTTTTGGTGGTGGTGGTGGTGTTTTGGGGGGGGATTTTGGTATTTTTTAAAGTAGCTGTGTTCCCACCTCCATTCCCAAGTGCAGCTGCATAAACCCTGGGGCTGGCAGACTGCAGGGGTGGGATACCACAGAAACAGCAGCAGGTGGCAGAGAAGGTGAGGCTCGGTCGGTATCGCTGCCGCACACTTTGCCTTGGATAGCCAGCCTCAAGTGCAGCCAGCAAATCACAAATAGAGCTCACCCTGCCCCAAGCTCAGGCTGCTGGCAGCCAGGAGCTTGGGGCAGACTGCAAAACCCTGCGGGAATCCCAGGTAAATCTGCAGCAGATGCTTGCCCCGACTGCCACGCTGCCACCAAGGACACAGCACTGTCTCAGCAGGAAACCCGTGCTGTGTCAGTAACCACACAGCTAATGCTCCCCTGCATTTGTAAAACCAGCAGCCACAACTTTGAATGAAATGCAGACATTGAACATTTGTATCTTCACTGTGAGGGGAAAAATATTTCTGCTTGCCAGACTAGAGATGTGCAGAGTGGGGCACTCACCGTTCTGCAGCCCTGGAAGTGGAGGGGAAAGGGATGCTGCATCTGCTGCAAGGAAAAGCATCACTTAAGGAAAGGGCTGCTGAAAACATTCTCACTAATCTAAAACACTGCATAAAGCATAAAACAGTGACTGAAAGCCTGGGATAAATTACCTTACAATCAAACACACACACACATCTCCTGACACTAGAGAGTCCATCACACCTGAGTCCCTCGTGACAGAAGCAACCACATTTGGAAATCTTTATTTAGAAAACTAAACAATCTAGCAAGATTTCAACACAGACCCCCTAAAGCCTAATGCTGTGAAACTAAGGCCAGCTCTGCAAGTGTAATTGCACTTCATTATAAAAAAAGTCTTCCTAATCGTTACTACTTGACTTAAAAATCCTGTGTACGAGTAAAATCCAGGCTGTGATGGGCACGAGCAGTAAGGACTGGAGTGCCACCCAACGGTGAGACAGTCATTAACAGCTCCGATTAAAGATTTCTGCCTCTACCTGCTCCTGCCACAGCAGGGTGTGAACCGCCCTGCAAACCCACGGGGGCTCTAAAAGATCCAAACCAGCAGAAGCTGCCCAGGCACACACACACACACACAAGTTATTTTCCTTTAACAGAGGTGGTAAGCAGAGTTTTTTGTATCCTGGCCTTGTTCACAGCATTCAGGTTCCATCCCATCCCATCCAGAAGTCGTTTCCCAAAAGCCAAAGCCCGAGAGCTTATTTTGGGAAGGGACTGCCTTCCTCTGTGCAAAGTGCAAGAAGGGCTGTGTCCTGAGACCACGGAACATTTTCATTTACCTAATCCTCCATTATTATATGGATATAAGTCACCAGTAATACTTTTAATCTCTTCTGTGTTTTTTTTTTCCTGCAATACTTTGCAGATTTTGCAACTTTTAGTATTTTGTAAGGTAGATCATAAATTTCATAAAGGCTGTTAGGAAATTTTTTTGCTGCTCTGCATTTGTGTGGAGGCACAATTTGAGGATTAAATATGTCTTAAGGGGTGAACCTGTTTGTAGGGCACAGATGTCTGATCCAAGTGGCCTTTTCCAGCCCATATTCTTGGCTGGAATATATCTCAGACCTTCAACTCTACTGGGACAGGTATCCAAAAGTGTGGAGCCAGTTGAGTCCAATTCAGCACTGGGGTAAACCCCCTCTGGCTTCAGCTGAAGTTGTAAATCCAGAGATTAATTTACCCTTTTTCCATTGCAAGCCAGGACTGGAAATGTCACGAAAATAGATGTAACAATTCCAATCCAGACATTCCTATTACCTTTCCTATTATATCCCAACCATCAATAAATTGTATTGTGAGATGTTTGGTTGTTTTTGTTTTTTATTTTTTTTTAATTTGTACTGCTTCCTACTAAGAAGGAAATAGTTCAGAAGCCACCAAAGAAACCTTACAAAACAAGACAAATTATGCCAGGGCAAATTTTCCCTCCAGAAGCATTTCAGACTGAAATACTCGGCCACTGGAAAAGCACCTCTTCACAATGAGGAATGGAAAGAAATAGATTAAAAACTTGCACGAGGAGCTGTGCCCTGCCCACCTGGCCCCGGCGCTGCTGCGGAAGGGGGCGCGGGCGGCGGCAGGGCTGCATTCCAGCTCCGTGCGCTCCCGCAGCACCACGATGGAGCAGTGACACCCAGCGGCTCCTGCCATCGCTGCGGGATGCCGCTGCCGCGGGATGCCGCTGCCGCAGGGGCTCCCCGCCGGAGCTCCGCCGGGACAGCAACCCGGCTGCTGAGGGACCCCTGCCCGCGCACACCTGAGAGACCCCGGCCCGCGCACACCTGAGAGACCCCGGCCCGCGCACACCTGAGAGACCCCGGCCGGCACACACCTGAGAGACCCCTGCCCGCGCACACCTGAGGGACCCCTGCCCGTGCATACCTGAGAGACCCCGGCCCGCGCACACCTGAGGGACCCCGGCCCACGCACACCTGAGGGACCCCGGTCCGCGCACACCTGAGAGACCCCGGCCCGCGCACACCTGAGAGACCCCTGCCCGCACACACCTGAGAGACCCCGGCCCGCGCACACCTGAGGGATTCCTCAACCCTCACATACCTGAGGGTCCCCCCCCAGCCCTCACACACACCTGAGGGTCCCCCCCCAGTCCTCACACACATCTGTGGGCCCCCCCAGCTCTCACACACCTGAGGTACCACGGGCCTGACGCGGCTCGCTGACCCCCGGCCCGGCGTTGAGTCCCGGCCCTGTCTCTGATGTCGCATCTCCTTGTGGTCGCTCTCATCTCTGCTCACCTGCCCCCTGGCAGGTCTGTCCCTGCCCCCTGGCAGGTCTGTCCCAGCCGAATCCCTCTGCCCGGCTGTCCCCGCTGCCGTGTGGCACTGCCCGGCTGTCCCCGCTGCCGTGTGACACTGCCAGGCTGCCCCGCTGTCCCCTCTGCCGTGTGGCACTGCCAGGCTGCCCCGCTGTCCCCTCTGCCCGGCTGTCCCCGCTGCCGTGTGGCACTGCCAGGCTGTCCCCTCTGCCCCGCTGTCCCCTCTGCCCGGCTCCTGTCCCTCTCCTCGCGCAGACACTGAGGCCACACGGGCCCCTCACAGCTGCTGCTGCTCCCACGCTGATCAGGCAACAAAGGGTCCAGCAAGCCAGGCTGACCAACCCTGAACATGCCAGAGTCCTCTCCAGGACCGGGCACCTGAACATTGCGGACACAAGGTGCCAAAGAGATAAAGCTTTCATGCCGGAGCATATCCACAAAGCTGGGGAAGGGTCCAGAGTGCCCTGAGAGGGGGCTGAGGGAGCTGGGCAGGGGCTCAGCCTGGAGAAAAGGAGGCTCAGTTGTGGCTCTGCACAGCTCCTGCCAGGAGGGGACAGCCGGGGGGGACGGGCTCTGCTCCAGGGAACAGGGACAGGAGCAGAGGGAACGGCCCCAGGCTGGGCCAGGGGAGCTCAGGGTGGACAGCAGCAGAAATTTCCCCATGGAAAGGGGCTCAGGAACCGGAACTGCCCAGGGAGGGTTGGAGTGCCCATCCCAGGAGGTGTCCCAGGAATTCCTGGAGGTGGCACTCAGAGCTCTGGGCTGGGGACAAGGTGGGGATTGGGCACAGCTGGGACTTGGTGGTCTTGGAGGCATTTTCCAACCCAAGTGATTCTGGGATTTGGCATAAATTGGTATCTGCAGATTGTGAGGGTCTCAGTTTTCTAGCCCTGGATATCGTTGCACATAAAGGAAAAGCCAGAATTCCATAGCACATCCCTCAATTTGCTGTGCTTCACCAAAACGAGAGTCAGAATGTGTGCCATTCTGCAAATTGCTTCTTACTTCTTTTATATGGGCATATACAGATGAAAGCAAATATTTATGAAGTAGTCTATCCACTCAAAAGTTATTTAGTAAAATCATTTCTTGAACCAGACTGACACATTTAAAATGTTACTTGTCTCGCATATTGCCATTGTGATGGACAGAGATTTATGAAGAAATGTTAAGATACACTGATTTTCTAGGTTACTCTGTGAAATCTTCAACCAAATACCAATTTGTTTGTGATACATGACTTGGGATATCTGTCTGTATGATTGGAATATCTGGACTTCAAATTCAGGACTACGGATGAGGGCTTTCTGAGATGGGTAGGCTACAACTCCATTTGGAAACGAATGGCCTTATGGAAAAGTGAGGTAGACTGACAGGTTTGCCTCCTTGGACAGGACTATAGCACCTGGATAGCAATGGCCATTTCGGAGCAGGAATGCAAACACGAGAACAGATGATCAAATACCATCGGGAGCTCGTCGATTTCCTTAGATCAAAAGGCATGGGGAAACTGACAGGACCGATTTCATTCTGCAGACCGCGCACGAGCGAAACCCCTCTCCCTCTTCAGCCTGCAGCAAGAGAGAATGTCCGGCCGGTGGCTCAGCGAGCCCAGGGACCCGCATCCGAGCCCTGTGCGCGGCCAGACCCGGCCCTGCGGCCGCTGCGCCGCTCCCTCAGTGCCCGTGCCCGCCCTGCCCTGCCCTGCCCTGCCCGGCCCGCAGGAGAGCGCCGGGGCTGCGGGCCCTCCCGCCGCGACGAGCGCATGACCCGAGCCGAGCCGAGCCGAGCCGTTCCTGGCGGCCGGGACAGCCCGGCCCGGGGGC
>JAYDZK010000070.1:13588029-13616297 GCA_034509185.1 Euphonia xanthogaster | reverse complement strand
TGCCCGGGCACCCGCTCCCCGCTCGCTCCCCGCTTCAGGGGGCGCCGGGAGCTGCCCCGCTCCGCGGGCGGGCGGGTCCGGCCGGGGCAGCCCCGCTCGGCGCATCCTCAGCCGCTGGAGCCCCGCGGGGACATCGGTCCGCAGAGCTGCCCGAGCTGCCCCTCCCGGGCCCGGGCCAGCCAGTCCGTCAGATTTGGCTTTGGGTTAGAGCAGAGAGGCAGCGAAGGGGGCATCAAATGCGTTTGGCTTTTCGGTCACCTTAATCATAGAGCCTGAAGCAGCGAATTAGCAATACTTGTGCAGCTAGCTGGTACTGGGCTTTTATTGTGTCATTTACTGCATTTAGATTTTTTTGTGATATTTGAAACAACCCTGTGACAAACGTGAATGCTTGCAATAGTATTTGCCTTCTGGATCCAGCTTCACGTACAAGCCGCAGAAGTTAGTGCTTTTATCTTTAAAAGTTCTTCACACCTTTATCTGAAATGAAGTTTAAGAGAAGCTGAATTACATGAATGACTGGGCGGATGTGTTCAGTCAGATCAGGCAGCATTGCTGTAACATCCATTTGAATGTTTAAGCTGGTGTATTGCATAAATGAATCACTTGAAGTTCACGTTTGCAACACAGACGTTGAGCTTCGCTTCTTTCACTGTGAATTTCTCTGGCAATAGACCATTGAGAGAAGGAGGCGTGTGCAAGTGAAATAAACGGACTTCAGTTTCAGAATCGCAGCGGGCAAGTTTTAACAGCAGTAGCTTGCAGGGTGAACATCTTCACTTGTCGGGCATTTAGAGAATAAGCATGACATGTTGAGCCTGCTTTTCGGAAGGTCCATTTCCTACATTTCCCTTCCCTGCCGAGTGTCAGTGCTTGCTGACTGTATCAGTTGAAAGTCATGTGGATATATGACGTTATGTTTTTGCTGAACTGTTCTGGATGATTTGGTGTGTTGCAGGCTTAGTGCTCAGGAAATGATTTTGAGTAATAGAGCTTTGTAATTGAAGTGGTACATTTCTACAGGTACAATTTAATTACAGAAGTGAAATATCTAAGTAGAATGAGGGAATGGCCCATTTTCAATGAGGGATCAGCATTCAGTGATATTTTTGTCCTGCTCTCTTTGAATGATATGACTCAGTGGCCTGCTCAAACTGTAGCACAGCATGAGCTTTGATTGAGGACTAAAATTCAATTTAAAAAAGGACTAAAGTGGTTCTTTGATTTGCATCCAACTATTGACAAGCACAGGGGGTGGGAATTTTACTTGTTTTTTTCCCCTGATTGATTAGTAAATATGTGCATCTCTGTCATGAAATTCAGTTTCTCAGCTGCATCCTGCTTTTAAATAAGCTGTTGAAAACAGCATCTTGGCAGGTCATGTACACCTGAAAGAACAATGTACTTCTCTGTAAGCTGTCCTTTTGGTGTCTGAGCTGTGACATTAATAAAGCATTTTTCCTACAGCGCTGGTTTTTGCTTGAAGAATGCAGTAAGTAGAGCAGTGTATGTGGTTGATGCAGAAAAACATCTTCCCCCAGGGTAATTGTACCACGGGCTTCTGGTACCTCAGCTGTGATTGTACCTGCTGAAATCCAGAAACGTTCACCAGTGCTGCAGGTGCAGCATCCTGCAGCTGGCCCGTGTTCCTTGTCTCAGTCTGTTATCTCAAGATACAGCCCAGCATCTCCAGGAGGAGTCAGCAGCAGACAGGGAGGTGTGGCCAAGGGAGACGTGTCTGTGTGCCACATGACTTGGAAGGGTTAAAATGGTTAAAATTGTCCATGCTTCTTTTTTTTGGACGAGCGGAAGCTGTGTTCAGCTATGATAGTACAGTTGGGAAAGAGCAGAATTTAGATTACCTTCTTTTTTCAGCAGAAGTAATCACAGGATAGGGACACAAACATTTCAAAATGCAGACCTTGTTTTGGTGATTTTGTGACGATCATGTCTTGGGAACTGCTCAACACGGAACCATTCTCTGTACAGCTGATCAGAACATGGTGGACAGTGATGAACTTCTTAGTGTTTTGTTACTCTGGGGTTTTTTTGAATGTTTGTTTGGGTTTGAATACCTATTTCTATCCCTTACTATCCTCTAGATTTGCTTGTTACAAGAACTATGAGCCATGAGGTCCTGTGGAGGTTGTTCAGGGATCCAAGTGAGAAAAATAATTGCTAGGTTCTGTCTGTTGCTTGTATTTTAGAGAAACATAAGCATAAGAAAGGCAGATTCAAATTAAAATCCTCTTCCATGAAACAGTGAGTTGGAGGAAGGTGAGCTTTACTATGTACTAACTGTGCTAAAGGTGTGCAACAGAAAACAAATGCTTAAGGGTAAGTGAATGATATGCACCCTGCAGAAATATCATTAGAAGTATCTATTGGCATGAGAAGCATTCACGCTGGAGATGTCACAACAAAAAACCCATACCCCAAAGCTAAGGAAAGCACAGTTTAGGCTTTTAAAGCAGGCAAGAAAAGTAAAATTTGTCAAGAATATCAGAACAAGGCTGGATTGTCACTTGCTCACGGTGAGTGCAGTATCAGATTTTCATAGTAATTTTACATGCAGAAGTCTTTCAGAACTTTAGGAGATATTTTAGTTTCTAACTTCTTACACAGGGTGATAGAACGAGATATTATCTTAAAAACACATCCCTCAAGCACAGGTAGAGTTGCTTCTTGTGTTTATATAAAGCAGATACGTTGACTTTAGTATGTTGGCCAATGATATTAACTTTGATGTGCTTATCAGGAACAGTAAAAATACCTCTGAATTATTTACTGATGTACCATTCAGCTGGGGATTCCATTCACTATGGACGGAGGCAGAGCTGCCCTTTGGGGACAGCTCATGCAGAGTTTGCCATGTGAAGGTAGCAAAATGAAACTAAAATCTGCATTGCATTCTTTTCTAGTTTTTATAGTTAGTGCAATATGTAGCAAGAACTGGATATAGTTTAGATTTCCCAGCATGTTTGGAAGTGAGAATCCTAAAAACAGCTCTACCTGTCTCTGGAAAGCTGAAGTGTAGTTGGAGTTGGGTATGGGGCCTGTAAATAACTCTTCTCAGTTTCTTTATTAAGTTTTGAGGGTCTTTTAACCAAATATTAACGTGAATGTTAGTTTTTCAAACCTCTCCAAGCTAAACTAAAATACTACAAATTATGAAACTTAATGAACTTCGTTCAGATTATGGGAGGAAGATAGAAAGATACCATGGACATTTTGGGTATCCCTCTGTCAAGACGGAAAAGGCGTGGGAAGTTTTTTAGGTACTCACTGTCTCTGGAAAAATATTTGTAGAATATTTTCTGATGTAGGTGGATTTTGATGCTGAAAGTAAACTGTGAAATGGTTGGCCCTGAAGAATTGTAACAGTGTGGCTGTGTTGTGTGTTTAAAGTCAGTGGACAGGAAGCTCTAAAAGTGTTGTTGCATTATAAGCTGCAGCAAGAGTGCAGGCTGCAGTCAGAAAGCATTTCAGCTGCTCCTTTGCTTGGGTGCTAAGCAGCAGATAAATTGTGGCATGAACATGACTTCTTATAAGTGCATCTTTGTGCTTTATTCTGCCAGTTCTAGCTGCAGGTCTCTGCATGCAGTGCCTTGCCGCTGCCTTATTTGTGCTCTGTTGATTCATTTGAGGCTCAGCATAATTGGCTCTGGCTGTGGAAGGCTGGTTTTAGAGCTCAGGGTTGCAGGGAGTCTCTGCTCCTTCAATCAGCTGAAGATACTCCGTGTTTTCCTGTGCTGTACACTGAGTCTTCCCTACACGTGTGCAGGGTTAGGCATGGAGAAGCAGAGTGTCTGTGGCTCACCAAGTCAGGGTCCTATCCTCCCTGAAAAGCAGAGCTGCTGTTCAGCTGCAGGTGATGGCACTTCTGTGCCCCTGGGGCTGGCTCGGGCACTCTGCTGCCTGGCTTAGATTTTACTTCTGCCTCTTTCAGAGCAGCACCAGTTGTGTCTGCTGCTGGCAGATTTGAGATTGGGTAAGTCCCATTATATAAAGCTACCAGTGCCACTTACTCTTGCTTTTTCTACAGAGTTTAAAATCTAAATACTTGAACCCAGAGCTTCTGTGATAGCCTTGCTATTAACAGAACATGGAAAAATGGAGCCTGTTATGGTTATCATTTGGTAAAAATTTAGAAATTATACAATATACACACAGTGCTCCCCTGCTTCTGAGCATTTTTGGAAGGGTTTTATGGTGTTAGTGTGTTCTTCCACATGGTACTGTTGCCTCCTCTGTGTGCTGGAAGCACAGATGTATGGAAGAAAACTGTTAAGGAGAAAGCAGTGTTGGCCACATGCCAAATGATGGTAAATTCAAATAGAAATAGCCTTTGTAAGCAGAGAATAAAATGTGGTAGCGGTAGACCAAATATTTTTCAAACTAAAATAACTTTCTAAATGTGCTGGATAGGTTTGAAATAACAGTTCATCATATAGTTAACTAAACATTAAAATGAAATGTTTTCCTGTAATACTTGCTTTGCAAGTGGACTTTGTCCAAAGGTTCTCTTTAGTTGAGTCTTCAAAAGATGTGGCTTCCACTGAAATATCACTGCTGCTTTCTTGTGAACATGAGAATTACCAGGTTTTAGATCAGTGTCACTTGCATGACCCAGGTGTCTGTTTGGGTTGTGAATTTAGCCTCATTAAATACCTGAGGTTACTCAGTGGTTGCTTCTCTGCAGTGTTCATAATGAACACAGACTTGGCGTGATCCCTGAGCTTGGATGTTTGCAGCACTTACCATTGAGGTTTCCTGGGTTTTTTAGTCATTGGTCAGCTTGTTTCATGTTGATTTGCAGAAGGGGTGGTTTTTTTCTCCCTGGTGCCAGGAGACATGCCCTTGCTGGTTTGACTGGGAGAGGCACTTTGATAGAGCATCCAAATGCCTTTGTGTGTTCACTTTGTAGATCGTGGAGTACAAATGCCAGTTCATTTTCTACCACACTCTGTGAATTCAGATGTGCTTTTGCTCTCACCCACGCAGAATATAGCTAAGATTCAACAGCTTGCCTGTCATATTATACCAAGAAAAACTGGTGATTCTTGGAAATGCATGTGATTCTGCTAATAGTGATAGCTGATCTGCTTTCAAATTGGGTTGTATTTTCTGCATTTAAGAAAGCAGGTTCATAGAACAGTAGCAAAAACTTTATATCCTGGTTGGGAAGGGGAATAAGCTGGCATAATATGAAACTTTTAGAAATGTTTTTCTATTTTTTTCTTACTTTTAATTCTGTACACTTTCCATGTGAACAGTTATGTCAGCTCTTGGTTGTTGTGGATGCTTTAGGAACGTGTAGTTTAAGGGGTCAAAAGTCACCTTCAGCACTGAGGGTGAAGAGATCAGTGGTGAAGATTTTCCTGTTTGACTAATGATGAAGAGATCATTTAATCAGATTTGTTTGTTCTGTGCAGTCTTTTTCTTCTCCTTAGAAGGTTAAAACAGTTTCTACATCAATAGAAATAGAAAGTAAAGCAATGATACAGCAGGTTTTGCATTCTGCCGGTTTAGGCAATTACAGAAAAACTTCTGTGGAGTCCAGGGGTGAGTGTGGAGCTGGGCAGACCTCGCTGCAGGCAGAGGAAACCCTCCCCTCTGGGCTGACAGCTCTCTGTACTTCAAGGACTAAAATAATTGCTAGTTCAGAATGCTACTACATAGTACTATTCTGAACCTAAAGCAGCTTTTACATTTGTGATCTGTCAGGTGCTTTTGCTTGTATCTGAAGTTCCCAGAATTTTGTGCTGCTTCTGTCAAGTACTTGATTCATCATTCAAGTACTTGATGCCGAGAGCCATCCTACAAAAGCCACTCTGTTTCTCGGATTCTTTATATTTATATGGAACAAGTGTTCTCCACATAAAGAGGAATGTTCTCATAACCTTCTTCCCCTGTGCACAGTTCAATGAGAATTGCTTGTTTATACCATTCCTGATCCCACAGTAACAGGTTACAGTAACATAAACAGCGTGACCTTTTAATGCGATGGCAGGAAGTAAAATGTGAAATCTATTTTAAAAATGCATCTTTGACTAAGGAAGAGTATACTTCCTTTTTCTGACAGGAAAAATAACCCATGCTCGTTCAGAAGATCTCGATTCCCTTTTACTGTGTGTGGCCTATTTTTTCCAGTCTTCCGTGCAGTCATTGCAGCTGCTTGAAGTAGGACTAAACTCTGCCATCCTCACGTGGAATTGTGTCTCCTTTGTTAACATTTGCACAGCCATCAGTGACTAAAGATGGGGGCTACAGGAAAAACACAACTCTGACACAAGCAAGAGGTTTTAGTAAGAGGAACTTCTTTTGGAAAGAAGGAAAGGGTGGGTCATTGGAGCAAGAACTGGAAAAATACTACATAGCTTCTTCAACAGCTCAAATACATATTGACACATTTGACAGAATTTCCCTATATTTCTGGAAGTGGAAGAGATACGGGGAATTCTACCCAGTAAAGGAGTGGGGGTGGACAGCTACCCAACTTTGGAAAACGTTTTTGTTTTTCTCCTTAAGAGTTCAATTAAATTGGAAATCAACACTGTCACTTCTTTCTTAAACTTCTGCCAATAGAGGATTTTCACAGTAAATTGCAGTTGCTGCCTAGAACTTCGTGGTCTGTGGGGTGTCACGAACAAGAATCATGTTTCAGCCTGTACTCTTTTTCATTCCCATTATTGAAACCTTCTCAGAACTGGCCTCAGGTGTTTCATGAGCAGAGCCGATCTGCCCTGGTGCTGTTTCAAAGCTCCTGTAGGGAGTGTGTGCAGGACAGTGTGTGTTGGGAACCAAGAAACCCCTTCCTGTGATCCCTGCACATCCCCTGAGCTGGGGTGGCATCGCTAGGGCACTGAAGTTGCAGGGCTGGGTTGGTGTGAGCACTGGGGCAGTGCTCTTTGGCACTGAGCAGCCTTACCTGCCTGGCTCATTAATGATTTCCCTTTGGAAATCTTTCCCTTTGCCTTCTGTTCTCCAGCAATCCCTGATAACTGACACACCTGAGAGATAAACCAGGAGAGCATGTGGCACCTGGGCACAGCAGCTGCTGGCTGTGGGCACTGCTGGCTGGGGAGGGCAAGGTCTGATCACCTGGAGGTGTAAAGCCCGTGGTGCTCAGCCCTTCTCTGGAGCAGGGCTCAGGAACAGGCTGTTTTCAGGGGCCTCAGCTTATGCAGCTTCTTTGCCCTGTGTCCATCAGACTCATCAGTGCTCAGCAGAGGCAAAAGATTGGAACAGGAGGTTGAAAATACGTGAAATCTTCAGAGCTGCTGAGTTGCTGGATTTATTAGCCCACGTGAGAGCATTAGTAGAGAGGTCTAATCTTGCCAGTCTCTTTAGAGCCTGTCAGGAAGCAGACAGAGCACAAAGGTTTCATGGAAACTACTGACTTCGGTCTTATCTGTCATTGATTTTGTGTTTTAATTTGTGTAAAGCTGACCATCAGGAGCCTCCACTGGGAGCCAAGCCCATCAGACAAGGCTTTGCTTGGTCACCCACACAGTCCAGTGTACAGGATGCTCCTCTGTGACTGACTGACAGCAGGAAATTCCTTGTGCTGCTCTGCCTGCTGAGTTCTCTACCACATGAAATTTGGGGTGGTAAAACTGTTATGTGCTTATTATCTTCTAAGAATAACTAAATAAGTTAATATTGCTACCCAGTTAGGAACAAGCATTCAAACATTTATTGCTTTCATGTAATAACATCTACATCTTTTGGGTTTTCTTGTTCCAGAGTCTTTGCTAACAATGTGTTGTGCATATTAAACTCTCTCTCTACAGGCAAAATTGTCTTGAAATACTTACAGAAGAATAATATAATCTAAAAATGCTTTGCTCTCAGCAGTGTTGATATTAGAGGAGGCGTTTGTGTGTGATTCTGATCGTTGATAACCTTTAGTTGTGGATTAGTGCTCAGAAGCCTTCAGTGTAGCTGTCTTTTGGAAGTGGTGAGTGGAAAGGGTTGTGGTAGATGTGAAGGGTTTATTTAAAGATATTTACTGCATTTTTTAGTATTATTTTTTTCTGTAAGTGTTCCAGATCTGTTCTACAGTTGCAAATGAGGATTTGAGGTAGACATCAAGTGATAAAGCATGTTTAGTCCCAACTGATAACTGGCTTTGGCTGGCAGGAAGTGGAGCACGATGAGCAAGAGTCTGGTGGAGCCTGGGGTGTGGTGGGTTCAGTGCAGCCCTGTCTGGGCTGGCAAGGAGTGCTGGAAGTAATGGGAGTCATGTGTTTCCAGAGAGGATACTGCCACTACAAGAGGTAGAAGTTGTGAGGGCTGCTTGGCTGTGCTAAATCAGCTGGTTTAGTTCTCAGGATTACTTATTTTTAACTAGCAGGATGAGTAGATGTGTGAAGTGGCAAAGCTGTTTATCTCATCTGATGCACACAACTGACTCTCACTGCAGTCTGTTTCATTAGCATGGGGAGCATTCACCAGTGCTTTGAAGGCCTGGCTTGTCAAGTTTTGCAGTCTTTTTCATGTGCTGGGGTGCAGAGTGTGAATCTGTCCTGCATTAGGATGTCTGTGAGCATTTATCTTGATTATGTGATGTCCCTGTTTAACATTGACATTTGTTTTTATAAACTGTCAGTTGCTTTCAGATGAGATGTCCTGTACAGCTGGGCATGAAAGCTCTCTGTCCCAGTAGTGACAGTTAAAACGCCCTCTAATAACACAGGATTGGTTCCATCAGTGTCTTGAGGCATTGCTTTGCAGCTTGGAGAAATAAAAATACTGAAACATTTTAGCTTGTAAGGTCTGGCTGGTTTAGGGCACCGTTTAACCCCAAACTGTGTTTGGGCTGTGGACTGGGAGCTGAGCAGCTCAGAATGCTCTAAGGTTTAATATTAACCTAGCTTACTTCGATTGCTTTCCTAAACACAAATTAGACAGTCATGTGGAAAAGCAGGAGTATCCTAATTCTGCTTTATCTAACATCTGTTTTCAGCAGTACTGTTTGTTCTCAGCAGGTTTTTGTGTGCATTGCAGTAGCTTGGCAACCTGTAGGTTGCACCATTCAGTGAATTCAGTATGGTTTTAATCATCACTACGATTTTCCTTTCCAAATTTGAATATTCTAAGTACAGTGGAGTGGGCATCTGTAATTATAACTACATCCACCACGTTAAACAGATCCCAGCTGAAAGAAGCTGTTCATGTAAATTTGTAATCCAGCAAGTTCCTTCAATTGCTGTCCAAAAGTCTTTCTTAAGAAAAGATACTTCAAACTTCTTTCTGGAAATGGTAGTTAAGCAGTTACAGCTGCTCTAAGTTCCCAGAGAGGAATCTGGGCCGTGTGCTGAGAAGCAAAGCTGCTGAAAGCAGGGCTGGTTGCTGGTTCTGCTGTAGGAGCAAAGCTCGAGTTTGACCTTTCCCTGCATGCAGAGGCATGAACCTGCATTGTGCAATCCTGGTAATTGTACATTCTCTTTAAACTCTTGGAATCTTGTTAGGTTGGAAATGATAAAAAGCTTTTAGTAACAGTGTAGTGAGCAGGCTTTGGCAGAATGAAGCTGTAGTTCCATTGCCTGTCTGCTTACTAATGGCCAACGTGGTGAAACATTCTTGTGCCATAGGTTAGACCTTGCTGGGGTTTGGTCTTATACTAATTGCAGGGAACAGATAGAATGCAGACCCACTTACATTATGGAGCTGGTGCCTGTGTAACATATGGTTCATTATTTTGAATGCATGGGTTTCCTTGATACTGAGTAAATTCACTTTTCCCCCTCCTACATCTGACTTCAAGTCTGCATCACAAGAAAGCCAGTAAAGCAATGCATGGTACAAACAGCTTCAAGGAAATGAAGTTTGCCACTGAAGAAGATGTAGATAATGATATTTTTTTAATAGGTAAAGCAGAGTTCACAATTTCCTATACAACAATTCCTCCACTCCCTTTCTGGTGTGTTTTAGCACTTCCTCTACATGCAACCTTATGTCTTGGAGAATTTTTCTGGAATTAGTAGAAAGTTTGAAATATGGCTGTTGCTTGTCCCATAGAATTCTAAATAGAAAAATAACACTGACAGGGTCTGGACATGTGCCCCACTGCAGTAATGGTGTGACTATTTCATTACCCTCTGCATATTCATTAGAAAGTCCAATTTAGCTTTTAGATTCGCATTGGAGTACCCAGTGTGAGTGAAATTATTATACAGAGAACCCCTTAGCCATGAGGGAAGAGAAATGTGCTTTAAATTCTGACTTTGCTTTGTGTTTCAAAGTAATGAACAGTTTACTTGTGTTAGAACCAAGACCTTTCTCATCTGAAGCAGCTGGGAACTGGGCCTTGTCTTTACCTTTCAAGGCAGGCTCTTCTGAGTGCTCCAGGTGGAGGGGAGTTGGCCTTTACCTTATCAAATGAGAATATTTGCCTTTATAAATGAAACACTTCAGAAAGAGTAGTGGGAAGTGTCTGAAGTCTGGATATTCTGTTGCATCTGGTGTGCTAACAGCATTGTGCTGTGAAGGCTAATGTAGTAGGTTTTGGAGAGGGAAAAAATCTTTGGGGCTCTTATAATATGCAAACTAATTAGAGGTTGCAGTGAGCACAGCTGTTTCTGGCCAAGCTGACTAAGCTAGGAATTCAAATTACTATTTTTAGCCATCTTACAAGGTCTCTAGTTTTCAATGATAGCCATGTTATTACTTCTAAAAATGATATTATTGTGTGTTTATCACCCTGACAATAGGCATTTTCAGTGCAACCAATCCATTACTTTTTAAATCAAATGAAGTGTTTGCAGTTCTGTGAGATATTGTGAAGATATCTTCAAAATCACATTCTGAACTAGTTTCTTTTTTCTACTAAGCTTTGTTTGGAACTTTCTGCAAAGATTACTGGATGAGAAAAAGCATTCCTCAAAATCTGAGTGTACTGAATATACCCACTTCATGCATAAATTTGTTCCTTTAAAAAAAAATCAGTCTAATTTTAACATAGCATATGGCAAGCTGGTGTCTAAAACTGCTTCAACTGGCTGTACTTTCTAAATGCATATATAACTCATATATCTCCAGATAAGTATTAAAGAAAAACAATTGTAATTTGTGTTTTCTTCTGTGAACACCAATTGCTTCCTTACTCCATCCTATAAATTATAATAGAGAAAATCTGAGTTTAGTTTTAGTCAGTGTTGGGGGTAGAAAGTGAGGTTTGCAAATTCACTCTGTTTTCACAAAATCCTGTTTCCATGATGGTAAGAGACTTTCAAACCAACTCAAATCAAGAAAATAAAAATGAAGCAAACTCCAGAAGTTCTGATTCCTAGGTAAGAATCATTTTGTTTCTGGCTTTGTGTCATCATGGAAAATACAGAAATAGGCCATTGAGAGTTAATCTAGAAGTGCTTTTGTATTTACAAGGAGTTTCTCACCAGGAATACAGGAGGAATGCAGGATTCCCAGGCCTGGCTCTGAGTGGTGCTCCCTTCCAGGGCCAGATCTTTTTTCCACAGTGCTCGTGATGGGGTACAGGAGCTCATCTAAAGCTCTCTTCCCTTGCCTCCAGGAACCAGGGAAGAAAAAGCATTCCTACAAGAGCCTACCAGAAAATTGCCCAGAGAAATGGCAATTTCCCTGCTGAAAGGAGAATTCTAGAGTTGTCCCAGCACAGCTGTTGGTTACAGGCAAGGGCTGGGTTCCTGAAATGGTAGTGAGAGACACTAAGTTAGAAACTAAGGAGTTGGAGCATCCCAGCTGGGAATGAGCCCACTGGGAGAGCACAAGCAGCATCCCTTAGGGCAGCCAAGAGGTGTTGCCTGTCCTTGCTGGGCACTGGCTTGGGGCACCACTCCCCAGGGAGGACATGAGTGCTGTTTGGGAGAGAGAGTGGAGATCAAAATCCCTGCTCTAGAATAAGGTCTCATTCTCACTGAAACCCTGTAATGTTTTAGCAGTCCAAGAAGGCAGAGATGTTTATTTTGGAATGTAATGACAACAACAAACTTGACATTAGGGTATTCAAAGGACAATAGCAGTGATGTGAAAAAATGTGTGGTATTTTGCTTTGTAAACTCTAGAAGTATGTTTTTGTAGCTCTGAGTCTCTGATGAGCAAAGGATTATGTGTGTGCACGTTCTCACAAGCAGCCCATGTGTTCCCTTTGCTGCAAATGCTGATGGTGTGTTAACAGCATAACAAAAAGGAATTGATGATAAGTCTTGGAGTGTCACAAAGTCTCCTGCTTCCCCATTACTCACTGGGTTGACTGTGGCTTTGGGAGGTGTTGTAAGGTGCCAAGTCAAGTTGTCGAATTTGTAAAGAGCTTGATAAGTAAATATGGGAAGTGTGGAACTGTTTGACAGCTCCGATTTTTTGTTTTGAGGCACACGTGGTTCTGTAAGACCTCTCTGACATGGATGAAGGCTTTGCTCTGACTTTGTCTCTGTGTAGACATCTCTGATTCCACCTAGTTTGTAATACTTATTTTGAGCACCCACCAGAATTTCTGAGGCCAGATTATTTCCTGTTTTCAAGTAGTAGTGTAAACTTCTTTGGTCTTCATCACTGGTAACCCCTTTAATGGACTCAGTGGCACCTTTCAGGAGAGATGTCTATTTTCTTCTGTTGGACCCCCTCACCTCTCTGTGACAGAAGCAGTGCTGCAGAACAGGCTCAGAAGTGTCAGGAGCATTGTCCTGTTTGCTAAATCCAGGATTAGAAATCCTTGTGATCTTATTCAGGGAATCACATGCCTTCCAATGAATTGTCCTAGTGCTAAATGTATGGGTATAAAATCAAACTAAAAAAAACCCAACATCACCACTAGGAGACCATTTAAAAACCTTCTCTTTTTCTGACTTGTTAGGATTGCCTTGAGGATTAGAACTGCAGAATGTCTCAAAGCTTGACAAATAATTTATCCCTTCTGGATAAGCAAAAATGATGGATTTAGGAGAGATGATAACTTTGTAGTAGCTGAAAGGAAGTTTTAGCCACTCCACAGGTGCTGCTCAGGTCTTGTGTATTTGTAGGTGCTGTACCTGTCCCCGAGGGAGTCACAGCCTTACTGGTGAGGCTTGAAACTTATTAGTTTCAATTAGGGACGAAAGGGAAAGCTAATGAGTTGGCGAGGTTGCGTTCCCAGGAAGGTGTGGCTGGTGTTTGGCAGTGCTTTAGCAACACTTGTCCTTCTCCTTCAGCTCCTGTCCCAGAAGAGCCTGGGGTTCAGCAGCGGGCTCTGTGCTGGCCAGCAGAGCAGGGAACAGGATCGTGTGTCGCGGCAGCTGCAGCCTCTGGGGAATCACCCTTTGCTGGGGA
This sequence comes from Euphonia xanthogaster, assembly GCA_034509185.1. Taxonomy (NCBI): domain Eukaryota; kingdom Metazoa; phylum Chordata; class Aves; order Passeriformes; family Fringillidae; genus Euphonia; species Euphonia xanthogaster. Next base: position 13,603,010 of record JAYDZK010000070.1, on the reverse strand, counting down.
CCTCGGGGCTGTGTTCTGCTCCCATGGCTCATTTCATAACTCGGCAGGAAGGAGCTGTGAGCTTGTATGGGCTGTGTTGTGGGAGTGCCCCTGGTGGTGGGGCTGCCTCTGGAGCGTGGCCCTGCTGGAGTGCTGTTCTCAGCCTGAGTTTGGTTTTCCCTGTACCTTCTGGTCATGCTGTGTGCTAGGCAAGTAGCTCTCTCAAATATGGTACCTTATGTTGAAAATTATCTCAGCAAGGTTAAGATCACTTGGGAGTGGCAAACTGCCCTTTTTTCTTTGATAGTTCTGGTATTTTAGCAAATTCTGCATGTCACAGGTGAGCAGATGTCACTGTAGATGGGCAATACTGGACTTGTCTCGTTACCTGCTATTGTGACCAGTATTTTTAAGATACCTATTGGTAAACTAGATGTGTTAAACTCATGGAATCTCCAAAAGGATTAGAAATAATGCTGTGATAGTCCTGCATCTATGTGAGTTTAAACTGCTGATGAGACGACTACACGAATGTTGGCATTTCTTTTTTGGAAAATAAATCGGACATTTGCAATCTTACTTTGTTTCTTTAAAATATTTGTCCTGAGCAAAATGACTCCGTTGTTTGTCTGCTAAGCAGCTGAAGTGCTGTGCTGTTTGTTTGGCTTTTAGTCAACACACTTTCCAGGAAAAGGTGAAAGGACACGAACACCACAGGCGGGTTTCGGTTGTAGCTCAGTGCATGTGAAGTGTCTTAATCTAAAGTGAAGGCTCTTCTTAAAAAACTTCATTGAGGCTTGGTAGGAAGAGTGGAGCTCAGATACTTGGAGCTGGTTGCTTTCAAACTCACTTGTGATATTACTCATGGAGGGCACAGAGCTTGTTCTGTGGCTGTGTGCTCCTGCTCACTGCCTGGGGCTGGCACAGGTCATTAGATGAGTGTGTTGTTAATGATCTTCCCAACTGATTTAGGGGCCTTCAACTGTGACAGTAGATCCAGTACTAAGCAGTGTCCTGGAATCTCTTCAGGCAGAAGGTGGTAATGTCCTTCTCTGCTGGACAGTACCTGGTTCTGCAGTGGCCTTTCAGATGCCTCCTCAGCTGCCGGTAACACCAGACATTCTGCAAATGTCTATTCTTTCAGTGGGCAGTGTGCCAGCATGCCCAGCTGAATAGAAGAGCAGGTTGTGTTCAGAGCCAGGAGTCTTGGAGCAGATGCATACACTGGGATCAAAAATGGGAGAAAAGGAAAGAGAATCTGTAAAGATTTGTTCAGTTTTCAACTGGTAAGACCTCGAATGTGTTACCTGGTGAGGAAGCAAGACTTACATTTGATTATCTTATTTACTTATTAATCAAATTAGCTCATTTATCTTAAGATGACCTGGTGGTAATGGATTACACAAGATTTGGGGGAATGGTGATAATGGATTATGCAAGATTTGGGGGAGATAGTACAGTCTTGCTTTCTTAACATTAACTGAGGTTATCAGCACAGTATCTCTGAAAGAGAGTAGAGGGCTCTGAGTGAGTATAGGTAAAAATTCCATGGTAAATCATTCCATGGTTCCTATTTTGTGAAGCCAGAGATCCCCTTGAGAAACTGTAAGCTATCTGCAGTGGGGGCATTTCTTGTCCTTTTGTTTCCAATATGAAACATGCCATTTGCAGCTTGTGTAAATTCTAGGAAATACCTTGGTTATGCAGCACCTGGAAAGGTGTGAGAAGTGTTTCTTATCCCTCCCTTAGGTCTAGCATTTGCAGGGTTTGGGTCTTTTTTTTTCTCCTCCAAAGCCTCCAAAGCCTTGGGTTTTGTTTGTGGTTTTTTTTGGTGATAGCTCTGTAAAAGCTATAATGCTCTGAGATGGCTTGTGAGATGTCAGAATGAAAATATTAGGTATCTAGGAAAGCAGGTCTGTTTATAACCACAGTTGTCAGTCTGTGAAGCCTGGAATGCCCTACGGGCCAGCAATGATACATTTTTAAACTCACATAAAACCCATACTGCAAACAAATTAAGGTCTGGATTTGCTAGGCAGACTAAATTCCTTTAGGAGTTGTGTGGCTATCTGGTCTGTGGGATGCACCAGTCTATTTGAGATGAGGTTAAACCAAAACTCTTTATGTAGAGACCCCTAATGTTTGGGCAAATCAGGATGTGGATCTCACTGCAGTGGTTCTTTTCTTACAGAAGAAGAGCAACTGAGTTGGAACCTCTTGACACTTTAATGAGAGTGTGGTTTATTTCCTGGCACTGACTTTGTTTGATGATAGAGATAGCAAAGCTTTGCTTTTGCACAGCAGCTGTCAAGAAAAAGCCATTTCACATTCTCAAACGTCTCTATCCTTCCAGTAATGCCCAAGATGCACTTCTGGAGCAGATTGAGTATCTGGGAGGGAAAATAGAGATGGATGTGAAGAAGAAGAGGGGAACTTGAGTTGTTTTCTTACGCTGACACTCCATTCAGTTGTTTCCTGTTTTGGCAGTGAGTACATGGCTACAAAACAGCAGAAGTAGAATGTTCCTGCCAGCAGCTCTGAACTTCTTCTGTTATGGGTCATAAATTTCAAGGACAAACTATATTTTGAACTTACTGAAATTTGAGAAATCTCATGTAATTCTTTAACCTGATACTAGAGTTTAGCTCTTTGATTTCCTTGTCTGTGTTGCAACACTCACGAGAACCAGAACTGAAAAATCAGTTTTTACCCATTGCAGATGACACTGAGGCAATCCAAGAATGTGAGCAGCTGAGCTGTGCAGTATTGCTGTGGTTTATTGACAGCAGTGCCTTCCTTCTGGGAACATGCAAGATAAATGCACTGCTAAAGTGTGGGAGTGGCACAAGTCTGTGGCTTTCCCCCTTCTGGAAGTGCTGCCAGGCCCTGAAAGCCACTCAGGTGCAGGTGTTATTGTGAGCACTTACAGAGTGCAGGTGTCTCCCTGATGAAGTGGGTGCAGTGAAGGACTGCAGGGTTTGCAGTGAAGTGTGTTGGAGCTGCTCAGTGCTGAGAGCCAGTCTGGCATACCTGCTAGCTGGGATCAATACGGCCCTGGGAAAAATGAGCCCACTTTGCCACGTGTTGATGTGATTTAGTACGGCAGCCATGGCCAGTTTACATTCTCCTGGGGGTTATTTCCATGCTCCCAGCAGCTGACTGGTGTCACAAACCCTCTGGCAGCCACGGCCAGCTCGTGGTGCCCAGGCAGTGCTGAACTAGCAGGGGGCTTTCTAGGAAACTGTGTTGCAAGTGTGGGATCTCTTATTTATTTACTTATTTCAACCTCCTGTAAGAGTGGTGTTGAACTTTAAACAAGCCTGTCCTTTCCTCTCTGTGCTGCTCAACCTCAGGAAGAAGCTTCCCATAGCAGGCAATTGGTTTCTTTTTTTTTTTTTTTTTTGAGGGAGATTAGTAAACAAATCAACACTGCCATATCTTAGTTGAAAGCAAAATTAGGAGACCAGATAAAATGTTTTTAAGGGGTATTAAAATCCACATTTATTTCACTTAGCTGGCTAAAATTCTGCAGCTGCTTGTTAAATTTTGTGTTGTGTGATGCAGCTGTCTGTTCATGTATCTGATCTTTAGATGACCTTCCTCTTACCTACAAGTTACATCCTCGTTTCTTGTTCTTGCCCAAACACCCTGATGTAAAGCTTAATGTAGGATAAGAAATCAAATCTTCCTTGTTAAGGTGGGATGCCTGAGCAGCTGTGTGCTGTATAGCTTCATGAAGTTCTTTTGCTGGGGAGTGAGTTCAGGGCCTCAGGTTGCTCTGTCCCATGCTGAAGAGCTTTTCCCAGTTGTGTAAAGTAGGTGTTTGTTGTGGATCTCTTGGTACTTGCTGGTTTTCTTGTGCTCTTCTCCACAGGTCTTTGCAACCTCATTGGACTGTGGGGGTATTTCCATTCTGAAACCAGCCCCGAGTGACATCTTGGGAAAAGAGCACCTTCCACTTGACTTTATTGGAACTTTTTACTCTTCCACCTTTTCCAGCAGTATCATGTGTCATCATTTTTTCAGTGGCAGCTTTAATAGGAAACCAGTTTTTTAAGCTAAGATTACTTTTTGATATAAGTCTTTATATATAATTTTTGTGAAGTGCTGTCCCTTAGTGTGAGTGCCTCAGTAGATGGATTAGGAGCAATTCTGTAGCCCCTGATAAGATCTTGGCATTTGCTGCTTCCCTTAGGAGCAGAACTGCTAAAATGACAGTAAATTGTTATCTCTGAGTCTGATCTGCTCCAGGGTTTATGGTGCAATTAAACAGTGTGATCAAATAGAGCCCTGCTGCAAGGCTTCCTGGCAGTGAGTCTGGTGAAGCTGCAGATGTGGGACTGCACCTTCAGTGTCTGTTCTGAACCCTGATACACAAATCTACACAGTGTGCTTGAATGGCTGATGGCATGGCCACTCTTCCTGTGCTCTTACAGAATGTTTACTTGACGATTTTGAGGTGCATCTTCTCTTTCTGAATCTCCTCTGGCATCTGAACAGGATGGGGAAGGTGAAGCCTGATGTGCTGTTGTGCTCAGAGCTGCAGGAAGTTCCCTTTTGAAGGACAGGGCTTCAGCAGACTTCCTCTTTCCACCCCAAAGTACTGGGGGGACAGGGCTTAAAGCAGGAGATGAGTGGCATGGAGTGACTCATGCTCCAAGCCCAAAGCATTTGACTTTGGAAAACTGACTTCAGTTCTAGCCCTTCCTCTTTAAAGTTTTATATTGCACGACCTTTTAAATGAAATGTCAAGCTTCCTTTTCGACAGGCAGGATCTCTGCAGTGTGACTGGGTGTGATTCAAGAGGGTGTTTTGTAACTTCATGAATCCCTGCCTTCATCCACTACCTTCAGTTCTCGTGACATCTCTGGCTTCAAGTTCCTCAGAGCACAATAATTCCCTGCTGTGAATGAGTCTGATTGCTCCAGCTGGAGACCTTGTGGTACTGTTCTGAGCATGTTCTGAGCCTACCCTGACAGCAGCTGGGTGCTGTCAGTAATGATGTGGCACCAGCAGTGTTTGGCAAGGCCTCTGCCGTGGCCACGCAGCTCCTGTGGGTAACTCCTGTGGCACTGGCTTCTTTCTCTCCACTCATGTTCTCTGTTGAAGGCAGTTGCATTTCCCCTACAGTCAGCTTCATATCCTGGAAGTGACCTTGGATGATAAATTCTCTTTGGTCACTTTTGATGTTCTAGCAACTTCTATATCCAAAAAAATCCCCCAACCAAAACTCCAAACCACGTCCCCCCACGTTGCTGAGGAGAGTGTGCCCTGTCTGATGTGCAGGCATGCCTGCTGTCCAGGATTTTCCATTTTCCCATGTTCCTCATGCTTAGCAGTGGAGTGCTGGGTGCTGGCTGGCTTTGCACACCAGGCAGCAGCTTCCCTGCTGCCATACCTCCATCCCTCTTGTTACCATCCCACCCCCAGCCCGTGGTTTTTCCTGTTTCTTGAAACATGCTCCAGAAATACACTGCTGGTTTTAAATAGTCTGCTGAAGGCACACGAGTGACTTGTTTCTTTCCATTTTCTCTGTGCCTGTGGGAGTTCAGCATCTCTAGAACTCCATTATTCTCCAAGTACCTTTAGGCACTGTGGCATGTTGAAAAAGATCTGATCTTTGCTGGTGAGGTAATAGCCAGCTCTCTATTCTCTGCACAATAAATTGCCACTTTCAGTTCCTGAAATGCCTGATGTTGGTATTGGAGTCTGTGGAACTCCTGGGGGCTGGCAGTAGTTTGGGTGTGCACATACATGTGGATGCTTCAGTGTAAAATTTTTGTATTAGAGTTCCTTTGTATAATTCCATTTTGTAAAGAAGCATTTGATCCATTTAGTTTTAAAAGAGGGGACAGTTTTTTTCAAATCTGTTAATGCTGTGAAATGAAACTGTGTATTAGTGCTGCTGCTAAAATAGCCCAGTATTTACAGGAAAATTCCTTAGGGATCTTGGTTTGGTTTGCATTTTGATGCTTTTATAATATGAATCCTGAGGGAGGGGGAGTTGTGTTGGTTTTGGGTGTTAGGGATTTTCAACACACATTTGGGAAAGGTGTTTAGTGATCTAGAAAACCATTTTTCCTAGTTCCCTGTTTTTTTTTCTCTTGTTAATCCTGTACAGTCAGTATGGAAGAATAAATCCCTGTAAAGTACAAAGTCACTAACCTAGTGTCAGAGACAGATTTCTGAAAACACCCATTTTAACTGCCTCATGTTTGAGATATTAGACTGTGGCAGTCCAGATCATATTCTCCAGACTGCATTCTTCATAAGCAGAAATACTGGCAGCCATGTGTTCAGTTATAAAAAGCTGGCAGCTGATGTCAGCCCTTATTTCAGGTTTGGAATACTGTGCTAATTTTGGGCAGGTTTATGTAAATCAGAACTCTTCTCCTGACATGTAGCATTCAGGGTAAACTGGTACATACCTGAATAATGCAGCACAAGAGATAAACAGGTAATGTGCTGCAGTAGATGGCCCACTTGAAAAAATCTTGATTCTTTATATGCAGAACTGTGCTTACACAGTATTTATTTACAATGTGAAATTCTGTTTCAGCAAATTGGGACTAATGTCCAAGGACAGCAGAATTCTTTTTATTTTAACTTCTGAGAATGTCTCAGAGAGCTGAGCTATTATCTGCATCTGAAAAACCCTGAGAGAGCCCTGGTGATCTGTCTGAGGTGCTGCATCTGTTTTAGCTGAGCACATGAACTGGGTACCACTGACTTCTACCACTCTGTGACATCGTGCTGATAACTCAGGGTAATGATGAGAGTGGTCTTAAACAAATCACTCTGTGTGTGTGTGATGCCAAGAGGGGTAGACAAGTTCTTTTCTGTCACAATGAATGTTTTCACTGCTGCTGAGTCAGAAGCAGGGTTGATATTTTCACTGATGCTGCAAAGAAGGGCTTAAAGCAGTTTATGTGGAAGTGCTTTGGGGCAGAGACCCTGCTCCTTGAAGAGCTAAGAGGCATCATTTCTGGTGAATGTTGAGCTGCTTTATTATGCAAACTAATAATATTTTAATAAATAATGTTAGTGTTGTATTCTGAGAAATTTAAACTCTGTTCTTAATTGGAGGCCTGAAGAGCTTTCTGTCCAGAATTCCCTCACATGAAGATGTGAAGTCAAATGGGCATTTGCCTTCAATAGCTAATGGTGTGAAATTAGATGGATTCATACATAACAGGGTTTGTTTTTTTTTCTTGTTTCAGGACATCAGGCATGAAGCCAGTGATTTTCCATGTAAAGTGGCCAAACATCCCAGAAACAAAAATAGAAATAGGTACAGAGATGTCAGCCCCTGTAAGTACACTTTCCTTTCCATTGTTTGACTTCTAATGGCTTTTCACAGCTAAATGTTCATTGTAAGGACAAGATTCTGTTAGGTGCATAAGCACCAGGACAACTCTTTGTTATTACATTTATTTGTGGGACTGGTGTCACAGGATGCTTTTATATCCACAGGGTTATACAAGAGCAGCACACAGCAGAGTCTGTATTTGTGGGCAGAAATCTGAAGAAGGAAACTTGCTTTACCTTTGAGTTCTTCTGCTAGACAAGAATGGTGGCTGAAGTAGCATTTCTGAGGTTGCAGGGGTGCTTTCTGTGCAGCTCTCACCCAGCAGAGCCTCCTGCCAGGCAGCACAGGTGGCAGCAGTGCCCCTCTGGGAGCTGGGTGGCACAGAACTCTGCCAGAGACAGAGCTGAGCTCCTGGGAGCAGGGGAGGAGCACAGGTGCTGCTCCCAGGCCACAGCTGGGTTTTTGAAGTGGCTGTGTCCCCGGTGCAGGGGGACATGCCTCTCTGAGCACAGGTCCTGTGCAAGCCCAGCTCACCGTGCTGCTGCAGCCTGGCTCTTGTGCTGCCATCCCAGGACAGGCACAGCCCCACTGCCACCTGCCCACGCCTGGCATCCAGGGCCTGGGGCTGCAGTCCCATGGCAGGAATGATGCTCCATGGTCTGGTCAGTATTTGATGTGTCTGACACTGCAGGGAGCTCCCAGGAGGTCTCTGAGCAGCCTTCTCTGCACAGGACATTGCCAGTCCTGTGTCCCTCAGGGTGCAGCACGCCCTGTCCCAGGGCAGAGTGCTGCTCTGGGCCACAGAACTTCTGCCTTGGTGCTTAAAGCTCCTGCAGCCTTTGGGGCAGTTAACCAGAACAGTCATGCTTTACTGTAATTGCTTTACTAAGCAGTTCTAATGTTTGAGGTTGTGAGTAACAAATTCCTTCTTGCCTTTAGATAATCCTGCTCCCAGTCTGTTTGCTTTCTTGCAAAATGTGGGAACCCTTGTGTGTATTGAGTTTTTTTTAGTTGGTGGTTTGGTTTCTTTAGTCTCAAGTTGAGCAAGCGACTAACAAAAGAGCAAATAATTTACATTTGCTGTATTTCTTGAATTTTGATAAAGGGTGGTCAGGTTGGGAAGAGTAGCTAAATATCTATAAGAATAAAAGGTCTCTGTCCTGTTTGCCCAATATATGTTTAGACAAGCCTCTAACAACCTTGACCAAGCTGTATTTGAATGTTTAAGCTGAAAAGATAAGCAGCTGTGTAATTAGATTTATTTAAAACCAGCAACTTGCTAACTGTATGGATAGGTCGCTGTGATCTGGTTTGCAGATGGCAGTGGGGATTATTTCAGATGCCAGGGCCTCACCCTGGCAGGGTGTTCCTGGGAGGTGCAGGGGGAGCTGTGCTCCCTGCTCTGTGAGGGGCTGGTTGCAGTGGGCACTGCCCTGCTGGGCTGAGCCCACCTGCTGCTCAGGCTGTGCATTAATGAATGCTCCACATTCATTAACCTGTGCTTTCTGCTTGTGCTGCAGTTGATCACAGTCGAATTAAGCTAAACCAAGGTGACAATGACTACATCAATGCTAGTTTGATAAAAATGGAAGAGGCCCAAAGGAGCTACATCCTCACCCAGGTAATTGCTGGCAGTGGATAATAAAAATCTTACGGTGGCTGGAGTTGTTTTTCATGGATTTTCTGTTTGTTTTCTTTATTGTAAAGCTACTTAAGTGCATACAAACGTCTGTGTATGTATAAAAGTCACTGCTTTTCCCTGAATCTGTCAATTCCCCACCCATCTGTATAACAAATTTAAAAGTATCCAGATGCCCTGTTGTCTTATTCTGAGAGCCAGCAGCTGTGCCAGGCTTCTTGTTTGTGCTAAATGTTCAGTTCCCTGGAGACTGTCCTGATCTCTAATTTTGGCTCTTTTTTTTGCCCCTTCCTCCCACACTTTAGATAAAGGTAGGCTGGGATTAATATTTTCAAGTGACAGCTCTTCCTTCCTATTTCTAAAGAATAGAGATAAATCTTCTCAGGAAGAAATGAGCAGGGCAGTGTGCAATGTGAGCATGGTCCTTTGAGCACAGCTGCCCTTGCCCTGCCTCAGGATGGGAGGTGGATCCCAGGGGAGAACTCTGTGGGGAATAGTCAGATGTGCAGCTGACTGGTTACTGCCCTGATCCACATTCAATGGCTTTATTTAAACCCAGACATTCTTTCTGAGGACCTGCTGTTCTGTTTGAGCACAGGAGTGCATCAAACCCAAACTTCAGAGCAATAGCTTCAGAGTAGAAAATAGCAAAGGAGCAGAGCAGAATTAGGAAGTTATAAGGAAATCTGCTTTGGAATAGATAGTCTTTAAAAGGAGTCATTATTTCATTCAGTCCCAAGGCAAATCTGTGAAGATTGTGGAAACCCATATAATTTCTTACTGATTTTGCATCCTTTCAGTCTTTTGAATGTTTTAGTCAAGTAATTTTCAAGTATCATGAATGAGGAGGAGGGATTGCAGAGCAGTTTGACACAGATGTTATTTTTGCTTTTAGTCAGTGGGGTTTATTTCCCCATGACCTTTGTATATCTTTCCTAAGAAAATGCAGCACTTTTCACTCCCAGTTCTGTTCTCACAATGAGCCTGTGTCTCTCTTCCTCTTATGTATTGGGGGAAAAAATTAACCATGTTTTCATGAGTAAATTCATAACGTGGAACTTCAAGATGTCTCACTGCATTTTTTTACAGTTTTAAGTGAGAAGTTGCTTGTTGCTTGTTTAAATCTATTGCCTTGTGCAGGGACTGTTACTGGGGAAGAATGCACTGACATTTACAGAAAATAATGCTCATTTCTGGGGATTCTGTCTCTGCAGGGACCTTTGCCAAATACTTGTGGTCACTTTTGGGAGATGGTTTGGGAACAGAAAAGCCGTGGTGTTGTCATGTTGAACAGAGTGATGGAAAAGGGATCCGTAAGTACTCACCCAGTTCTAGCTGTGTGTTCATCACATTTATGGTTTTCTGTAATAAAAAACCCAAGTAAAACCAACCCAAAGAATGGGATGGGATGACTACAAGTAATTTTGTCTAAGAAATTGTACCTGGAATTGAATACTTGGTGAACTGATCCTACTGCAGCCAGAAAATCGCTCGTTTGTGATTGTGGGGCCTAATTTCTCGTGAATTTGGCTCAAATAAAGCACAAACACACCATGACTCCACACAAATGGAAGTCTCTGCTGCTAACCAGGGGCTCTGGAGTTGTTCTCAGTGTGCACAGACTGCACCTCTCAGGGCTCTGCAGTGTGAGGTGGCTTTGCAGTAGAGGGAGAAGCTCTGGGGCTCCAGGTTTCCATCACACGCTGAGCTCTGGTCGTGCAGTGGCCCCCCGAGGCGCACTGTCCCCTCCAGTGTCACTGCTGTGCACAGTAAAGTGTAATAATGTGTAAAGACATCTTGGAGGAGGGCAGTGAGTGTGTTGGGTATCCACCAGTGATAACTGGGTGGTACATGCTTTTGCATCATCAGAAAAACATTCCCAATAATCAGGAAAATTCTTGGGCAATGAGCTGTGTTTTAATAAGCTGCAGCCTGGATTTTTCAGTGTTTTGCTGGGTTTTGTACTACAAGTGAAATTTAATCTTCAAAAGAAATGCAGTAACCAAAATTTTCAATAGTTTCTTCCTTTCCAGCCATTCCTGCTCCCTCTCTGCACTGCTCTAGTTTTGAACAAAACAAATTACTGTGCTCCCTTAGGGTAGTGCTTACACTCTCAGCAAACAGCAGTGGGATACTTAGAGTGGAGCACGACAAAATATTGTGTGCAGCCACATTGTGGAGAAATTAGACACAAAGGCAATTGCTATAACTTCTATGAATCCAGACAAAAAGTGCAGAGAATTATAACTGCATTCTACACCCTGATAAAGAAGAGAATGTATTTTCAAAATAACCTAGAATTAGTTTGAGCAAAACCACTCTTAGTCTGCCTATGAAGAAAATGCTGAAGGGGTTTTGTGTTTGTTAAAGTGCTGTCTGAAATCACCTTAGTCTTGAGCCTGCTGTTGGTTTAGCATTGTTCTGCCACTTTTGGTTTGGCCACACTGTTTGCCCGTTACCACAAGAGGCCTGAGCCATGTGCAGAGCCTGGGAGAGGGGAGGGTCGGGGGGTGATCCCAATCCCAGGGCAGAGGAGTGGCTCAGGGGCAGCAGGAGAGGCCAGTTCTCCCAGGCACAGGATCCCACATTTCATTGTCAGGAGCTTGGGTGCAGACTTTCCTTTTCGCGCTGCTGATGAGTATTTTAGTTCCTGCACCCTTGAAAATGTGCTGCTTTCCTGTCTGGTTGGCTCATTAAAGTCCCTGGCATGCAGCAGTCTCTGCAGAGCTCATCTCTCTGGGAGACCTTAATAAGAAAATGGCAATTCAGTCAGGAGTGGGTAATGACATTTATGTGTCTCCTGCTTGGCTTTAGGTAAAGTGTGCACAGTACTGGCCACGGAAGGAAGAGAAAGAAATGTTTTTTGAAGATACAAACTTGAAACTAACCTTGATATCTGAAGATATCAAATCCTACTACACAGTACGGCAGCTGGAATTGGAAAACCTGACTGTGAGTACCAGCTCTCATCCAGTCCTTGTTCTTCTTGGGGTGAAATTCCCATCCTCACCAGCAAGGGCTTGAAATTGGTGGTCATGAGTTGTCCTGGATTTGATGATCCTGCATGAGATGTTGTGGAAATGGAACTCTTGGGTATTTATGAGACGTTCCTGGGGACCCTCCAGGCAGTTTAATGTCTCAGCCATACCCAGAGTGACACGAGCTTTTGAACTGTACTGAAATAACTAAACTCAAAATAAGTAAATTTACTTACCCAATTCCCTTTGCTCCCAGTGGAGACCTTCACAGCCAGAGACCCTTACTTGTAATGAGTTTCTCAGCTGTGCAGCTGTAAAAGCTCCCTCAGACTGGTGAAACTGGAATTTAGTCAGCTGTTCCCAGTCCTGACCGGTGTACTCAGACTAAGAGCTCCCAACCCCTGTTTCTGCAGAGCCAGGAAACTCGAGAGATTCTGCACTTTCACTACACCACCTGGCCCGACTTTGGGGTGCCGGAGTCGCCAGCGTCGTTCCTGAATTTCCTGTTCAAGGTGCGGGAGTCGGGCTCGCTGAGCCCCGGGCACGGCCCGGTCGTGGTGCACTGCAGCGCGGGCATCGGCAGGTCGGGCACCTTCTGCCTGGTGGACACGTGTCTGCTGCTGGTAAGGGCCCTGCTGCAGGGCTTCCTGCTCTGCTCTGCTCTGCTCTGCTCTGCTCTGCTCTGCTCTGCTCTGCTCTGCTCTGCTCGCTGCACAGGGCAGCCTTGCAGGGGCAGGGGCTGGGAGGGCTCCTGTCACCTGCCCTTGCTTTACTCCGCTGTTCCGGGAGCGAACTCCAAGGCAGGTCTGGTTCCTAAGTGGCCATTCCGAGTCCGGGGAAGGGAGGGCTCCAGTTTTCAGTGATTCACAAAGACAGGCTTTGCCTTCAGGGGAGGCAGCGTATTTGAGGCCCAGTGTTTTCCCCTCAGTGTTTTTGGAGGGCCAGTAATGAGCTGCTGATACCAGCTGTGTGTGAGTTTGTTCATTCTCTAGTGTGGAGGGTGGTATGAAGGCCCTACCACAAAATGAGTCACTGTAGTGAACCTCCTCAGAGCAGAAAACGTTTCACTTGTCTGTCTGCAGATGGACAAACGGAAAGATCCTTCTTCCGTGGACGTCAAGCAGGTTCTCCTGGAGATGAGGAAGTACAGGATGGGGCTCATCCAGACTGCAGACCAGCTCCGCTTCTCCTTCCTAGCTGTTATTGAAGGGGCAAAATTCATCATGGGAGATGCTTCAGTGCAAGTGAGTGCTCCTGGCAGCTCCAGAGAGCTGCAGCGAGTGGGTGGGAGGAACAGGATGGAAAGAAGCTTCAAATTTGGTGCTTGCTTCAGCTTCAGTACATGTTTATATTATGGGGTTTTTAGGTACAGTGCTTCACAATCTGTCACAACCTAAAGTGTTTTATTTATTTCCAAAAGTACCTGTTTTGTAGCAGGTGCCTCCTGTGCTTTCCTGCACCGTGAGTGGGGTGGAGCTGCTGCATCAGCCTCCCCTGGAATTTCAGACAGTACAAGCTTTCTAATATGCCTGAAGTTTAAATGTCATGATTAAATTCATCAGGGTTTTGTATGGTAAGCAGAATTCTACCAAAATAGATTTTATTTTGTGCTCAAGTTTTTTAGAAGCAGATTGAAATTTCTTGCTTTTATGGCCAATGTTTTGTGTAGTGGATGTAGTTTGGGCTTGGAGTTCTTGTGTCTGGTTTTTCTTTCTTTTTTTGCAATGCAAATGAAGAGCCACTGCAAGAGTTAATTAAAAGGTAAAGATTCTGTCATGTTAAAGTTTAAAGTTAGAGCAGCTTGAAAGAGAAAAGCTTAACAGGGTTTGTCCTTTCCTGAAGGAGCAGTGGAAAGAGCTCTCCAACGAAGACCTGGAGCCACCCCCTGAGCACACCCCCCCACCTCCCAGGCCCCCAAAGAGAACCTCAGAGATGCACAACGGGAGGATGCACGAGCACCCAGAGCTCCTGGGCAAGCCCCAGGCAGTGGAGGAGGAGATCAGGAGCTCGCTCAGCAGCGTGGAGGAGGCAGCTCCAGACAGCAGGGCCCGCTCAGCTGCGGCCCCCAGCACAGACAGGTAAAGCACCCACTGCCTGCCCTGGCAGCTGGGCTCTGCACACAGGGCCACAGGCTGGGAGTGACAGAGGGGAAGAGATGCTCGCCTCCACCTTGAGATGCTCTTTGGGAGCTCAGGCTGAGCAAGCAGCCCCATTCCATCCTTTTCTGGCTTTCTGGGCAGGTGCTGGAGTTTAGAACTCTGGTGTTCCCCTGATCTGGCTGTGGGTGTGAGCTGGGTTCCTTCACTGCCTGTCTTGGTGCAGATTTGTGATGAGCAGTGAAAGCAGGTGGTGGTTAAAGCTGATTCTTTAAAGGGCACAGAATCCTCCCAAGCTCTTCCTAAACCTCTGTTGGGCAGCCACATGTGTCCTAAGTGGAGACAGGCTGTGCTTTGGTGGCTGCTGCAGCTCCAAGAGCTTTCCAGCTCTGTGGTGTTCCCTGCCCTTGGAGCACCTGCATGGCTTCTCTCCTCCATGGCCAGTCCAGCATGGAATATTCATTCCTGCCCAGCCCTGAACGTGCCTCCCTCTGTCCTCAGCACTAGTCACGACACTGAAGCCCGGAGGAGACCTGTCGGGGACACCCCGCGGCTCTCACCCCGCAAGGAGGAGTCCGTGAAGGAGAGCTCGGAGGAGGAGGATGACAACGTGGTGGCCACTTGGAAGCCCTTCCTAGTGAATATCTGCATGTTCACTTTCCTGACGGCGGGAGCTTATCTCTGCTACAGGGTGTGTTTCCACTGAGCAGCGGCCGGAGCCGCCGCGGGAGCGCCGCTCCCGGCTCGCGCTCGGCTCCACGGAGCCCCTCCAGGCAGGGCAGCCTTGGCTCAGAGCAGGTAGATTTAGGGGGAAAGGCCAGAACTTGGGGTAGGGCTTCATGAGAGAATTGATGCACTAGGGTTTTATCCAGCCCTGTGGTCCCAAGAACATAATATTGTAATCTCAGGGCCTTGAAATATTCAGGAGTAAGCAGAGAAAATGCCAAATAGTCTGTTTTCCTTTTTTGTTTTCTTTTTTT